>CAXAJV010001114.1:3218400-3818400 GCA_963969225.1 Xylocopa violacea
CAACTCGCCATGAATGTTTTCAAATATTACCGCCGAGATGTTACGTTGGATTAGGTTAGGTTATATTACGTTATAGATGTATATAAAGGTCCCACGGACACGTAGAGGCCAACAAGCCAGGAATGACTTCAAATATTACCGCCGAGATGATAGGTTGTGTTATGTTAGGTTATGTTTCGTTATTGATGTTTATGAAGGTCAAACGGAGACGTAGAGACCAACAAGACAGGAATGTGTTTAAATATTACCGCGGAGATGTTAGGTTGGGTTAGGTTAGGTTATATTGCGTTATAGATGTATATAAAGTTCCCACGGAGACGTAGAGGCCAACAAGCCAGGAATGTGTTCAAATATTACCGCCCAGATGTTAGATTGGGTTAGGTTAGGTTATATTACGTTATTGATGTATATAAAGATCCCACGGAGACGTAGAGGCCAACAAGCCAGGAATGTGTTCAAATATTACCGCCGAGATGTTAGGTTGGGTTAGGTTAGGTTATATTGCGTTATAGATGTATATAAAGTTCCCACGGAGACGTAGAGGCCAACAAGCCAGGAATGTGTTCAAATATTACCGCCGAGATGTTAGATTGGGTTAGGTTAGGTTATATTACGTTATAGATGTATATAAAGGTCCCACGGAGACGCAGAGGCCAACAAGCCAGGAATGTCTTCAAATATTACCGCCGAGATGATAGGTTGTGTTATGTTAGGTTATATTTCGTTATTGATGTATATAAAGATCCCACGGAGACGTAGAGGCCAACAAGCCAGGAATGTCTTCAAATATTACCGCAGAGATGTTAGGTTGGGTTAGGTTCGGTTATATAACGTTATTGATGTATATAAAGGTCCCACGGAGACGTAGAGGCCAACAAGCCAGGAATGTGTTCAAATATTACCGCCGAGATGTTAGATTGGGTTAGGTTAGGTTATATTACGTTATTGATGTATATAAAGATACCACGGA
This sequence comes from Xylocopa violacea, assembly GCA_963969225.1. NCBI lineage: Eukaryota > Metazoa > Arthropoda > Insecta > Hymenoptera > Apidae > Xylocopa > Xylocopa violacea. The sequence continues at coordinate 3,219,371 of CAXAJV010001114.1, forward strand.
TACGTAGAGGCCAACTCGCCAGGATTGTTGTCAAATATTACCGCCGAGATGATAGGTTGGGTTAGGTTAGGTTATATTACGTTATTGATGTATATAAATGTACCACGGAGAGGTAGAGGCCAACTCGCCATGAATGTTTTCAAATATTACCGCCGAGATGTTAGGTTATATTACGTTATAGATGTATATAAAGGTCCCACGGAGACGCAGAGGCCAACTCGCCATGAATGTTTTCAAATATTACCGCCGAGATGTTAGGTTGGGTTAGGTTAGGTTATATTGCGTTATAGATGTATATAAAGTTCCCACGGAGACGTAGAGGCCAACAAGCCAGGAATGTCTTCAAATATTACCGCCGAGATGATAGGTTGTGTTATGTTAGGTTATATTTCGTTATTGATGTTTATGAAGGTCAAACGGAGACGTAGAGGCCAACTCGCCAGTAATGTTGTCAAATATTACCGCCGAGATGATAGGTTGGGTTAGGTTAGGTTATATTTCGTTATTGATGTATATGAAGGTCCCACGGAGACGTAGAGGCCAACTCGCCATGAATGTTTTCAGATATTACCGCCGAGATGTTAGGTTGGGTTAGGTTAGGTTATATTACGTTATAGATGTATATAAAGGTCCCACGGAGACGTAGAGGCCAACAAGCCAGGAATGTGTTCAAATATTACCGTCGAGATGTTAGGTTGGGTTAGGTTAGGTTATATTACGTTATAGATGTATATAAAGTTCCCACGGAGACGTAGAGGCCAACACGCCATGAATGTTTTCAAATATTACCGCCGAGATGTTAGGTTGGGTTAGGTTAGGTTATATTACGTTATAGATGTATGTAAAGTTCCCACGGAGAGGTAGAGGCCAACTCGCCATGAATGTTTTCAAATATTACCGCCGAGATGTTAGGTTGGGTTAAGTTAGGTTATATTACGTTATAGATGTATGTAAAGTTCCCACGGAGAGGTAGAGGCCAACTCGCCATGAATGTTTTCAAATATTACCGCCGAGATGTTAGATTGGGTTAGGTTAGGTTATATTACGTTATAGATGAATGTAAAGTTCCCACGGAGAGGTAGAGGCCAACTCGCCATGAATGTTTTCAAATATTACCGCCGAGATGTTAGATTGGGTTAGGTTAGGTTATATTACGTTATTGATGTATATAAAGATCCCACGGAGACGTAGAGGCCAACAAGACAGGAATGTGTTTAAATATTACCGCCGAGATGTTAGGTTGGGTTAGGTTAGGTTATATTGCGTTATAGATGTATATAAGGTTCCCACGGAGACGTAGAGGCCAACAAGCCAGGAATGTGTTCAAATATTACCGCCGAGATGTTAGATTGGATTAGGTTAGGTTATATTACGTTATTGATGTATATAAAGATCCCACGGAGACGTAGAGGCCAACAAGATAGGAATGTGTTTAAATATTACCGCCGAGATGTTAGGTTGGGTCAGGTTAGGTTATACTGCGTTATAGATGTATATAAAGTTCCCACGGAGACGTAGAGGCCAACAAGCCAGGAATGTGTTCAAATATTACCGCCGAGATGTTAGGTTGGGTTAGGTTAGGTTATATTGCGTTATAGATGTATATAAAGTTCCCACGGAGACGTAGAGGCCAACAAGCCAGGAATGTGTTCAAATATTACCGCCGAGATGTTAGATTGGGTTAGGTTAGGTTATATTACGTTATAGATGTATGTAAAGTTCCCACGGAGAGGTAGAGGCCAACTCGCCATGAATGTTTTCAAATATTACCGCCGAGATGTTAGATTGGGTTAGGTTAGGTTATATTACGTTATTGATGTATATAAAGATCCCACGGAGACGTAGAGGCCAACAAGACAGGAATGTGTTTAAATATTACCGCGGAGATGTTAGGTTGGGTTAGGTTAGGTTATATTGCGTTATAGATGTATATAAAGTTCCCACGGAGACGTAGAGGCCAACAAGCCAGGAATGTGTTCAAATATTACCGCCGAGATGTTAGATTGGGTTAGGTTAGGTTATATTACGTTATTGATGTATATAAAGATCCCACGGAGACGTAGAGGCCAACAAGACAGGAATGTGTTTAAATATTACCGCCGAGATGTTAGGTTGGGTCAGGTTAGGTTATATTGCGTTATAGATGTATATAAAGTTCCCACGGAGACGTAGAGGCCAACAAGCCAGGAATGTGTTCAAATGTTACCGCCGAGATGTTAGGTTGGGCTAGGTTAGGTTATATTACGTTATAGATGTATATAACGATCCCACGGAGACGTAGATGCCAACTCGCCATGAATGTTTTCAAATATTACCGCCGAGATGTTACGTTGGATTAGGTTAGGTTATATTACGTTATAGATGTATATAAAGGTCCCACGGACACGTAGAGGCCAACAAGCCAGGAATGACTTCAAATATTACCGCCGAGATGATAGGTTGTGTTATTTTAGGTTATGTTTCGTTATTGATGTTTATGAAGGTCAAACGGAGACGTAGAGACCAACAAGACAGGAATGTGTTTAAATATTACCGCCGAGATGTTAGGTTGGGTTAGGTTAGGTTATATTGCGTTATAGATGTATATAAAGTTCCCACGGAGACGTAGAGGCCAACAAGCCAGGAATGTGTTCAAATATTACCGCCCAGATGTTAGATTGGGTTAGGTTAGGTTATATTACGTTATTGATGTATATAAAGATCCCACGGAGACGTAGAGGCCAACAAGCCAGGAATGTGTTCAAATATTACCGCCGAGATGTTAGGTTGGGTTAGGTTAGGTTATATTGCGTTATAGATGTATATAAAGTTCCCACGGAGACGTAGAGGCCAACAAGCCAGGAATGTGTTCAAATATTACCGCCGAGATGTTAGATTGGGTTAGGTTAGGTTATATTACGTTATAGATGTATATAAAGGTCCCACGGAGACGCAGAGGCCAACAAGCCAGGAATGTCTTCAAATATTACCGCCGAGATGATAGGTTGTGTTATGTTAGGTTATATTTCGTTATTGATGTTTATGAAGGTCAAACGGAGACGTAGAGGCCAACTCGCCAGTAATGTTGTCAAATATTACCGCCGAGATGATAGGTTGGGTTAGGTTAGGTTATATTTCGTTATTGATGTATATGAAGGTCACACGGAGACGTAGACGCCAACAAGACAGGAATGTGTTTAAATATTACCGCCGAGATGTTAGGTTGGGTCAGGTTAGGTTATATTGCGTTATAGATGTATATAAAGTTCCCACGGAGACGTAGAGGCCAACAAGCCAGGAATGTGTTCAAATATTACCGCCGAGATGTTAGGTTGGGTTAGGTTAGGTTATATTGCGTTATAGATGTATATAAAGTTCCCACGGAGACGTAGAGGCCAACAAGCCAGGAATGTGTTCAAATATTACCGCCGAGATGTTAGATTGGGTTAGGTTAGGTTATATTACGTTATTGATGTATATAAAGATCCCACGGAGACGTAGAGGCCAACAAGCCAGGAATGTCTTCAAATATTACCGCCGAGATGTTAGATTGGGTTAGGTTAGGTTATATAACGTTATTGATGTATATAAAGATCCCACGGAGACGTAGAGGCCAACAAGCCAGGAATGTCTTCAAATATTACCGCAGAGATGTTAGGTTGGGTTAGGTTAGGTTATATTACGTTATTGATGTATATAAATGTACCACGGAGAGGTAGAGGCCAACTCGCCATGAATGTTTTCAAATATTACCGCCGAGATGTTAGGTTGGGTTAGGTTAGGTTATATTACGTTATAGATGTATATAAAGGACCCACGGAGACGCAGAGGCCAACAAGCCAGGAATGTCTTCAAATATTACCGCCGAGATGATAGGTTGTGTTATGTTAGGTTATATTTCGTTATTGATGTTTATGAAGGTCAAACGGAGACGTAGAGGCCAACTCGCCAGTAATGTTGTCAAATATTACCGCCGAGATGATAGGTTGGGTTAGGTTAGGTTATATTTCGTGATTGATGTATATGAAGGTCCCACGGAGACGTAGAGGCCAACTCGCCATGAATGTTTTCAGATATTACCGCCGAGATGTTAGATTGGATTAGGTTAGGTTATATTACGTTATTGATGTATATAAAGATCCCACGGAGACGTAGAGGCCAACAAGACAGGAATGTGTTTAAATATTACCGCCGAGATGTTAGGTTTGGTCAGGTTAGGTTATATTGCGTTATAGATGTATATAAAGTTCCCACGGAGACGTAGAGGCCAACAAGCCAGGAATGTGTTCAAATATTACCTCCGAGATGTTAGGTTGGGTTAGGTTAGGTTATATTGCGTTATAGATGTATATAAAGTTCCCACGGAGACGTAGAGGCCAACAAGCCAGGAATGTGTTCAAATATTACCGCCGAGATGTTAGATTGGGTTAGGTTAGGTTATATTACGTTATTGATGTATATAAAGATCCCACGGAGACGTAGAGGCCAACAAGCCAGGAATGTCTTCAAATATTACCGCCGAGATGTTAGATTGGGTTAGGTTAGGTTATATAACGTTATTGATGTATATAAAGATCCCACGGAGACGTAGAGGCCAACAAGCCAGGAATGTCTTCAAATATTACCGCAGAGATGTTAGGTTGGGTTAGGTTAGGTTATATTACGTTATTGATGTATATAAATGTACCACGGAGAGGTAGAGGCCAACTCGCCATGAATGTTTTCAAATATTACCGCCGAGATGTTAGGTTGGGTTAGGTTAGGTTATATTACGTTATAGATGTATATAAAGGACCCACGGAGACGCAGAGGCCAACAAGCCAGGAATGTCTTCAAATATTACCGCCGAGATGATAGGTTGTGTTATGTTAGGTTATATTTCGTTATTGATGTTTATGAAGGTCAAACGGAGACGTAGAGGCCAACTCGCCAGTAATGTTGTCAAATATTACCGCCGAGATGATAGGTTGGGTTAGGTTAGGTTATATTTCGTTATTGATGTATATGAAGGTCCCACGGAGACGTAGAGGCCAACTCGCCATGAATGTTTTCAGATATTACCGCCGAGATGTTAGATTGGATTAGGTTAGGTTATATTACGTTATTGATGTATATAAAGATCCCACGGAGACGTAGAGGCCAACAAGACAGGAATGTGTTTAAATATTACCGCCGAGATGTTAGGTTGGGTCAGGTTAGGTTATATTGCGTTATAGATGTATATAAAGTTCCCACGGAGACGTAGAGGCCAACAAGCCAGGAATGTGTTCAAATATTACCGCCGAGATGTTAGGTTGGGTCAGGTTAGGTTATATTGCGTTATAGATGTATATAAAGTTCCCACGGAGACGTAGAGGCCAACAAGCCAGGAATGTGTTCAAATATTACCGCCGAGATGTTAGGTTGGGTTAGGTTAGGTTATATTGCGTTATAGATGTATATAAAGTTCCCACGGAGACGTAGAGGCCAACAAGCCATGAATGTTTTCAAATATTACCGCCGAGATGTTAGATTGGGTTAGGTTAGGTTATATTACGTTATTGATGTATATAAAGATCCCACGGAGACGTAGAGGCCAACAAGACAGGAATGTGTTTAAATATTACCGCCGAGATGTTAGATTGGGTTAGGTTAGGTTATATAACGTTATTCATGTATATAAAGATCCCACGGAGACGTAGAGGCCAACAAGCCAGGAATGTCTTCAAATATTACCGCAGAGATGTTAGGTTGGGTTAGGTTCGGTTATATAACGTTATTGATGTATATAAAGGTCCCACGGAGACGTAGAGGCCAACTCGCCATGAATGTTTTCAAATATTACCGCCGAGATGTTAGATTGGGTTAGGTTAGGTTATATTACGTTATAGATGTATATAAATTTCCCACGGAGACGTAGAGGCCAACAAGCCAGGAATGTGTTCAAATATTACCGCCGAGATGTTAGATTGGGTTAGGTTAGGTTATATTGCGTTATAGATGTATATAAAGTTCCCACGGAGACGTAGAGGCCAACAAGCCAGGAATGTGTTCAAATATTACCGCCGAGATGTTAGGTTGGGTTAGGTTAGGTTATATTGCGTTATAGATGTATATAAAGTTCCCACGGAGACGTAGAGGCCAACAAGCCATGAATGTTTTCAAATATTACCGCCGAGATGTTAGATTGGGTTAGGTTAGGTTATATTACGTTATTGATGTATATAAAGATCCCACGGAGACGTAGAGGCCAACAAGACAGGAATGTGTTTAAATATTACCGCCGAGATGTTAGATTGGGTTAGGTTAGGTTATATAACGTTATTGATGTATATAAAGATCCCACGGAGACGTAGAGGCCAACAAGCCAGGAATGTCTTCAAATATTACCGCAGAGATGTTAGGTTGGGTTAGGTTCGGTTATATAACGTTATTGATGTATATAAAGGTCCCACGGAGACGTAGAGGCCAACAAGCCAGGAATGTGTTCAAATATTACCGCCGAGAAGTTAGATTGGGTTAGGTTAGGTTATATTACGTTATTGATGTATATAAAGATACCACGGAGACATAGAGGCCAACTCGCCAGGAATGTTGTCAAATATTACCGCCGAGGTGATAGGTTGGGTTAGGTTAGGTTATATTACGTTATTGATGTATATAAATGTACCACGGAGAGGTAGAGGCCAACTCGCCATGAATGTTTTCAAATATTACCGCCGAGATGTTAGGTTGGGTTAGGTTAGGTTATATTACGTTATAGATGTATATAAAGGTCCCACGGAGACGCAGAGGCCAACAAGCCAGGAATGTCTTCAAATATTACCGCCGAGATGATAGGTTGTGTTATGTTAGGTTATATTTCGTTATTGATGTTTATGAAGGTCAAACGGAGACGTAGAGGCCAACTCGCCAGTAATGTTGTCAAATATTACCGCCGAGAAGATAGGTTGGGTTAGGTTAGGTTATATTTCGTTATTGATGTATATGAAGGTCCCACGGAGACGTAGAGGCCAACAAGCCAGGAATATGTTCAAATATTACCGCCGAGATGTTAGGTTGGGTTAGGTTAGGTTATATTTCGTTATTGATGTATATGAAGGTCCCACGGAGACGTAGAGGCCAACTCGCCATGAATGTTTTCAGATATTACCGCCGAGATGTTAGGTTGGGTTAGGTTAGGTTATATTACGTTATAGATGTATATGAAGGTCCCACGGAGACGTAGAGGCCAACTCGCCATGAATGTTTTCAAATATTACCGCGGAGATGTTAGGTTGGGTTAGGTTAGGTTATATTACGTTATAGATGTATATAAAGGTCCCACGGAGACGTAGAGGCCAACAAGCCAGGAATGTGTTCAAATATTACCGCCGAGATGTTAGGTTGGGTTAGGTTAGGTTATATTACGTTATAGATGTATATAAAGTTCCCACGGAGACGTAGAGGCCAACTCGCCAGGTATGTTTTCTAATATTACCGCCGAGATGTTAGGTTGGGTTAGGTTAAGTTATATTACGTTATTGATGTATATAAATATCCCACGGAGACGTAGAGGCCAACAAGCCAGGAATGTGTTCAAATGTTACCGCCGAGATGTTAGGTTGGGCTAGGTTAGGTTATATAACGTTATTGATGTATATAAAGGTCCCACGGAGACGTAGAGGCCAACAAGCCAGGAATGTGTTCAAATATTACCGCCGAGATGTTAGGTTGGGATAGGTTAGGTTATATTACGTTATAGATGTATATAAAGTTCCCACGGAGACGTAGACGCCAACTCGCCAGGTATGTTTTCTAATATTACCGCCGAGATGTTAGGTTGGGTTAGGTTAGGTTATATTACGTTATTGATGTATAAAAAGATCCCTCGGAGACGTAGAGGCCAACAAGCCAGAATGTCTTCAAATTTGACCGCCGAGATGTTAGATTGGGTTAGGTTAGGTTATATAACGTTATTCATGTATATAAAGATCCCACGGAGACGTAGAGGCCAACAAGCCAGGAATGTCTTCAAATATTACCGCAGAGATGTTAGGTTGGGTTAGGTTCGGTTATATAACGTTATTGATGTATATAAATGTCCCACGGAGACGTAGAGGCCAACAAGCCAGGAATGTGTTCAAATATTACCGCCGAGATGTTAGATTGGGTTAGGTTAGGTTATATTACGTTATAGATGTATATAAATTTCCCACGGAGACGTAGAGGCCAACAAGCCAGGAATGTGTTCAAATATTACCGCCGAGATGTTAGATTCGGTTAGGTTAGGTTATATTACGTTATTGATGTATATAAAGATCCCACGGATACGTAGAGGCCAACTCGCCAGGAATGTTGTCAAATATTACCGCCGAGATGATAGGTTGTGTTAGGTTAGGTTATATTACGTTATAGATGTATATAAATGTACCACGGATAGGTAGAGGCCAACTCGCCATGAATGTTTTCAATTATTACCGCCGAGATGTTAGGTTGGGTTAGGTTAGGTTATATTGCGTTGTAGATGTATATAAAGGTCCCACGGAGACGTAGAGGCCAACTCGCCAGTAATGTTGTCAAATATTACCGCCGAGATGATAGGTTGGGTTAGGTTAGGTTATATTTCGTTATTGATGTATATGAAGGTCCCACGGAGACGTAGAGGCCAACTCGCCATGAATGTTTTCAAATATTACCGCCGAGATGTTAGGTTGGGTTAGGTTAGGTTATATTACGTTATAGATGTATATAAAGGTCCCACGGAGACGTAGAGGCCAACAGGCCAGGAATGTGTTCAAATATTACCGCCGAGATGTTAGGTTGATTAGGTTAGGTTATATTACGTTATAGATGTATATAAAGTTCCCACGGAGACGTAGAGGCCAACTCGCCAGGTATGTTTTCTAATATTACCGCCGAGATGTTAGGTTGGGTTAGGTTAGGTTATATTACGTTATTGATGTATAAAAAGATCCCACGGAGACGTACAGGCCAACTCGCCATGAATGTTTTCAAATATTACCGCCGAGATGTTAGGTTGGGTTAGGTTAGGTTATAATACGTTATTGATATATATAAAGGTCCCACGGAGACGTAGAGGCCAACAAGCCAGGAATGTGTTCAAATATTACCGCCGAGATGATAGGTTGGGTTAGGTTAGGTTATATTTCGTTATTGATGTATATGAAGGTCCCACGGAGACGTAGAGGCCAACTCGCCATGAATGTTTTCAAATATTACCGCCGAGATGTTAGGTTGGGTTAGGTTAGGTTATATTACGTTATAGATGTATATAAAGGTCCCACGGAGACGTAGAGGCCAACAGGCCAGGAATGTGTTCAAATATTACCGCCGAGATGTTAGGTTGATTAGGTTAGGTTATATTACGTTATAGATGTATATAAAGTTCCCACGGAGACGTAGAGGCCAACAAGCCAGGAATGTCTTCAAATATTACCGCCGAGATGTTAGATTGGGTTAGGTTAGGTTATATAACGTTATTGATGTATATAAAGATCCCACGGAAACGTAGAGGCCAACAAGCCAGGAATGTCTTCAAATATTACCGCAGAGATGTTAGGTTGGGTTAGGTTCGGTTATATAACGTTATTGATGTATATAAAGGTCCCACGGAGACGTAGAGGCCAACAAGCCAGGAATATGTTCAAATATTACCGCCGAGATGTTAGGTTGGGTTAGGTTAGGTTATATTTCGTTATTGATGTATATGAAGGTCCCACGGAGACGTAGAGGCCAACTCGCCATGAATGTTTTCAGATATTACCGCCGAGATGTTAGGTTGGGTTAGGTTAGGTTATATTACGTTATAGATGTATATGAAGGTCCCACGGAGACGTAGAGGCCAACTCGCCATGAATGTTTTCAAATATTACCGCGGAGATGTTAGGTTGGGTTAGGTTAGGTTATATTACGTTATAGATGTATATAAAGGTCCCACGGAGACGTAGAGGCCAACAAGCCAGGAATGTGTTCAAATATTACCGCCGAGATGTTAGGTTGGGTTAGGTTAGGTTATATTACGTTATAGATGTATATAAAGTTCCCACGGAGACGTAGAGGCCAACTCGCCAGGTATGTTTTCTAATATTACCGCCGAGATGTTAGGTTGGGTTAGGTTAGGTTATATTACGTTATTGATGTATAAAAAGATCCCACGGAGACGGAGAAGCCAACGCGCCAGGAATGTTGTCAAATATTACCGCCGAGATGTTAGGTTGTGTTAGGTTAGGTTATATTACGTTATTGATGTATATAAATATCCCACGGAGACGTAGAGGCCAACAAGCCAGGAATGTGTTCAAATGTTACCGCCGAGATATTAGGTTGGGCTAGGTTAGGTTATATTACGTTATAGATGTATATAACGATCCCACGGAGACGTAGATGCCAACTCGCCATGAATGTTTTCAAATATTACCGCCGAGATGTTACGTTGGGTTAGGTTAGGTTATATTACGTTATAGATGTATATAAAGGTCCCACGGAGACGTAGAGGCCAACAAGCCAGGAATGACTTCAAATATTACCGCCGAGATGATAGGTTGTGTTATGTTAGGTTATGTTTCGTTATTGATGTTTATGAAGGTCAAACGGAGACGTAGAGACCAACAAGACAGGAATGTGTTTAAATATTACCGCCGAGATGTTAGGTTGGGTTAGGTTAGGTTATATTGCGTTATAGATGTATATAAAGTTCCCACGGAGACGTAGAGGCCAACAAGCCAGGAATGTGTTCAAATATTACCGCCCAGATGTTAGATTGGGTTAGGTTAGGTTATATTACGTTATTGATGTATATAAAGATCCCACGGAGACGTAGAGGCCAACAAGCCAGGAATGTCTTCAAATATTACCGCAGAGATGTTAGGTTGGGTTAGGTTCGGTTATATAACGTTATTGATGTATATAAAGGTCCCACGGAGACGTAGAGGCCAACAAGCCAGGAATGTGTTCAAATATTACCGCCGAGATGTTAGATTGGGTTAGGTTAGGTTATATTACGTTATTGATGTATATAAAGATCCCACGGAGACGTAGAGGCCAACAAGCCAGGAATGTGTTCAAATATTACCGCCGAGATGTTAGGTTGGGATAGGTTAGGTTATATTACGTTATAGATGTATATAAAGTTCCCACGGAGACGTAGACGCCAACTCGCCAGGTATGTTTTCTAATATTACCGCCGAGATGTTAGGTTGGGTTAGGTTAGGTTATATTACGTTATTGATGTATAAAAAGATCCCTCGGAGACGTAGAGGCCAACAAGCCAGAATGTCTTCAAATTTGACCGCCGAGATGTTAGATTGGGTTAGGTTAGGTTATATAACGTTATTCATGTATATAAAGATCCCACGGAGACGTAGAGGCCAACAAGCCAGGAATGTCTTCAAATATTACCGCAGAGATGTTAGGTTGGGTTAGGTTCGGTTATATAACGTTATTGATGTATATAAATGTCCCACGGAGACGTAGAGGCCAACAAGCCAGGAATGTGTTCAAATATTACCGCCGAGATGTTAGATTGGGTTAGGTTAGGTTATATTACGTTATAGATGTATATAAATTTCCCACGGAGACGTAGAGGCCAACAAGCCAGGAATGTGTTCAAATATTACCGCCGAGATGTTAGATTCGGTTAGGTTAGGTTATATTACGTTATTGATGTATATAAAGATCCCACGGATACGTAGAGGCCAACTCGCCAGGAATGTTGTCAAATATTACCGCCGAGATGATAGGTTGTGTTAGGTTAGGTTATATTACGTTATAGATGTATATAAATGTACCACGGATAGGTAGAGGCCAACTCGCCATGAATGTTTTCAATTATTACCGCCGAGATGTTAGGTTGGGTTAGGTTAGGTTATATTGCGTTGTAGATGTATATAAAGGTCCCACGGAGACGTAGAGGCCAACTCGCCAGTAATGTTGTCAAATATTACCGCCGAGATGATAGGTTGGGTTAGGTTAGGTTATATTTCGTTATTGATGTATATGAAGGTCCCACGGAGACGTAGAGGCCAACTCGCCATGAATGTTTTCAAATATTACCGCCGAGATGTTAGGTTGGGTTAGGTTAGGTTATATTACGTTATAGATGTATATAAAGGTCCCACGGAGACGTAGAGGCCAACAGGCCAGGAATGTGTTCAAATATTACCGCCGAGATGTTAGGTTGATTAGGTTAGGTTATATTACGTTATAGATGTATATAAAGTTCCCACGGAGACGTAGAGGCCAACTCGCCAGGTATGTTTTCTAATATTACCGCCGAGATGTTAGGTTGGGTTAGGTTAGGTTATATTACGTTATTGATGTATAAAAAGATCCCACGGAGACGTACAGGCCAACTCGCCATGAATGTTTTCAAATATTACCGCCGAGATGTTAGGTTGGGTTAGGTTAGGTTATAATACGTTATTGATATATATAAAGGTCCCACGGAGACGTAGAGGCCAACAAGCCAGGAATGTGTTCAAATATTACCGCCGAGATGATAGGTTGGGTTAGGTTAGGTTATATTTCGTTATTGATGTATATGAAGGTCCCACGGAGACGTAGAGGCCAACTCGCCATGAATGTTTTCAAATATTACCGCCGAGATGTTAGGTTGGGTTAGGTTAGGTTATATTACGTTATAGATGTATATAAAGGTCCCACGGAGACGTAGAGGCCAACAGGCCAGGAATGTGTTCAAATATTACCGCCGAGATGTTAGGTTGATTAGGTTAGGTTATATTACGTTATAGATGTATATAAAGTTCCCACGGAGACGTAGAGGCCAACAAGCCAGGAATGTCTTCAAATATTACCGCCGAGATGTTAGATTGGGTTAGGTTAGGTTATATAACGTTATTGATGTATATAAAGATCCCACGGAAACGTAGAGGCCAACAAGCCAGGAATGTCTTCAAATATTACCGCAGAGATGTTAGGTTGGGTTAGGTTCGGTTATATAACGTTATTGATGTATATAAAGGTCCCACGGAGACGTAGAGGCCAACAAGCCAGGAATATGTTCAAATATTACCGCCGAGATGTTAGGTTGGGTTAGGTTAGGTTATATTTCGTTATTGATGTATATGAAGGTCCCACGGAGACGTAGAGGCCAACTCGCCATGAATGTTTTCAGATATTACCGCCGAGATGTTAGGTTGGGTTAGGTTAGGTTATATTACGTTATAGATGTATATGAAGGTCCCACGGAGACGTAGAGGCCAACTCGCCATGAATGTTTTCAAATATTACCGCGGAGATGTTAGGTTGGGTTAGGTTAGGTTATATTACGTTATAGATGTATATAAAGGTCCCACGGAGACGTAGAGGCCAACAAGCCAGGAATGTGTTCAAATATTACCGCCGAGATGTTAGGTTGGGTTAGGTTAGGTTATATTACGTTATAGATGTATATAAAGTTCCCACGGAGACGTAGAGGCCAACTCGCCAGGTATGTTTTCTAATATTACCGCCGAGATGTTAGGTTGGGTTAGGTTAGGTTATATTACGTTATTGATGTATAAAAAGATCCCACGGAGACGGAGAAGCCAACGCGCCAGGAATGTTGTCAAATATTACCGCCGAGATGTTAGGTTGTGTTAGGTTAGGTTATATTACGTTATTGATGTATATAAATATCCCACGGAGACGTAGAGGCCAACAAGCCAGGAATGTGTTCAAATGTTACCGCCGAGATATTAGGTTGGGCTAGGTTAGGTTATATTACGTTATAGATGTATATAACGATCCCACGGAGACGTAGATGCCAACTCGCCATGAATGTTTTCAAATATTACCGCCGAGATGTTACGTTGGGTTAGGTTAGGTTATATTACGTTATAGATGTATATAAAGGTCCCACGGAGACGTAGAGGCCAACAAGCCAGGAATGACTTCAAATATTACCGCCGAGATGATAGGTTGTGTTATGTTAGGTTATGTTTCGTTATTGATGTTTATGAAGGTCAAACGGAGACGTAGAGACCAACAAGACAGGAATGTGTTTAAATATTACCGCCGAGATGTTAGGTTGGGTTAGGTTAGGTTATATTGCGTTATAGATGTATATAAAGTTCCCACGGAGACGTAGAGGCCAACAAGCCAGGAATGTGTTCAAATATTACCGCCCAGATGTTAGATTGGGTTAGGTTAGGTTATATTACGTTATTGATGTATATAAAGATCCCACGGATACGTAGAGGCCAAAGAAGCCAGGAATGTCTTCAAGTATTACCGCCGAGACGTTAGGCTGGGTTAGGTTCGGTTATATAACGTTATTGATGTATATAAAGGTCCCACGGAGACGAAGAGGCCAACAAGCCAGGAATGTGTTCAAATATTACCGCCGAGATGTTAGGTTGGGATAGGTTAGGTTATATTACGTTATAGATGTATATAAAGTTCCCACGGAGACGTAGACGCCAACTCGCCAGGTATGTTTTCTAATATTACCGCCGAGATGTTAGGTTGGGTTAGGTTAGGTTATATTACGTTATTGATGTATAAAAAGATCCCTCGGAGACGTAGAGGCCAACAAGCCAGAATGTCTTCAAATTTGACCGCCGAGATGTTAGATTGGGTTAGGTTAGGTTATATAACGTTATTCATGTATATAAAGATCCCACGGAGACGTAGAGGCCAACAAGCCAGGAATGTCTTCAAATATTACCGCAGAGATGTTAGGTTGGGTTAGGTTCGGTTATATAACGTTATTGATGTATATAAATGTCCCACGGAGACGTAGAGGCCAACTCGCCATGAATGTTTTCGAATGTTACCGCCTAGATGTTAGGTTGGGTTAGGTTAGGTTATAATACGTTATAGATGTATATAAAGGTCCCACGGAGACGTAGAGGCCAACAAGCCAGGAATGTCTTCAAATATTACCGCAGAGATGTTAGGTTGGGTTAGGTTCGGTTATATAACGTTATTGATGTATATAAAGGTCCCACGGAGACGTAGAGGCCAACAAGCCAGGAATGTGTTCAAATATTACCGCCGAGATGTTAGATTGGGTTAGGTTAGGTTATATTACGTTATTGATGTATATAAAGATCCCACGGAGACGTAGAGGCCAACAAGCCAGGAATGTGTTCAAATATTACCGCCGAGATGTTAGGTTGGGATAGGTTAGGTTATATTACGTTATAGATGTATATAAAGTTCCCACGGAGACGTAGACGCCAACTCGCCAGGTATGTTTTCTAATATTACCGCCGAGATGTTAGGTTGGGTTAGGTTAGGTTATATTACGTTATTGATGTATAAAAAGATCCCTCGGAGACGTAGAGGCCAACAAGCCAGAATGTCTTCAAATTTGACCGCCGAGATGTTAGATTGGGTTAGGTTAGGTTATATAACGTTATTCATGTATATAAAGATCCCACGGAGACGTAGAGGCCAACAAGCCAGGAATGTCTTCAAATATTACCGCCGAGATGATTGGTTGGGTTAGGTTAGGTTATATTTCGTTATTGATGTATATGAAGGTCCCACGGAGACGTAGAGGCCAACTCGCCATGAATGTTTTCAAATATTACCGCCGAGATGTTAGGTTGGGTTAGGTTAGGTTATATTACGTTATAGATGTATATAAAGGTCCCACGGAGACGTAGAGGCCAACAGGCCAGGAATGTGTTCAAATATTACCGCCGAGATGTTAGGTTGATTAGGTTAGGTTATATTACGTTATAGATGTATATAAAGTTCACACGGAGACGTAGAGGCCAACACGCCAGGTATGTTTTCTAATATTACCGCCGAGATGTAAGGTTGGGTTAGGTTAGGTTATATTACGCTATTGATGTATAAAAAGATCCCACGGAGACGTAGAGGCCAACTCGCCATGAATGTTTTCAAATATTACCGCCGAGATGTTAGGTTGGGTTAGGTTAGGTTATAATACGTTATTGATATATATAAATGTACCACGGAGACGTAGAGGCCAGCAAGCCAGGAATGTCTTCAAATATTACCGCCGAGATGTTAGGTTGGGTTAGGTTAGGTTATATAACGTTATTGATGTATATAAAGGTCCCACGGAGACGTAGAGGCCAACTCGCCAGGAATGTTGTCAAATATTACCGCCGAGACGTTAGGCTGGGTTAGGTTCGGTTATATTACGTTATAGATGTATATAAATGTACCACGGAGAGGTAGAGGCCAACTCGCCATGAATGTTTTCAAATATTACCGCCGAGATGTTAGGTTGGGTTAGGTTAGGTTATATTGCGTTATAGATGTATATAAAGTTCCCACGGAGACGTAGAGGCCAACAAGCCAGGAATGTCTTCAAATATTACCGCCGAGATGATAGGTTGTGTTATGTTAGGTTATATTTCGTTATTGATGTTTATGAAGGTCAAACGGAGACGTAGAGGCCAACTCGCCAGTAATGTTGTCAAATATTACCGCCGAGATGATAGGTTGGGTTAGGTTAGGTTATATTTCGTTATTGATGTATATGAAGGTCCCACGGAGACGTAGAGGCCAACTCGCCATGAATGTTTTCAGATATTACCGCCGAGATGTTAGGTTGGGTTAGGTTAGGTTATATTACGTTATAGATGTATATAAAGGTCCCACGGAGACGTAGAGGCCAACAAGCCAGGAATGTGTTCAAATATTACCGTCGAGATGTTAGGTTGGGTTAGGTTAGGTTATATTACGTTATAGATGTATATAAAGTTCCCACGGAGACGTAGAGGCCAACACGCCATGAATGTTTTCAAATATTACCGCCGAGATGTTACGTTGGGTTAGGTTAGGTTATATTACGTTATAGATGTATGTAAAGTTCCCACGGAGAGGTAGAGGCCAACTCGCCATGAATGTTTTCAAATATTACCGCCGAGATGTTAGGTTGGGTTAGGTTAGGTTATATTACGTTATAGATGTATGTAAAGTTCCCACGGAGAGGTAGAGGCCAACTCGCCATGAATGTTTTCAAATATTACCGCCGAGATGTTAGATTGGGTTAGGTTAGGTTATATTACGTTATAGATGAATGTAAAGTTCCCACGGAGAGGTAGAGGCCAACTCGCCATGAATGTTTTCAAATATTACCGCCGAGATGTTAGATTGGGTTAGGTTAGGTTATATTACGTTATTGATGTATATAAAGATCCCACGGAGACGTAGAGGCCAACAAGACAGGAATGTGTTTAAATATTACCGCCGAGATGTTAGGTTGGGTTAGGTTAGGTTATATTGCGTTATAGATGTATATAAAGTTCCCACGGAGACGTAGAGGCCAACAAGCCAGGAATGTGTTCAAATATTACCGCCGAGATGTTAGATTGGATTAGGTTAGGTTATATTACGTTATTGATGTATATAAAGATCCCACGGAGACGTAGAGGCCAACAAGATAGGAATGTGTTTAAATATTACCGCCGAGATGTTAGGTTGGGTCAGGTTAGGTTATACTGCGTTATAGATGTATATAAAGTTCCCACGGAGACGTAGAGGCCAACAAGCCAGGAATGTGTTCAAATATTACCGCCGAGATGTTAGGTTGGGTTAGGTTAGGTTATATTGCGTTATAGATGTATATAAAGTTCCCACGGAGACGTAGAGGCCAACAAGCCAGGAATGTGTTCAAATATTACCGCCGAGATGTTAGATTGGGTTAGGTTAGGTTATATTACGTTATTGATGTATATAAAAATCCCACGGAGACGTAGAGGCCAACAAGCCAGGAATGTGTTCAAATATTACCGCCGAGATGTTAGATTGGGTTAGGTTAGGTTATATTACGTTATAGATGTATGTAAAGTTCCCACGGAGAGGTAGAGGCCAACTCGCCATGAATGTTTTCAAATATTACCGCCGAGATGTTAGATTGGGTTAGGTTAGGTTATATTACGTTATTGATGTATATAAAGATCCCACGGAGACGTAGAGGCCAACAAGACAGGAATGTGTTTAAATATTACCGCCGAGATGTTAGGTTGGGTCAGGTTAGGTTATATTGCGTTATAGATGTATATGAAGTTCCCACGGAGACGTAGAGGCCAACAAGCCAGGAATGTGTTCAAATATTACCGCCGAGATGTTAGGTTGGGTTAGGTTAGGTTATATTGCGTTATAGATGTATATAATGTTCCCACGGAGACGTAGAGGCCAACAAGCCAGGAATGTGTTCAAATATTACCGCCGAGATGTTAGATTGGGTTAGGTTAGGTTATATTACGTTATTGATGTATATAAAGATCCCACGGAGACGTAGAGGCCAACAAGCCAGGAATGTCTTCAAATATTACCGCCGAGATGTTAGATTGGGTTAGGTTAGGTTATATAACGTTATTGATGTATATAAAGATCCCACGGAGACGTAGAGGCCAACAAGCCAGGAATGTCTTCAAATATTACCGCAGAGATGTTAGGTTGGGTTAGGTTCGGTTATATAACGTTATTGATGTATATAAAGGTCCCACGGAGACGTAGAGGCCAACAAGCCAGGAATGTGTTCAAATATTACCGCCGAGATGTTAGATTGGGTTAGGTTAGGTTATATTACGTTATTGATGTATATAAAGATACCACGGATACGTAGAGGCCAACTCGCCAGGATTGTTGTCAAATATTACCGCCGAGATGATAGGTTGGGTTAGGTTAGGTTATATTACGTTATTGATGTATATAAATGTACCACGGAGAGGTAGAGGCCAACTCGCCATGAATGTTTTCAAATATTACCGCCGAGATGTTAGGTTGGGTTAGGTTTGGTTATATTACGTTATAGATGTATATAAAGGTCCCACGGAGACGCAGAGGCCAACTCGCCATGAATGTTTTCAAATATTACCGCCGAGATGTTAGGTTGGGTTAGGTTAGGTTATATTGCGTTATAGATGTATATAAAGTTCCCACGGAGACGTAGAGGCCAACAAGCCAGGAATGTCTTCAAATATTACCGCCGAGATGATAGGTTGTGTTATGTTAGGTTATATTTCGTTATTGATGTTTATGAAGGTCAAACGGAGACGTAGAGGCCAACTCGCCAGTAATGTTGTCAAATATTACCGCCGAGATGATAGGTTGGGTTAGGTTAGGTTATATTTCGTTATTGATGTATATGAAGGTCCCACGGAGACGTAGAGGCCAACTCGCCATGAATGTTTTCAGATATTACCGCCGAGATGTTAGGTTGGGTTAGGTTAGGTTATATTACGTTATAGATGTATATAAAGGTCCCACGGAGACGTAGAGGCCAACAAGCCAGGAATGTGTTCAAATATTACCGTCGAGATGTTAGGTTGGGTTAGGTTAGGTTATATTACGTTATAGATGTATATAAAGTTCCCACGGAGACGTAGAGGCCAACACGCCATGAATGTTTTCAAATATTACCGCCGAGATGTTAGGTTGGGTTAGGTTAGGTTATATTACGTTATAGATGTATGTAAAGTTCCCACGGAGAGGTAGAGGCCAACTCGCCATGAATGTTTTCAAATATTACCGCCGAGATGTTAGGTTGGGTTAGGTTAGGTTATATTACGTTATAGATGTATGTAAAGTTCCCACGGAGAGGTAGAGGCCAACTCGCCATGAATGTTTTCAAATATTACCGCCGAGATGCTAGATTGGGTTAGGTTAGGTTATATTACGTTATAGATGAATGTAAAGTTCCCACGGAGAGGTAGAGGCCAACTCGCCATGAATGTTTTCAAATATTACCGCCGAGATGTTAGATTGGGTTAGGTTAGGTTATATTACGTTATTGATGTATATAAAGATCCCACGGAGATGTAGAGGCCAACAAGACAGGAATGTGTTTAAATATTACCGCCGAGATGTTAGGTTGGGTTAGGTTAGGTTATATTGCGTTATAGATGTATATAAGGTTCCCACGGAGACGTAGAGGCCAACAAGCCAGGAATGTGTTCAAATATTACCGCCGAGATGTTAGATTGGATTAGGTTAGGTTATATTACGTTATTGATGTATATAAAGATCCCACGGAGACGTAGAGGCCAACAAGATAGGAATGTGTTTAAATATTACCGCCGAGATGTTAGGTTGGGTCAGGTTAGGTTATACTGCGTTATAGATGTATATAAAGTTCCCACGGAGACGTAGAGGCCAACAAGCCAGGAATGTGTTCAAATATTACCGCCGAGATGTTAGGTTGGGTTAGGTTAGGTTATATTGCGTTATAGATGTATATAAAGTTCCCACGGAGACGTAGAGGCCAACAAGCCAGGAATGTGTTCAAATATTACCGCCGAGATGTTAGATTGGGTTAGGTTAGGTTATATTACGTTATTGATGTATATAAAAATCCCACGGAGACGTAGAGGCCAACAAGCCAGGAATGTGTTCAAATATTACCGCCGAGATGTTAGATTGGGTTAGGTTAGGTTATATTACGTTATAGATGTATGTAAAGTTCCCACGGAGAGGTAGAGGCCAACTCGCCATGAATGTTTTCAAATATTACCGCCGAGATGTTAGATTGGGTTAGGTTAGGTTATATTACGTTATTGATGTATATAAAGATCCCACGGAGACGTAGAGGCCAACAAGACAGGAATGTCTTTAAATATTACCGCGGAGATGTTAGGTTGGGTTAGGTTAGGTTATATTGCGTTATAGATGTATATAAAGTTCCCACGGAGACGTAGAGGCCAACAAGCCAGGAATGTGTTCAAATATTACCGCCGAGATGTTAGATTGGGTTAGGTTAGGTTATATTACGTTATTGATGTATATAAAGATCCCACGGAGACGTAGAGGCCAACAAGACAGGAATGTGTTTAAATATTACCGCCGAGATGTTAGGTTGGGTCAGGTTAGGTTATATTGCGTTATAGATGTATATAAAGTTCCCACGGAGACGTAGAGGCCAACAAGCCAGGAATGTGTTCAAATATTACCGCCGAGATGTTAGGTTGGGTTAGGTTAGGTTATATTGCGTTATAGATGTATATAATGTTCCCACGGAGACGTAGAGGCCAACAAGCCAGGAATGTGTTCAAATATTACCGCCGAGATGTTAGATTGGGTTAGGTTAGGTTATATTACGTTATTGATGTATATAAAGATCCCACGGAGACGTAGAGGCCAACAAGCCAGGAATGTCTTCAAATATTACCGCCGAGATGTTAGATTGGGTTAGGTTAGGTTGTATAACGTTATTGATGTATATAAAGATCCCACGGAGACGTAGAGGCCAACAAGCCAGGAATGTCTTCAAATATTACCGCAGAGATGTTAGGTTGGGTTAGGTTCGGTTATATAACGTTATTGATGTATATAAAGGTCCCACGGAGACGTAGAGGCCAACAAGCCAGGAATGTGTTCAAATATTACCGCCGAGATGTTAGATTGGGTTAGGTTAGGTTATATTACGTTATTGATGTATATAAAGATACCACGGATACGTAGAGGCCAACTCGCCAGGATTGTTGTCAAATATTACCGCCGAGATGATAGGTTGGGTTAGGTTAGGTTATATTACGTTATTGATGTATATAAATGTACCACGGAGAGGTAGAGGCCAACTCGCCATGAATGTTTTCAAATATTACCGCCGAGATGTTAGGTTGGGTTAGGTTAGGTTATATTACGTTATAGATGTATATAAAGGTCCCACGGAGACGCAGAGGCCAACTCGCCATGAATGTTTTCAGATATTACCGCCGAGATGTTAGATTGGATTAGGTTAGGTTATATTACGTTATTGATGTATATAAAGATCCCACGGAGACGTAGAGGCCAACAAGACAGGAATGTGTTTAAATATTACCACCGAGATGTTAGGTTGGGTCAGGTTAGGTTATATTGCGTTATAGATGTATATAAAGTTCCCACGGAGACGTAGAGGCCAACAAGCCAGGAATGTGTTCAAATATTACCGCCGAGATGTTAGGTTGGGTTAGGTTAGGTTATATTACGTTATAGATGTATGTGAAGGTCCCACGGAGACGTAGAGGCCAACTCGCCATGAATATTTTCGAATATTACCGCGGAGATGTGAGGTTGGGTTAGGTTAGGTTATATTACGTTATAGATGAATGTAAAGTTCCCACGGAGAGGTAGAGGCCAACTCGCCATGAATGTTTTCAAATATTACCGCCGAGATGTTAGATTGGGTTAGGTTAGGTTATATTACGTTATTGATGTATATAAAGATCCCACGGAGACGTAGAGGCCAACAAGCCAGGAATGTGTTCAAATATTACCGCCGAGATGTTAGGTTGGGTTAGGTTAGGTTATATTGCGTTATAGATGTATATAAAGTTCCCACGGAGACGTAGAGGCCAACAAGCCAGGAATGTGTTCAAATATTACCGCCGAGATGTTAGATTGGGTTAGGTTAGGTTATATTACGTTATAGATGTATATAAAGGTCCCACGGAGACGCAGAGGCCAACAAGCCAGGAATGTCTTCAAATATTACCGCCGAGATGATAGGTTGTGTTATGTTAGGTTATATTTCGTTATTGATGTTTATGAAGGTCAAACGGAGACGTAGAGGCCAACTCGCCAGTAATGTTGTCAAATATTACCGCCGAGATGATAGGTTGGCTTAGGTTAGGTTATATTTCGTTATTGATGTATATGAAGGTCGCACGGAGACGTAGACGCCAACAAGACAGGAATGTGTTTAAATATTACCGCCGAGATGTTAGGTTGGGTCAGGTTAGGTTATATTGCGTTATAGATGTATATAAAGTTCCCACGGAGACGTAGAGGCCAACAAGCCAGGAATGTGTTCAAATATTACCGCCGAGATGTTAGGTTGGGTTAGGTTAGGTTATATTGCGTTATAGATGTATATAAAGTTCCCACGGAGACGTAGAGGCCAACAAGCCATGAATGTTTTCAAATATTACCGCCGAGATGTTAGATTGGGTTAGGTTAGGTTATATTACGTTATTGATGTATATAAAGATCCCACGGAGACGTAGAGGCCAACAAGACAGGAATGTGTTTAAATATTACCGCCGAGATGTTAGATTGGGTTAGGTTAGGTTATATATCGTTATTCATGTATATAAAGATCCCACGGAGACGTAGAGGCCAACAAGCCAGGAATGTCTTCAAATATTACCGCAGAGATGTTAGGTTGGGTTAGGTTCGGTTATATAACGTTATTGATGTATATAAAGGTCCCACGGAGACGTAGAGGCCAACTCGCCATGAATGTTTTCAAATATTACCGCCGAGATGTTAGATTGGGTTAGGTTAGGTTATATTACGTTATAGATGTATATAAATTTCCCACGGAGACGTAGAGGCCAACAAGCCAGGAATGTGTTCAAATATTACCGCCGAGATGTTAGATTGGGTTAGGTTAGGTTATATTGCGTTATAGATGTATATAAAGTTCCCACGGAGACGTAGAGGCCAACAAGCCAGGAATGTGTTCAAATATTACCGCCGAGATGTTAGGTTGGGTTAGGTTAGGTTATATTGCGTTATAGATGTATATAAAGTTCCCACGGAGACGTAGAGGCCAACAAGCCATGAATGTTTTCAAATATTACCGCCGAGATGTTAGATTGGGTTAGGTTAGGTTATATTACGTTATTGATGTATATAAAGATCCCACGGAGACGTAGAGGCCAACAAGACAGGAATGTGTTTAAATATTACCGCCGAGATGTTAGATTGGGCTAGGTTAGGTTATATAACGTTATTGATGTATATAAAGATCCCACGGAGACGTAGAGGCCAACAAGCCAGGAATGTCTTCAAATATTACCGCAGAGATGTTAGGTTGGGTTAGGTTCGGTTATATAACGTTATTGATGTATATAAAGGTCCCACGGAGACGTAGACGCCAACAAGCCAGGAATGTGTTCAAATATTACCGCCGAGATGTTAGATTGGGTTAGGTTAGGTTATATTACGTTATTGATGTATATAAAGATACCACGGAGACATAGAGGCCAACTCGCCAGGAATGTAGTCAAATATTACCGCCGAGGTGATAGGTTGGGTTAGGTTAGGTTATATTACGTTATTGAAGTATATAAATGTACCACGGAGAGGTAGAGGCCAACTCGCCATGAATGTTTTCAAATATTACCGCCGAGATGTTAGGTTGGGTTAGGTTAGGTTATATTACGTTATAGATGTATATAAAGGTCCCACGGAGACGCAGAGGCCAACAAGCCAGGAATGTCTTCAAATATTACCGCCGAGATGATAGGTTGTGTTATGTTAGGTTATATTTCGTTATTGATGTTTATGAAGGTCAAACGGAGACGTAGAGGCCAACTCGCCAGTAATGTTGTCAAATATTACCGCCGAGATGATAGCTTGGGTTAGGTTAGGTTATATTTCGTTATTGATGTATATGAAGGTCCCACGGAGACGTAGAGGCCAACTCGCCATGAATGTTTTCAGATATTACCGCCGAGATGTTAGATTGGATTAGGTTAGGTTATATTACGTTATTGATGTATATAAAGATCCCACGGAGACGTAGAGGCCAACAAGACAGGAATGTGTTTAAATATTACCGCCGAGATGTTAGGTTGGGTCAGGTTAGGTTATATTGCGTTATAGATGTATATAAAGTTCCCACGGAGACGTAGAGGCCAACAAGCCAGGAATGTCTTCAAATATTACCGCCGAGATGTTAGATTGGGTTAGGTTAGGTTATATAACGTTATTGATGTATAAAAAGATCCCACGGAAACGTAGAGGCCAACAAGCCAGGAATGTCTTCAAATATTACCGCAGAGATGTTAGGTTGGGTTAGGTTCGGTTATATAACGTTATTGATGTATATAAAGGTCCCACGGAGACGTAGAGGCCAACAAGCCAGGAATATGTTCAAATATTACCGCCGAGATGTTAGGTTGGGTTAGGTTATGTTATATTTCGTTATTGATGTATATGAAGGTCCCACGGAGACGTAGAGGCCAACTCGCCATGAATGTTTTCAGATATTACCGCCGAGATGTTAGGTTGGGTTAGGTTAGGTTATATTACGTTATAGATGTATATGAAGGTCCCACGGAGACGTAGAGGCCAACTCGCCATGAATGTTTTCAAATATTACCGCGGAGATGTTAGGTTGGGTTAGGTTAGGTTATATTACGTTATAGATGTATATAACGTTCCCACGGAGAGGTAGAGGGCAACTCGCCATGAATGTTTTCAAATATTACCGCCGAGGTGGTAGGTTGGGTTAGGTTAGGTTATATTACGTTATTGATGTATATAAAGATCCCACGGAGACGTAGAGGCCAACAAGCCAGGAATGTGTTCAAATATTACCGCCGAGATGTTAGGTTGGGTTAGGTTAGGTTATATTGCGTTATAGATGTATATAAAGTTCCCACGGAGACGTAGAGGCCAACAAGCCAGGAATGTGTTCAAATATTACCGCCGAGATGTTAGATTGGGTTAGGTTAGGTTATATTACGTTATAGATGTATATAAAGGTCCCACGGAGACGCAGAGGCCAACAAGCCAGGAATGTCTTCAAATATTACCGCCGAGATGATAGGTTGTGTTATGTTAGGTTATATTTCGTTATTGATGTTTATGAAGGTCAAACGGAGACGTAGAGGCCAACTCGCCAGTAATGTTGTCAAATATTACCGCCGAGATGATAGGTTGGATTAGGTTAGGTTATATTTCGTTATTGATGTATATGAAGGTCGCACGGAGACGTAGACGCCAACAAGACAGGAATGTGTTTAAATATTACCGCCGAGATGTTAGGTTGGGTCAGGTTAGGTTATATTGCGTTATAGATGTATATAAAGTTCCCACGGAGACGTAGAGGCCAACAAGCCAGGAATGTGTTCAAATATTACCGACGAGATGTTAGGTTAGGTCAGGTTAGGTTATATTGCGTTATAGATGTATATAAAGTTCCCACGGAGACGTAGAGGCCAACATGCCAGGAATGTGTTCAAATATTACCGCCGAGATGTTAGGTTGGGTTAGGTTAGGTTATATTGCGTTATAGATGTATATAAAGTTCCCACGGAGACGTAGAGGCCAACAAGCCATGAATGTTTTCAAATATTACCGCCGAGATGTTAGATTGGGTTAGGTTAGGTTATATTACGTTATTGATGTATATAAAGATCCCACGGAGACGTAGAGGCCAACAAGACAGGAATGTGTTTAAATATTACCGCCGAGATGTTAGATTGGGTTAGGTTAGGTTATATAACGTTATTCATGTATATAAAGATCCCACGGAGACGTAGAGGCCAACAAGCCAGGAATGTCTTCAAATATTACCGCAGAGATGTTAGGTTGGGTTAGGTTCGGTTATATAACGTTATTGATGTATATAAAGGTCCCACGGAGACGTAGAGGCCAACTCGCCATGAATGTTTTCAAATATTACCGCCGAGATGTTAGATTGGGTTAGGTTAGGTTATATTACGTTATAGATGTATATAAATTTCCCACGGAGACGTAGAGGCCAACAAGCCAGGAATGTGTTCAAATATTACCGCCGAGATGTTAGATTGGGTTAGGTTAGGTTATATTGCGTTATAGATGTATATAAAGTTCCCACGGAGACGTAGAGGCCAACAAGCCAGGAATGTGTTCAAATATTACCGCCGAGATGTTAGGTTGGGTTAGGTTAGGTTATATTGCGTTATAGATGTATATAAAGTTCCCACGGAGACGTAGAGGCCAACAAGCCATGAATGTTTTCAAATATTACCGCCGAGATGTTAGATTGGGTTAGGTTAGGTTATATTACGTTATTGATGTATATAAAGATCCCACGGAGACGTAGAGGCCAACAAGACAGGAATGTGTTTAAATATTACCGCCGAGATGTTAGATTGGGTTAGGTTAGGTTATATAACGTTATTGATGTATATAAAGATCCCACGGAGACGTAGAGGCCAACAAGCCAGGAATGTCTTCAAATATTACCGCAGAGATGTTAGGTTGGGTTAGGTTCGGTTATATAACGTTATTGATGTATATAAAGGTCCCACGGAGACGTAGAGGCCAACAAGCCAGGAATGTGTTCAAATATTACCGCCGAGATGTTAGATTGGGTTAGGTTAGGTTATATTACGTTATTGATGTATATAAAGATACCACGGAGACATAGAGGCCAACTCGCCAGGAATGTTGTCAAATATTACCGCCGAGGTGATAGGTTGGGTTAGGTTAGGTTATATTACGTTATTGAAGTATATAAATGTACCACGGAGAGGTAGAGGCCAACTCGCCATGAATGTTTTCAAATATTACCGCCGAGATGTTAGGTTGGGTTAGGTTAGGTTATATTACGTTATAGATGTATATAAAGGTCCCACGGAGACGCAGAGGCCAACAAGCCAGGAATGTCTTCAAATATTACCGCCGAGATGATAGGTTGTGTTATGTTAGGTTATATTTCGTTATTGATGTTTATGAAGGTCAAACGGAGACGTAGAGGCCAACTCGCCAGTAATGTTGTCAAATATTACCGCCGAGATGATAGCTTGGGTTAGGTTAGGTTATATTTCGTTATTGATATATATGAAGGTCCCACGGAGACGCAGAGGCCAACTCGCCATGAATGTTTTCAGATATTACCGCCGAGATGTTAGATTGGATTAGGTTAGGTTATATTACGTTATTGATGTATATAAAGATCCCACGGAGACGTAGAGGCCAACAAGACAGGAATGTGTTTAAATATTACCGCCGAGATGTTAGGTTGGGTCAGGTTAGGTTATATTGCGTTATAGATGTATATAAAGTTCCCACGGAGACGTAGAGGCCAACAAGCCAGGAATGTGTTCAAATATTACCGCCGAGATGTTAGGTTGGGTTAGGTTAGGTTATATTGCGTTATAGATGTATATAATGTTCCCACGGAGACGTAGAGGCCAACAAGCCAGGAATGTGTTCAAATATTACCGCCGAGATGTTAGATTGGGTTAGGTTAGGTTATATTACGTTATTGATGTATATAAAGATCCCACGGAGACGTAGAGGCCAACAAGCCAGGAATGTCTTCAAATATTACCGCCGAGATGTTAGATTGGGTTAGGTTAGGTTGTATAACGTTATTGATGTATATAAAGATCCCACGGAGACGTAGAGGCCAACAAGCCAGGAATGTCTTCAAATATTACCGCAGAGATGTTAGGTTGGGTTAGGTTCGGTTATATAACGTTATTGATGTATATAAAGGTCCCACGGAGACGTAGAGGCCAACAAGCCAGGAATGTGTTCAAATATTACCGCCGAGATGTTAGATTGGGTTAGGTTAGGTTATATTACGTTATTGATGTATATAAAGATACCACGGATACGTAGAGGCCAACTCGCCAGGATTGTTGTCAAATATTACCGCCGAGATGATAGGTTGGGTTAGGTTAGGTTATATTACGTTATTGATGTATATAAATGTACCACGGAGAGGTAGAGGCCAACTCGCCATGAATGTTTTCAAATATTACCGCCGAGATGTTAGGTTGGGTTAGGTTAGGTTATATTACGTTATAGATGTATATAAAGGTCCCACGGAGACGCAGAGGCCAACTCGCCATGAATGTTTTCAGATATTACCGCCGAGATGTTAGATTGGATTAGGTTAGGTTATATTACGTTATTGATGTATATAAAGATCCCACGGAGACGTAGAGGCCAACAAGACAGGAATGTGTTTAAATATTACCGCCGAGATGTTAGGTTGGGTCAGGTTAGGTTATATTGCGTTATAGATGTATATAAAGTTCCCACGGAGACGTAGAGGCCAACAAGCCAGGAATGTGTTCAAATATTACCGCCGAGATGTTAGGTTGGGTTAGGTTAGGTTATATTACGTTATAGATGTATGTGAAGGTCCCACGGAGACGTAGAGGCCAACTCGCCATGAATGTTTTCGAATATTACCGCGGAGATGTGAGGTTGGGTTAGGTTAGGTTATATTACGTTATAGATGAATGTAAAGTTCCCACGGAGAGGTAGAGGCCAACTCGCCATGAATGTTTTCAAATATTACCGCCGAGATGTTAGATTGGGTTAGGTTAGGTTATATTACGTTATTGATGTATATAAAGATCCCACGGAGACGTAGAGGCCAACAAGCCAGGAATGTGTTCAAATATTACCGCCGAGATGTTAGGTTGGGTTAGGTTAGGTTATATTGCGTTATAGATGTATATAAAGTTCCCACGGAGACGTAGAGGCCAACAAGCCAGGAATGTGTTCAAATATTACCGCCGAGATGTTAGATTGGGTTAGGTTAGGTTATATTACGTTATAGATGTATATAAAGGTCCCACGGAGACGCAGAGGCCAACAAGCCAGGAATGTCTTCAAATATTACCGCCGAGATGATAGGTTGTGTTATGTTAGGTTATATTTCGTTATTGATGTTTATGAAGGTCAAACGGAGACGTAGAGGCCAACTCGCCAGTAATGTTGTCAAATATTACCGCCGAGATGATAGGTTGGCTTAGGTTAGGTTATATTTCGTTATTGATGTATATGAAGGTCGCACGGAGACGTAGACGCCAACAAGACAGGAATGTGTTTAAATATTACCGCCGAGATGTTAGGTTGGGTCAGGTTAGGTTATATTGCGTTATAGATGTATATAAAGTTCCCACGGAGACGTAGAGGCCAACAAGCCAGGAATGTGTTCAAATATTACCGCCGAGATGTTAGGTTGGGTTAGGTTAGGTTATATTGCGTTATAGATGTATATAAAGTTCCCACGGAGACGTAGAGGCCAACAAGCCATGAATGTTTTCAAATATTACCGCCGAGATGTTAGATTGGGTTAGGTTAGGTTATATTACGTTATTGATGTATATAAAGATCCCACGGAGACGTAGAGGCCAACAAGACAGGAATGTGTTTAAATATTACCGCCGAGATGTTAGATTGGGTTAGGTTAGGTTATATAACGTTATTCATGTATATAAAGATCCCACGGAGACGTAGAGGCCAACAAGCCAGGAATGTCTTCAAATATTACCGCAGAGATGTTAGGTTGGGTTAGGTTCGGTTATATAACGTTATTGATGTATATAAAGGTCCCACGGAGACGTAGAGGCCAACTCGCCATGAATGTTTTCAAATATTACCGCCGAGATGTTAGATTGGGTTAGGTTAGGTTATATTACGTTATAGATGTATATAAATTTCCCACGGAGACGTAGAGGCCAACAAGCCAGGAATGTGTTCAAATATTACCGCCGAGATGTTAGATTGGGTTAGGTTAGGTTATATTGCGTTATAGATGTATATAAAGTTCCCACGGAGACGTAGAGGCCAACAAGCCAGGAATGTGTTCAAATATTACCGCCGAGATGTTAGGTTGGGTTAGGTTAGGTTATATTGCGTTATAGATGTATATAAAGTTCCCACGGAGACGTAGAGGCCAACAAGCCAGGAATGTGTTCAAATATTACCGCCGAGATGTTAGATTGGGTTAGGTTAGGTTATATTACGTTATTGATGTATATAAAGATACCACGGAGACATAGAGGCCAACTCGCCAGGAATGTAGTCAAATATTACCGCCGAGGTGATAGGTTGGGTTAGGTTAGGTTATATTACGTTATTGAAGTATATAAATGTACCACGGAGAGGTAGAGGCCAACTCGCCATGAATGTTTTCAAATATTACCGCCGAGATGTTAGATTGGATTAGGTTAGGTTATATCACGTTATTGATGTATATAAAGATCCCACGGAGACGTAGAGGCCAACAAGACAGGAATGTGTTTAAATATTACCGCCGAGATGTTAGGTTGGGTCAGGTTAGGTTATATTGCGTTATAGATGTATATAAAGTTCCCACGGAGACGTAGAGGCCAACAAGCCAGGAATGTCTTCAAATATTACCGCCGAGATGTTAGATTGGGTTAGGTTAGGTTATATAACGTTATTGATGTATATAAAGATCCCACGGAAACGTAGAGGCCAACAAGCCAGGAATGTCTTCAAATATTACCGCAGAGATGTTAGGTTGGGTTAGGTTCGGTTATATAACGTTATTGATGTATATAAAGGTCCCACGGAGACGTAGAGGCCAACAAGCCAGGAATATGTTCAAATATTACCGCCGAGATGTTAGGTTGGGTTAGGTTAGGTTATATTTCGTTATTGATGTATATGAAGGTCCCACGGAGACGTAGAGGCCAACTCGCCATGAATGTTTTCAGATATTACCGCCGAGATGTTAGGTTGGGTTAGGTTAGGTTATATTACGTTATAGATGTATATGAAGGTCCCACGGAGACGTAGAGGCCAACTCGCCATGAATGTTTTCAAATATTACCGCGGAGATGTTAGGTTGGGTTAGGTTAGGTTATATTACGTTATAGATGTATATAACGTTCCCACGGAGAGGTAGAGGGCAACTCGCCATGAATGTTTTCAAATATTACCGCCGAGGTGGTAGGTTGGGTTAGGTTAGGTTATATTACGTTATTGATGTATATAAAGATCCCACGGAGACGTAGAGGCCAACAAGCCAGGAATGTGTTCAAATATTACCGCCGAGATGTTAGGTTGGGTTAGGTTAGGTTATATTGCGTTATAGATGTATATAAAGTTCCCACGGAGACGTAGAGGCCAACAAGCCAGGAATGTGTTCAAATATTACCGCCGAGATGTTAGATTGGGTTAGGTTAGGTTATATTACGTTATAGATGTATATAAAGGTCCCACGGAGACGCAGAGGCCAACAAGCCTGGAATGTCTTCAAATATTACCGCCGAGATGATAGGTTGTGTTATGTTAGGTTATATTTCGTTATTGATGTTTATGAAGGTCAAACGGAGACGTAGAGGCCAACTCGCCAGTAATGTTGTCAAATATTACCGCCGAGATGATAGGTTGGATTAGGTTAGGTTATATTTCGTTATTGATGTATATGAAGGTCGCACGGAGACGTAGACGCCAACAAGACAGGAATGTGTTTAAATATTACCGCCGAGATGTTAGGTTGGGTCAGGTTAGGTTATATTGCGTTATAGATGTATATAAAGTTCCCACGGAGACGTAGAGGCCAACAAGCCAGGAATGTGTTCAAATATTACCGACGAGATGTTAGGTTAGGTCAGGTTAGGTTATATTGCGTTATAGATGTATATAAAGTTCCCACGGAGACGTAGAGGCCAACATGCCAGGAATGTGTTCAAATATTACCGCCGAGATGTTAGGTTGGGTTAGGTTAGGTTATATTGCGTTATAGATGTATATAAAGTTCCCACGGAGACGTAGAGGCCAACAAGCCATGAATGTTTTCAAATATTACCGCCGAGATGTTAGATTGGGTTAGGTTAGGTTATATTACGTTATTGATGTATATAAAGATCCCACGGAGACGTAGAGGCCAACAAGACAGGAATGTGTTTAAATATTACCGCCGAGATGTTAGATTGGGTTAGGTTAGGTTATATAACGTTATTCATGTATATAAAGATCCCACGGAGACGTAGAGGCCAACAAGCCAGGAATGTCTTCAAATATTACCGCAGAGATGTTAGGTTGGGTTAGGTTCGGTTATATAACGTTATTGATGTATATAAAGGTCCCACGGAGACGTAGAGGCCAACTCGCCATGAATGTTTTCAAATATTACCGCCGAGATGTTAGATTGGGTTAGGTTAGGTTATATTACGTTATAGATGTATATAAATTTCCCACGGAGACGTAGAGGCCAACAAGCCAGGAATGTGTTCAAATATTACCGCCGAGATGTTAGATTGGGTTAGGTTAGGTTATATTGCGTTATAGATGTATATAAAGTTCCCACGGAGACGTAGAGGCCAACAAGCCAGGAATGTGTTCAAATATTACCGCCGAGATGTTAGGTTGGGTTAGGTTAGGTTATATTGCGTTATAGATGTATATAAAGTTCCCACGGAGACGTAGAGGCCAACAAGCCATGAATGTTTTCAAATATTACCGCCGAGATGTTAGATTGGGTTAGGTTAGGTTATATTACGTTATTGATGTATATAAAGATCCCACGGAGACGTAGAGGCCAACAAGACAGGAATGTGTTTAAATATTACCGCCGAGATGTTAGATTGGGTTAGGTTAGGTTATATAACGTTATTGATGTATATAAAGATCCCACGGAGACGTAGAGGCCAACAAGCCAGGAATGTCTTCAAATATTACCGCAGAGATGTTAGGTTGGGTTAGGTTCGGTTATATAACGTTATTGATGTATATAAAGGTCCCACGGAGACGTAGAGGCCAACAAGCCAGGAATGTGTTCAAATATTACCGCCGAGATGTTAGATTGGGTTAGGTTAGGTTATATTACGTTATTGATGTATATAAAGATACCACGGAGACATAGAGGCCAACTCGCCAGGAATGTTGTCAAATATTACCGCCGAGGTGATAGGTTGGGTTAGGTTAGGTTATATTACGTTATTGAAGTATATAAATGTACCACGGAGAGGTAGAGGCCAACTCGCCATGAATGTTTTCAAATATTACCGCCGAGATGTTAGGTTGGGTTAGGTTAGGTTATATTACGTTATAGATGTATATAAAGGTCCCACGGAGACGCAGAGGCCAACAAGCCAGGAATGTCTTCAAATATTACCGCCGAGATGATAGGTTGTGTTATGTTAGGTTATATTTCGTTATTGATGTTTATGAAGGTCAAACGGAGACGTAGAGGCCAACTCGCCAGTAATGTTGTCAAATATTACCGCCGAGATGATAGCTTGGGTTAGGTTAGGTTATATTTCGTTATTGATATATATGAAGGTCCCACGGAGACGCAGAGGCCAACTCGCCATGAATGTTTTCAGATATTACCGCCGAGATGTTAGATTGGATTAGGTTAGGTTATATTACGTTATTGATGTATATAAAGATCCCACGGAGACGTAGAGGCCAACAAGACAGGAATGTGTTTAAATATTACCGCCGAGATGTTAGGTTGGGTCAGGTTAGGTTATATTGCGTTATAGATGTATATAAAGTTCCCACGGAGACGTAGAGGCCAACAAGCCAGGAATGTCTTCAAATATTACCGCCGAGATGTTAGATTGGGTTAGGTTAGGTTATATAACGTTATTGATGTATATAAAGATCCCACGGAAACGTAGAGGCCAACAAGCCAGGAATGTCTTCAAATATTATCGCAGAGATGTTAGGTTGGGTTAGGTTCGGTTATATAACGTTATTGATGTATATAAAGGTCCCACGGAGACGTAGAGGCCAACAAGCCAGGAATATGTTCAAATATTACCGCCGAGATGTTAGGTTGGGTTAGGTTAGGTTATATTTCGTTATTGATGTATATAACGTTCCCACGGAGAGGTAGAGGGCAACTCGCCATGAATGTTTTCAAATATTACCGCCGAGGTGGTAGGTTGGGTTAGGTTAGGTTATATTACGTTATAGATGTATATAAATGTACCACGGATAGGTAGAGGCCAACTCGCCAAGAATGTTTTCAAATATTACCGCCGAGATGTTAGGTTGGGTTAGGTTAGGTTATATTGCGTTATAGATGTATATAAAGGTCCCACGGAGACGTAGAGGCCAACTCGCCAGTAATGTTGTCAAATATTACCGCCGAGATGATAGGTTGGGTTAGGTTAGGTTATATTTCGTTATTGATGTATATGAAGGTCCCACGGAGACGTAGAGGCCAACTCGCCATGAATGTTTTCAAATATTACCGCCGAGATGTTAGGTTGGGTTAGGTTAGGTTATATTACGTTATAGATGTATATAAAGGTCCCACGGAGACGGAGAAGCCAACTCGCCATGAATGTTGTCAAATATTACCCCCGAGATGTTAGGTTGGGTTAGATTAGGTTATATTACGTTATTGATGTATATAAAGGTCCCACTGAGACGTAGAGGCCAACTCGCCAGGAATGTTGTCAAATATTACCGCCGAGATGATAGGTTGGGCTATGTTAGGTTATATTTCGTTATTGATGTATATGAAGGTTCCACGGAGACGTAGAGGCCAAATCGCCAGGTATGTTGTCAAATATTACCGCCGAGATGTTAGGTTGGGTTAGGTTAGGTTATAATACGTTATTGATATATATAAAGGTCCCACGGAGACGTAGAGGCCAACAAGCCAGGAATGTGTTCAAATATTACCGCCGAGATGTTAGGTTGATTAGGTTAGGTTATATTACGTTATAGATGTATATAAAGTTCCCACGGAGACGTAGAGGCCAACTCGCCAGGTATGTTTTCTAATATTACCGCCGAGATGTAAGGTTGGGTTAGGTTAGGTTATATTACGCTATTGATGTATAAAAAGATCCCACGGAGACGTAGAGGCCAACTCGCCATGAATGTTTTCAAATATTACCGCCGAGATGTTAGGTTGGGTTAGGTTAGGTTATAATACGTTATTGATATATATAAATGTACCACGGAGACGTAGAGGCCAGCAAGCCAGGAATGTCTTCAAATATTACCGCCGAGATGTTAGGTTGGGTTAGGTTAGGTTATATTGCGTTATAGATGTATATAAAGGTCCCACGGAGACGTAGAGGCCAACTCGCCAGGAATGTTGTCAAATATAACCGCCGAGACGTTAGGCTGGGTTAGGTTCGG
The DNA here is from genome assembly GCA_963969225.1 of Xylocopa violacea. NCBI lineage: Eukaryota > Metazoa > Arthropoda > Insecta > Hymenoptera > Apidae > Xylocopa > Xylocopa violacea. The sequence goes on from CAXAJV010001114.1 coordinate 3,254,843, forward strand.
TTATATTACGTTATAGATGTATATAAATGTACCACGGAGACGTAGAGGCCAACTCGCCAGTAATGTTGTCAAATATTACCGCCGAGATGATAGGTTGGGTTAGGTTAGGTTATATTTCGTTATTGATGTATATGAAGGTCCCACGGAGACGTAGAGGCCAACTCGCCATGAATGTTTTCAAATATTACCGCCGAGATGTTAGATTGGGTTAGGTTAGGTTATATTACGTTATAGATGTATATAAAGGTCCCACGGAGACGTAGAGGCCAACAAGCCAGGAATGTGTTCAAATATTACCGCCGAGATGTTAGGTTGATTAGGTTAGGTTATATTACGTTATAGATGTATATAAAGTTCCCACGGAGACGTAGAGGCCAACACGCCAGGTATGTTTTCTAATATTACCGCCGAGATGTAAGGTTGTGTTAGGTTAGGTTATATTACGCTATTGATGTATAAAAAGATCCCACGGAGACGTAGAGGCCAACTCGCCATGAATGTTTTCAAATATTACCGCCGAGATGTTAGGTTGGGTTAGGTTAGGTTATAATACGTTATTGATATATATAAATGTACCACGGAGACGTAGAGGCCAGCAAGCCAGGAATGTCTTCAAATATTACCGCCGAGATGTTAGGTTGGGTTAGGTTAGGTTATATAACGTTATTGATGTATATAAAGGTCCCACGGAGACGTAGAGGCCAACTCGCCAGGAATGTTGTCAAATATTACCGCCGAGACGTTAGGCTGGGTTAGGTTCGGTTATATTACGTTATAGATGTATATAAATGTACCACGGAGAGGTAGAGGCCAACTCGCCATGAATGTTTTCAAATATTACCGCCGAGATGTTAGGTTGGGTTAGGTTAGGTTATATTGCGTTATAGATGTATATAAAGGTCCCACGGAGACGTAGAGGCCAACTCGCCAGGAATGTTGTCAAATATTACCGCCGAGACGTTAGGCTGGGTTAGGTTCGGTTATATTACGTTATAGATGTATATAAATGTACCACGGAGACGTAGAGGCCAACTCGCCAGTAATGTTGTCAAATATTACCGCCGAGATGATAGGTTGGGTTAGGTTAGGTTATATTTCGTTATTGATGTATATGAAGGTCCCACGGAGACGTAGAGGCCAACTCGCCATGAATGTTTTCAGATATTACCGCCGAGATGTTAGATTGGATTAGGTTAGGTTATATTACGTTATTGATGTATATAAAGATCCCACGGAGACGTAGAGGCCAACAAGACAGGAATGTGTTTAAATATTACCGCCGAGATGTTAGGTTGGGTCAGGTTAGGTTATATTGCGTTATAGATGTATATAAAGTTCCCACGGAGACGTAGAGGCCAACAAGCCAGGAATGTGTTCAAATATTACCGCCGAGATGTTAGGTTGGGTCAGGTTAGGTTATATTGCGTTATAGATGTATATAAAGTTCCCACGGAGACGTAGAGGCCAACAAGCCAGGAATGTGTTCAAATATTACCGCCGAGATGTTAGGTTGGGTTAGGTTAGGTTATATTGCGTTATAGATGTATATAAAGTTCCCACGGAGACGTAGAGGCCAACAAGCCATGAATGTTTTCAAATATTACCGCCGAGATGTTAGATTGGGTTAGGTTAGGTTATATTACGTTATTGATGTATATAAAGATCCCACGGAGACGTAGAGGCCAACAAGACAGGAATGTGTTTAAATATTACCGCCGAGATGTTAGATTGGGTTAGGTTAGGTTATATAACGTTATTGATGTATATAAAGATCCCACGGAGACGTAGAGGCCAACAAGCCAGGAATGTCTTCAAATATTTCCGCAGAGATGTTAGGTTGGGTTAGGTTCGGTTATATAACGTTATTGATGTATATAAAGGTCCCACGGAGACGTAGAGGCCAACAAGCCAGGAATGTGTTCAAATATTACCGCCGAGATGTTAGATTGGGTTAGGTTAGGTTATATAACGTTATTGATGTATATAAAGGTCCCACGGAGACGTAGAGGCCAACTCGCCAGGAATGTTGTCAAATATTACCGCCGAGACGTTAGGCTGGGTTAGGTTCGGTTATATTACGTTATAGATGTATATAAATGTACCACGGAGAGGTAGAGGCCAACTCGCCATGAATGTTTTCAAATATTACCGCCGAGATGTTAGGTTGGGTTAGGTTAGGTTATATTTCGTTATTGATGTATATGAAGGTCCCACGGAGACGTAGAGGCCAACTCGCCATGAATGTTTTCAGATATTACCGCCGAGATGTTAGATTGGATTAGGTTAGGTTATATTACGTTATTGATGTATATAAAGATCCCACGGAGACGTAGAGGCCAACAAGACAGGAATGTGTTTAAATATTACCGCCGAGATGTTAGGTTGGGTCAGGTTAGGTTATATTGCGTTATAGATGTATATAAAGTTCCCACGGAGACGTAGAGGCCAACAAGCCAGGAATGTGTTCAAATATTACCGCCGAGATGTTAGGTTGGGTCAGGTTAGGTTATATTGCGTTATAGATGTATATAAAGTTCCCACGGAGACGTAGAGGCCAACAAGCCAGGAATGTGTTCAAATATTACCGCCGAGATGTTAGGTTGGGTTAGGTTAGGTTATATTGCGTTATAGATGTATATAAAGTTCCCACGGAGACGTAGAGGCCAACAAGCCATGAATGTTTTCAAATATCACCGCCGAGATGTTAGATTGGGTTAGGTTAGGTTATATTACGTTATAGATGTATATAAATTTCCCACGGAGACGTAGAGGCCAACAAGCCAGGAATGTGTTCAAATATTACCGCCGAGATGTTAGATTGGGTTAGGTTAGGTTATATTGCGTTATAGATGTATATAAAGTTCCCACGGAGACGTAGAGGCCAACAAGCCAGGAATGTGTTTAAATATTACCGCCGAGATGTTAGATTGGGTTAGGTTAGGTTATATAACGTTATTGATGTATATAAAGATCCCACGGAGACGTAGAGGCCAACAAGCCAGGAATGTCTTCAAATATTTCCGCAGAGATGTTAGGTTGGGTTAGGTTCGGTTATATAACGTTATTGATGTATATAAAGGTCCCACGGAGACGTAGAGGCCAACAAGCCAGGAATGTGTTCAAATATTACCTCCGAGATGTTAGATTGGGTTAGGTTAGGTTATATTACGTTATTGATGTATATAAAGATACCACGGAGACATAGAGGCCAACTCGCCAGGAATGTTGTCAAATATTACCGCCGAGGTGATAGGTTGGGTTAGGTTAGGTTATATTACGTTATTGATGTATATAAATGTACCACGGAGAGGTAGAGGCCAACTCGCCATGAATGTTTTCAAATATTACCGCCGAGATGTTAGGTTGGGTTAGGTTAGGTTATATTACGTTATAGATGTATATAAAGGTCCCACGGAGACGCAGAGGCCAACAAGCCAGGAATGTCTTCAAATATTACCGCCGAGATGATAGGTTGTGTTATGTTAGGTTATATTTCGTTATTGATGTTTATGAAGGTCAAACGGAGACGTAGAGGCCAACTCGCCAGTAATGTTGTCAAATATTACCGCCGAGATGATAGGTTGGGTTAGGTTAGGTTATATTTCGTTATTGATGTATATGAAGGTCCCACGGAGACGTAGAGGCCAACTCGCCATGAATGTTTTCAGATATTACCGCCGAGATGTTAGATTGGATTAGGTTAGGTTATATTACGTTATTGATGTATATAAAGATCCCACGGAGACGTAGAGGCCAACAAGACAGGAATGTGTTTAAATATTACCGCCGAGATGTTAGGTTGGGTCAGGTTAGGTTATATTGCGTTATAGATGTATATAAAGTTCCCACGGAGACGTAGAGGCCAACAAGCCAGGAATGTCTTCAAATATTACCGCCGAGATGTTAGATTGGGTTAGGTTAGGTTATATAACGTTATTGATGTATATAAAGATCCCACGGAAACGTAGAGGCCAACAAGCCAGGAATGTCTTCAAATATTACCGCAGAGATGTTAGGTTGGGTTAGGTTCGGTTATATAACGTTATTGATGTATATAAAGGTCCCACGGAGACGTAGAGGCCAACAAGCCAGGAATATGTTCAAATATTACCGCCGAGATGTTAGGTTGGGTTAGGTTAGGTTATATTTCGTTATTGATGTATATGAAGGTCCCACGGAGACGTAGAGGCCAACTCGCCATGAATGTTTTCAGATATTACCGCCGAGATGTTAGGTTGGGTTAGGTTAGGTTATATTACGTTATAGATGTATATGAAGGTCCCACGGAGACGTAGAGGCCAACTCGCCATGAATGTTTTCAAATATTACCGCGGAGATGTTAGGTTGGGTTAGGTTAGGTTATATTACGTTATAGATGTATATAACGTTCCCACGGAGAGGTAGAGGGCAACTCGCCATGAATGTTTTCAAATATTACCGCCGAGGTGGTAGGTTGGGTTAGGTTAGGTTATATTACGTTATAGATGTATATAAATGTACCACGGATAGGTAGAGGCCAACTCGCCATGAATGTTTTCAAATATTACCGCCGAGATGTTAGGTTGGGTTAGGTTAGGTTATATTGCGTTATAGATGTATATAAAGGTCCCACGGAGACGTAGAGGCCAACTCGCCAGTAATGTTGTCAAATATTACCGCCGAGATGATAGGTTGGGTTAGGTTAGGTTATATTTCGTTATTGATGTATATGAAGGTCCCACGGAGACGTAGAGGCCAACTCGCCATGAATGTTTTCAAATATTACCGCCGAGATGTTAGGTTGGGTTAGGTTAGGTTATATTACGTTATAGATGTATATAAAGGTCCCACGGAGACGTAGAGGCCAACAGGCCAGGAATGTGTTCAAATATTACCGCCGAGATGTTAGGTTGATTAGGTTAGGTTATATTACGTTATAGATGTATATAAAGTTCCCACGGAGACGTAGAGGCCAACTCGCCAGGTATGTTTTCTAATATTACCGCCGAGATGTTAGGTTGGGTTAGGTTAGGTTATATTACGTTATTGATGTATAAAAAGATCCCACGGAGACGTAGAGGCCAACTCGCCATGAATGTTTTCAAATATTACCGCCGAGATGTTAGGTTGCGTTAGGTTAGGTTATAATACGTTATTGATATATATAAAGGTCCCACGGAGACGTAGAGGCCAACAAGCCAGGAATGTGTTCAAATATTACCGCCGAGATGTTAGGTTGATTAGGTTAGGTTATATTACGTTATAGATGTATATAAAGTTCCCACGGAGACGTAGAGGCCAACTCGCCAGGTATGTTTTCTAATATTACCGCCGAGATGTAAGGTTGGGTTAGGTTAGGTTATATTACGCTATTGATGTATAAAAAGATCCCACGGAGACGTAGAGGCCAACTCGCCATGAATGTTTTCAAATATTACCGCCGAGATGTTAGGTTGGGTTAGGTTAGGTTATAATACGTTATTGATATATATAAATGTACCACGGAGACGTAGAGGCCAGCAAGCCAGGAATGTCTTCAAATATTACCGCCGAGATGTTAGGTTGGGTTAGGTTAGGTTATATAACGTTATTGATGTATATAAAGGTCCCACGGAGACGTAGAGGCCAACTCGCCAGGAATGTTGTCAAATATTACCGCCGAGACGTTAGGCTGGGTTAGGTTCGGTTATATTACGTTATAGATGTATATAAATGTACCACGGAGAGGTAGAGGCCAACTCGCCATGAATGTTTTCAAATATTACCGCCGAGATGTTAGGTTGGGTTAGGTTAGGTTATATTGCGTTATAGATGTATATAAAGGTCCCACGGAGACGTAGAGGCCAACAAGCCAGGAATGTGTTCAAATATTACCGCCGAGATGTTAGGTTGATTAGGTTAGGTTATATTACGTTATAGATGTATATAAAGTTCCCACGGAGACGTAGAGGCCAACTCGCCAGGTATGTTTTCTAATATTACCGCCGAGATGTTAGGTTGGGTTAGGTTAGGTTATATTACGTTATTGATGTATAAAAAGATCCCACGGAGACGGAGAAGCCAACGCGCCAGGAATGTTGTCAAATATTACCGCCGAGATGTTAGGTTGTGTTAGGTTAGGTTATATTACGTTATTGATGTATATAAATATCCCACGGAGTCGTAGAGGCCAACAAGCCAGGAATGTGTTCAAATGTTACCGCCGAGATGTTAGGTTGGGCTAGGTTAGGTTATATTACGTTATAGATGTATATAACGATCCCACGGAGACGTAGAGGCCAACTCGCCATGAATGTTTTCAAATATTACCGCCGAGATGTTACGTTGGGTTAGGTTAGATTATATTACGTTATAGATGTATGTAAAGTTCCCACGGAGAGGTAGAGGCCAACTCGCCATGAATGTTTTCAAATATTACCGCCGAGATGTTAGATTGGGTTAGGTTAGGTTATATTACGTTATTGATGTATATAAAGATCCCACGGATACGTAGAGGCCAACTCGCCAGGAATGTTGTCAAATATTACCGCCGAGATGATAGGTTGTGTTAGGTTAGGTTATATTACGTTATTGATGTATATAAATGTACCACGGAGAGGTAGAGGCCAACTCGCCAGGAATGTGTTCAAATATTACCGCCGAGATGTTAGGTTGGGTTAGGTTAGGTTATATTACGTTATAGATGTATATAACGTTCCCACGGAGAGGTAGAGGCCAACTCGCCATGAATGTTTTCAAATATTACCGTCGTGATGTTAGGTTGGGTTAGGTTAGGTTATATTACGTTATAGATGTATATAAAGGTCCCACGGAGACGTAGAGGCCAACAAGCCAGGAATGACATCAAATATTACCGCCGAGATGTTAGGTTGGGTTAGGTTAGGTTATATAACGTTATTGATGTATATAAAGGTCCCACGGAGACGTAGAGGCCAACTCGCCATGAATGTTTTCGAATGTTACCGCCGAGATGTTAGGTTGGGTTAGGTTAGGTTATAATACGTTATAGATGTATATAAAGGTCCCACGGAGACGTAGAGGCCAACAAGCCAGGAATGTCTTCAAATATTACCGCAGATATGTTAGGTTGGGTTAGGTTCGGTTATATAACGTTATTGATGTATATAAAGGTCCCACGGAGACGTAGAGGCCAACAAGCCAGGAATGTGTTCAAATATTACCGCCGAGATGTTAGATTGGGTTAGGTTAGGTTATATTACGTTATTGATGTATATAAAGATACCACGGAGACATAGAGGCCAACTCGCCAGGAATGTTGTCAAATATTACCGCCGAGGTGATAGGTTGGGTTAGGTTAGGTTATATTACGTTATTGATGTATATAAATGTACCACGGAGAGGTAGAGGCCAACTCGCCATGAATGTTTTCAAATATTACCGCCGAGATGTTAGGTTGGGTTAGGTTAGGTTATATTACGTTATAGATGTATATAAAGGTCCCACGGAGACGCAGAGGCCAACAAGCCAGGAATGTCTTCAAATATTACCGCCGAGATGATAGGTTGTGTTATGTTAGGTTATATTTCGTTATTGATGTTTATGAAGGTCAAACGGAGACGTAGAGGCCAACTCGCCAGTAATGTTGTCAAATATTACCGCCGAGATGATAGGTTGGGTTAGGTTAGGTTATATTTCGTTATTGATGTATATGAAGGTCCCACGGAGACGTAGAGGCCAACTCGCCATGAATGTTTTCAGATATTACCGCCGAGATGTTAGATTGGATTAGGTTAGGTTATATTACGTTATTGATGTATATAAAGATCCCACGGAGACGTAGAGGCCAACAAGACAGGAATGTGTTTAAATATTACCGCCGAGATGTTAGGTTGGGTCAGGTTAGGTTATATTGCGTTATAGATGTATATAAAGTTCCCACGGAGACGTAGAGGCCAACAAGCCAGGAATGTCTTCAAATATTACCGCCGAGATGTTAGATTGGGTTAGGTTAGGTTATATAACGTTATTGATGTATATAAAGATCCCACGGAAACGTAGAGGCCAACAAGCCAGGAATGTCTTCAAATATTACCGCAGAGATGTTAGGTTGGGTTAGGTTCGGTTATATAACGTTATTGATGTATATAAAGGTCCCACGGAGACTTAGAGGCCAACAAGCCAGGAATATGTTCAAATATTACCGCCGAGATGTTAGGTTGGGTTAGGTTAGGTTATATTTCGTTATTGATGTATATGAAGGTCCCACGGAGACGTAGAGGCCAACTCGCCATGAATGTTTTCAAATATTACCGCCGAGATGTTAGGTTGGGTTAGGTTAGGTTATATTACGTTATAGATGTATATAAAGGTCCCACGGAGACGTAGAGGCCAACAGGCCAGGAATGTGTTCAAATATTACCGCCGAGATGTTAGGTTGATTAGGTTAGGTTATATTACGTTATAGATGTATATAAAGTTCCCACGGAGACGTAGAGGCCAACTCGCCAGGTATGTTTTCTAATATTACCGCCGAGATGTTAGGTTGGGTTAGGTTAGGTTATATTACGTTATTGATGTATAAAAAGATCCCACGGAGACGTAGAGGCCAACTCGCCATGAATGTTTTCAAATATTACCGCCGAGATGTTAGGTTGGGTTAGGTTAGGTTATAATACGTTATTGATATATATAAAGGTCCCACGGAGACGTAGAGGCCAACAAGCCAGGAATGTGTTCAAATATTACCGCCGAGATGTTAGGTTGATTAGGTTAGGTTATATTACGTTATAGATGTATATAAAGTTCCCACGGAGACGTAGAGGCCAACTCGCCAGGTATGTTTTCTAATATTACCGCCGAGATGTAAGGTTGGGTTAGGTTAGGTTATATTACGCTATTGATGTATAAAAAGATCCCACGGAGACGTAGAGGCCAACTCGCCATGAATGTTTTCAAATATTACCGCCGAGATGTTAGGTTGGGTTAGGTTAGGTTATAAGACGTTATTGATATATATAAATGTACCACGGAGACGTAGAGGCCAGCAAGCCAGGAATGTCTTCAAATATTACCGCCGAGATGTTAGGTTGGGTTAGGTTAGGTTATATAACGTTATTGATGTATATAAAGGTCCCACGGAGACGTAGAGGCCAACTCGCCAGGAATGTTGCCAAATATTACCGCCGAGACGTTAGGCTGGGTTAGGTTCGGTTATATTACGTTATTGATGTATATAAATGTACCACGGAGAGGTAGAGGCCAACTCGCCATGAATGTTTTCAAATATTACCGCCGAGATGTTAGGTTGGGTTAGGTTAGGTTATATTACGTTATAGATGTATATAAAGGTCCCACGGAGACGCAGAGGCCAACAAGCCAGGAATGTCTTCAAATATTACCGCCGAGATGATAGGTTGTGTTATGTTAGGTTATATTTCGTTATTGATGTTTATGAAGGTCAAACGGAGACGTAGAGGCCAACTCGCCAGTAATGTTGTCAAATATTACCGCCGAGATGATAGGTTGGGTTAGGTTAGGTTATATTTCGTTATTGATGTATATGAAGGTCCCACGGAGACGTAGAGGCCAACTCGCCATGAATGTTTTCAGATATTACCGCCGAGATGTTAGATTGGATTAGGTTAGGTTATATTACGTTATTGATGTATATAAAGATCCCACGGAGACGTAGAGGCCAACAAGACAGGAATGTGTTTAAATATTACCGCCGAGATGTTAGGTTGGGTCAGGTTAGGTTATATTGCGTTATAGATGTATATAAAGTTCCCACGGAGACGTAGAGGCCAACAAGCCAGGAATGTCTTCAAATATTACCGCCGAGATGTTAGATTGGGTTAGGTTAGGTTATATAACGTTATTGATGTATATAAAGATCCCACGGAAACGTAGAGGCCAACAAGCCAGGAATGTCTTCAAATATTACCGCAGAGATGTTAGGTTGGGTTAGGTTCGGTTATATAACGTTATTGATGTATATAAAGGTCCCACGGAGACGTAGAGGCCAACAAGCCAGGAATATGTTCAAATATTACCGCCGAGATGTTAGGTTGGGTTAGGTTAGGTTATATTTCGTTATTGATGTATATGAAGGTCCCACGGAGACGTAGAGGCCAACTCGCCATGAATGTTTTCAAATATTACCGCCGAGATGTTAGGTTGGGTTAGGTTAGGTTATATTACGTTATAGATGTATATAAAGGTCCCACGGAGACGTAGAGGCCAACAGGCCAGGAATGTGTTCAAATATTACCGCCGAGATGTTAGGTTGATTAGGTTAGGTTATATTACGTTATAGATGTATATAAAGTTCCCACGGAGACGTAGAGGCCAACTCGCCAGGTATGTTTTCTAATATTACCGCCGAGATGTTAGGTTGGGTTAGGTTAGGTTATATTACGTTATTGATGTATAAAAAGATCCCACGGAGACGTAGAGGCCAACTCGCCATGAATGTTTTCAAATATTACCGCCGAGATGTTAGGTTGGGTTAGGTTAGGTTATAATACGTTATTGATATATATAAAGGTCCCACGGAGACGTAGAGGCCAACAAGCCAGGAATGTGTTCAAATATTACCGCCGAGATGTTAGGTTGATTAGGTTAGGTTATATTACGTTATAGATGTATATAAAGTTCCCACGGAGACGTAGAGGCCAACTCGCCAGGTATGTTTTCTAATACTACCGCCGAGATGTAAGGTTGGGTTAGGTTAGGTTATATTACGCTATTGATGTATAAAAAGATCCCACGGAGACGTAGAGGCCAACTCGCCATGAATGTTTTCAAATATTACCGCCGAGATGTTAGGTTGGGTTAGGTTAGGTTATAATACGTTATTGATATATATAAATGTACCACGGAGACGTAGAGGCCAGCAAGCCAGGAATGTCTTCAAATATTACCGCCGAGATGTTAGGTTGGGTTAGGTTAGGTTATATAACGTTATTGATGTATATAAAGGTCCCACGGAGACGTAGAGGCCAACTCGCCAGGAATGTTGCCAAATATTACCGCCGAGACGTTAGGCTGGGTTAGGTTCGGTTATATTACGTTATAGATGTATATAAATGTACCACGGAGAGGTAGAGGCCAACTCGCCATGAATGTTTTCAAATATTACCGCCGAGATGTTAGGTTGGGTTAGGTTAGGTTATATTGCGTTATAGATGTATATAAAGGTCCCACGGAGACGTAGAGGCCAACTCGCCAGGAATGTTGTCAAATATTACCGCCGAGACGTTAGGCTGGGTTAGGTTCGGTTATATTACGTTATAGATGTATATAAATGTACCACGGAGACGTAGAGGCCAACTCGCCAGTAATGTTGTCAAATATTACCGCCGAGATGATAGGTTGGGTTAGGTTAGGTTATATTTCGTTATTGATGTATATGAAGGTCCCACGGAGACGTAGAGGCCAACTCGCCATGAATGTTTTCAAATATTACCGCCGAGATGTTAGATTGGGTTAGGTTAGGTTATATTACGTTATAGATGTATATAAAGGTCCCACGGAGACGTAGAGGCCAAAAAGCCAGGAATGTGTTCAAATATTACCGCCGAGATGTTAGATTGGGTTAGGTTAGGTTATATTACGTTATAGATGTATATAAATTTCCCACGGAGACGTAGAGGCCAACAAGCCAGGAATGTGTTCAAATATTACGGCCGAGATGTTAGATTGGGTTAGGTTAGGTTATATTACGTTATTGATGTATATAAATATCCCACGGATACGTAGAGGCCAACTCGCCAGGAATGTTGTCAAATATTACCGCCGAGATGATAGGTTGTGTTAGGTTAGGTTATATTACGTTATTGATGTATATAAATGTACCACGGAGAGGTAGAGGCCAATTCGCCAGGAATGTGTTCAAATATTACCGCCGAGATGTTAGGTTGGGTTAGGTTAGGTTATATTACGTTATAGATGTATATAACGTTCACACGGAGAGGTAGAGGCCAACTCGCCATGAATGTTTTCAAATATTACCGTCGTGATGTTAGGTTGGGTTAGGTTAGGTTATATTACGTTATAGATGTATATAAAGTTCCCACGGAGACGTAGAGGCCAACAAGCCATGAATGTTTTCAAATATTACCGCCGAGATGTTAGATTGGGTTAGGTTAGGTTATATTACGTTATTGATGTATATAAAGATCCCACGGAGACGTAGAGGCCAACAAGACAGGAATGTGTTTAAATATTACCGCCGAGATGTTAGATTGGGTTAGGTTAGGTTATATAACGTTATTGATGTACATAAAGATCCCACGGAGACGTAGAGGCCAACAAGCCAGGAATGTCTTCAAATATTACCGCAGAGATGTTAGGTTGGGTTAGGTTCGGTTATATAACGTTATTGATGTATATAAAGGTCCCACGGAGACGTAGAGGCCAACAAGCCAGGAATGTGTTCAAATATTACCGCCGAGATGTTAGATTGGGTTAGGTTAGGTTATATTACGTTATTGATGTATATAAAGATACCACGGAGACATAGAGGCCAACTCGCCAGGAATGTTGTCAAATATTACCGCCGAGGTGATAGGTTGGGTTAGGTTAGGTTATATTACGTTATTGAAGTATATAAATGTACCACGGAGAGGTAGAGGCCAACTCGCCATGAATGTTTTCAAATATTACCGCCGAGATGTTAGGTTGGGTTAGGTTAGGTTATATTACGTTATAGATGTATATAAAGGTCCCACGGAGACGCAGAGGCCAACAAGCCAGGAATGTCTTCAAATATTACCGCCGAGATGATAGGTTGTGTTATGTTAGGTTATATTTCGTTATTGATGTTTATGAAGGTCAAACGGAGACGTAGAGGCCAACTCGCCAGTAATGTTGTCAAATATTACCGCCGAGATGATAGCTTGGGTTAGGTTAGGTTATATTTCGTTATTGATGTATATGAAGGTCCCACGGAGACGCAGAGGCCAACTCGCCATGAATGTTTTCAGATATTACCGCCGAGATGTTAGATTGGATTAGGTTAGGTTATATTACGTTATTGATGTATATAAAGATCCCACGGAGACGTAGAGGCCAACAAGACAGGAATGTGTTTAAATATTACCGCCGAGATGTTAGGTTGGGTCAGGTTAGGTTATATTGCGTTATAGATGTATATAAAGTTCCCACGGAGACGTAGAGGCCAACAAGCCAGGAATGTCTTCAAATATTACCGCCGAGATGTTAGATTGGGTTAGGTTAGGTTATATAACGTTATTGATGTATATAAAGATCCCACGGAAACGTAGAGGCCAACAAGCCAGGAATGTCTTCAAATATTACCGCAGAGATGTTAGGTTGGGTTAGGTTCGGTTATATAACGTTATTGATGTATATAAAGGTCCCACGGAGACGTAGAGGCCAACAAGCCAGGAATATGTTCAAATATTACCGCCGAGATGTTAGGTTGGGTTAGGTTAGGTTATATTTCGTTATTGATGTATATGAAGGTCCCACGGAGACGTAGAGGCCAACTCGCCATGAATGTTTTCAGATATTACCGCCGAGATGTTAGGTTGGGTTAGGTTAGGTTATATTACGTTATAGATGTATATAAAGGTCCCACGGAGACGTAGAGGCCAACTCGCCAGTAATGTTGTCAAATATTACCGCCGAGATGATAGGTTGGGTTAGGTTAGGTTATATTTCGTTATTGATGTATATGAAGGTCCCACGGAGACGTAGAGGCCAACTCGCCATGAATGTTTTCAAATATTACCGCCGAGATGTTAGGTTGGGTTAGGTTAGGTTATATTACGTTATAGATGTATATAAAGGTCCCACGGAGACGTAGAGGCCAACAGGCCAGGAATGTGTTCAAATATTACCGCCGAGATGTTAGGTTGATTAGGTTAGGTTATATTACGTTATAGATGTATATAAAGTTCCCACGGAGACGTAGAGGCCAACTCGCCAGGTATGTTTTCTAATATTACCGCCGAGATGTTAGGTTGGGTTAGGTTAGGTTATATTACGTTATTGATGTATAAAAAGATCCCACGGAGACGTAGAGGCCAACTCGCCATGAATGTTTTCAAATATTACCGCCGAGATGTTAGGTTGCGTTAGGTTAGGTTATAATACGTTATTGATATATATAAAGGTCCCACGGAGACGTAGAGGCCAACAAGCCAGGAATGTGTTCAAATATTACCGCCGAGATGTTAGGTTGATTAGGTTAGGTTATATTACGTTATAGATGTATATAAAGTTCCCACGGAGACGTAGAGGCCAACTCGCCAGGTATGTTTTCTAATATTACCGCCGAGATGTAAGGTTGGGTTAGGTTAGGTTATATTACGCTATTGATGTATAAAAAGATCCCACGGAGACGTAGAGGCCAACTCGCCATGAATGTTTTCAAATATTACCGCCGAGATGTTAGGTTGGGTTAGGTTAGGTTATAATACGTTATTGATATATATAAATGTACCACGGAGACGTAGAGGCCAGCAAGCCAGGAATGTCTTCAAATATTACCGCCGAGATGTTAGGTTGGGTTAGGTTAGGTTATATAACGTTATTGATGTATATAAAGGTCCCACGGAGACGTAGAGGCCAACTCGCCAGGAATGTTGTCAAATATTACCGCCGAGACGTTAGGCTGGGTTAGGTTCGGTTATATTACGTTATAGATGTATATAAATGTACCACGGAGAGGTAGAGGCCAACTCGCCATGAATGTTTTCAAATATTACCGCCGAGATGTTAGGTTGGGTTAGGTTAGGTTATATTGCGTTATAGATGTATATAAAGGTCCCACGGAGACGTAGAGGCCAACAAGCCAGGAATGTGTTCAAATATTACCGCCGAGATGTTAGGTTGATTAGGTTAGGTTATATTACGTTATAGATGTATATAAAGTTCCCACGGAGACGTAGAGGCCAACTCGCCAGGTATGTTTTCTAATATTACCGCCGAGATGTTAGGTTGGGTTAGGTTAGGTTATATTACGTTATTGATGTATAAAAAGATCCCACGGAGACGGAGAAGCCAACGCGCCAGGAATGTTGTCAAATATTACCGCCGAGATGTTAGGTTGTGTTAGGTTAGGTTATATTACGTTATTGATGTATATAAATATCCCACGGAGTCGTAGAGGCCAACAAGCCAGGAATGTGTTCAAATGTTACCGCCGAGATGTTAGGTTGGGCTAGGTTAGGTTATATTACGTTATAGATGTATATAACGATCCCACGGAGACGTAGAGGCCAACTCGCCATGAATGTTTTCAAATATTACCGCCGAGATGTTACGTTGGGTTAGGTTAGATTATATTACGTTATAGATGTATGTAAAGTTCCCACGGAGAGGTAGAGGCCAACTCGCCATGAATGTTTTCAAATATTACCGCCGAGATGTTAGATTGGGTTAGGTTAGGTTATATTACGTTATAGATGTATATAAATTTCCCACGGAGACGTAGAGGCCAACAAGCCAGGAATGTGTTCAAATATTACCGCCGAGATGTTAGATTGGGTTAGGTTAGGTTATATTACGTTATTGATGTATATAAAGATCCCACGGATACGTAGAGGCCAACTCGCCAGGAATGTTGTCAAATATTACCGCCGAGATGATAGGTTGTGTTAGGTTAGGTTATATTACGTTATTGATGTATATAAATGTACCACGGAGAGGTAGAGGCCAACTCGCCAGGAATGTGTTCAAATATTACCGCCGAGATGTTAGGTTGGGTTAGGTTAGGTTATATTACGTTATAGATGTATATAACGTTCCCACGGAGAGGTAGAGGCCAACTCGCCATGAATGTTTTCAAATATTACCGTCGTGATGTTAGGTTGGGTTAGGTTAGGTTATATTACGTTATAGATGTATATAAAGGTCCCACGGAGACGTAGAGGCCAACAAGCCAGGAATGACATCAAATATTACCGCCGAGATGTTAGGTTGGGTTAGGTTAGGTTATATAACGTTATTGATGTATATAAAGGTCCCACGGAGACGTAGAGGCCAACTCGCCATGAATGTTTTCGAATGTTACCGCCGAGATGTTAGGTTGGGTTAGGTTAGGTTATAATACGTTATAGATGTATATAAAGGTCCCACGGAGACGTAGAGGCCAACAAGCCAGGAATGTCTTCAAATATTACCGCAGAGATGTTAGGTTGGGTTAGGTTCGGTTATATAACGTTATTGATGTATATAAAGGTCCCACGGAGACGTAGAGGCCAACAAGCCAGGAATGTGTTCAAATATTACCGCCGAGATGTTAGATTGGGTTAGGTTAGGTTATATTACGTTATTGATGTATATAAAGATACCACGGAGACATAGAGGCCAACTCGCCAGGAATGTTGTCAAATATTACCGCCGAGGTGATAGGTTGGGTTAGGTTAGGTTATATTACGTTATTGAAGTATATAAATGTACCACGGAGAGGTAGAGGCCAACTCGCCATGAATGTTTTCAAATATTACCGCCGAGATGTTAGGTTGGGTTAGGTTAGGTTATATTGCGTTATAGATGTATATAAAGGTCCCACGGAGACGTAGAGGCCAACAAGCCAGGAATGTGTTCAAATATTACCGCCGAGATGTTAGGTTGATTAGGTTAGGTTATATTACGTTATAGATGTATATAAAGTTCCCACGGAGACGTAGAGGCCAACTCGCCAGGAATGTTGTCAAATATTACCGCCGAGGTGATAGGTTGGGTTAGGTTAGGTTATATTACGTTATTGAAGTATATAAATGTACCACGGAGAGGTAGAGGCCAACTCGCCATGAATGTTTTCAAATATTACCGCCGAGATGTTAGGTTGGGTTAGGTTAGGTTATATTACGTTATAGATGTATATAAAGGTCCCACGGAGACGCAGAGGCCAACAAGCCAGGAATGTCTTCAAATATTACCGCCGAGATGATAGGTTGTGTTATGTTAGGTTATATTTCGTTATTGATGTTTATGAAGGTCAAACGGAGACGTAGAGGCCAACTCGCAAGTAATGTTGTCAAATATTACCGCCGAGATGATAGCTTGGGTTAGGTTAGGTTATATTTCGTTATTGATGTATATGAAGGTCCCACGGAGACGCAGAGGCCAACTCGCCATGAATGTTTTCAGATATTACCGCCGAGATGTTAGATTGGATTAGGTTAGGTTATATTACGTTATTGATGTATATAAAGATCCCACGGAGACGTAGAGGCCAACAAGACAGGAATGTGTTTAAATATTACCGCCGAGATGTTAGGTTGGGTCAGGTTAGGTTATATTGCGTTATAGATGTATATAAAGTTCCCACGGAGACGTAGAGGCCAACAAGCCAGGAATGTCTTCAAATATTACCGCCGAGATGTTAGATTGGGTTAGGTTAGGTTATATAACGTTATTGATGTATATAAAGATCCCACGGAAACGTAGAGGCCAACAAGCCAGGAATGTCTTCAAATATTACCGCAGAGATGTTAGGTTGGGTTAGGTTCGGTTATATAACGTTATTGATGTATATAAAGGTCCCACGGAGACGTAGAGGCCAACAAGCCAGGAATATGTTCAAATATTACCGCCGAGATGTTAGGTTGGGTTAGGTTAGGTTATATTTCGTTATTGATGTATATGAAGGTCCCACGGAGACGTAGAGGCCAACTCGCCATGAATGTTTTCAGATATTACCGCCGAGATGTTAGGTTGGGTTAGGTTAGGTTATATTACGTTATAGATGTATATAAAGGTCCCACGGAGACGTAGAGGCCAACTCGCCAGTAATGTTGTCAAATATTACCGCCGAGATGATAGGTTGGGTTAGGTTAGGTTATATTTCGTTATTGATGTATATGAAGGTCCCACGGAGACGTAGAGGCCAACTCGCCATGAATGTTTTCAAATATTACCGCCGAGATGTTAGGTTGGGTTAGGTTAGGTTATATTACGTTATAGATGTATATAAAGGTCCCACGGAGACGTAGAGGCCAACAGGCCAGGAATGTGTTCAAATATTACCGCCGAGATGTTAGGTTGATTAGGTTAGGTTATATTACGTTATAGATGTATATAAAGTTCCCACGGAGACGTAGAGGCCAACTCGCCAGGTATGTTTTCTAATATTACCGCCGAGATGTTAGGTTGGGTTAGGTTAGGTTATATTACGTTATTGATGTATAAAAAGATCCCACGGAGACGTAGAGGCCAACTCGCCATGAATGTTTTCAAATATTACCGCCGAGATGTTAGGTTGCGTTAGGTTAGGTTATAATACGTTATTGATATATATAAAGGTCCCACGGAGACGTAGAGGCCAACAAGCCAGGAATGTGTTCAAATATTACCGCCGAGATGTTAGGTTGATTAGGTTAGGTTATATTACGTTATAGATGTATATAAAGTTCCCACGGAGACGTAGAGGCCAACTCGCCAGGTATGTTTTCTAATATTACCGCCGAGATGTAAGGTTGGGTTAGGTTAGGTTATATTACGCTATTGATGTATAAAAAGATCCCACGGAGACGTAGAGGCCAACTCGCCATGAATGTTTTCAAATATTACCGCCGAGATGTTAGGTTGGGTTAGGTTAGGTTATAATACGTTATTGATATATATAAATGTACCACGGAGACGTAGAGGCCAGCAAGCCAGGAATGTCTTCAAATATTACCGCCGAGATGTTAGGTTGGGTTAGGTTAGGTTATATAACGTTATTGATGTATATAAAGGTCCCACGGAGACGTAGAGGCCAACTCGCCAGGAATGTTGTCAAATATTACCGCCGAGACGTTAGGCTGGGTTAGGTTCGGTTATATTACGTTATAGATGTATATAAATGTACCACGGAGAGGTAGAGGCCAACTCGCCATGAATGTTTTCAAATATTACCGCCGAGATGTTAGGTTGGGTTAGGTTAGGTTATATTGCGTTATAGATGTATATAAAGGTCCCACGGAGACGTAGAGGCCAACAAGCCAGGAATGTGTTCAAATATTACCGCCGAGATGTTAGGTTGATTAGGTTAGGTTATATTACGTTATAGATGTATATAAAGTTCCCACGGAGACGTAGAGGCCAACTCGCCAGGTATGTTTTCTAATATTACCGCCGAGATGTTAGGTTGGGTTAGGTTAGGTTATATTACGTTATTGATGTATAAAAAGATCCCACGGAGACGGAGAAGCCAACGCGCCAGGAATGTTGTCAAATATTACCGCCGAGATGTTAGGTTGTGTTAGGTTAGGTTATATTACGTTATTGATGTATATAAATATCCCACGGAGTCGTAGAGGCCAACAAGCCAGGAATGTGTTCAAATGTTACCGCCGAGATGTTAGGTTGGGCTAGGTTAGGTTATATTACGTTATAGATGTATATAACGATCCCACGGAGACGTAGAGGCCAACTCGCCATGAATGTTTTCAAATATTACCGCCGAGATGTTACGTTGGGTTAGGTTAGATTATATTACGTTATAGATGTATGTAAAGTTCCCACGGAGAGGTAGAGGCCAACTCGCCATGAATGTTTTCAAATATTACCGCCGAGATGTTAGATTGGGTTAGGTTAGGTTATATTACGTTATAGATGTATATAAATTTCCCACGGAGACGTAGAGGCCAACAAGCCAGGAATGTGTTCAAATATTACCGCCGACATGTTAGATTGGGTTAGGTTAGGTTATATTACGTTATTGATGTATATAAAGATCCCACGGATACGTAGAGGCCAACTCGCCAGGAATGTTGTCAAATATTACCGCCGAGATGATAGGTTGTGTTAGGTTAGGTTATATTACGTTATTGATGTATATAAATGTACCACGGAGAGGTAGAGGCCAACTCGCCAGGAATGTGTTCAAATATTACCGCCGAGATGTTAGGTTGGGTTAGGTTAGGTTATATTACGTTATAGATGTATATAACGTTCCCACGGAGAGGTAGAGGCCAACTCGCCATGAATGTTTTCAAATATTACCGTCGTGATGTTAGGTTGGGTTAGGTTAGGTTATATTACGTTATAGATGTATATAAAGGTCCCACGGAGACGTAGAGGCCAACAAGCCAGGAATGACATCAAATATTACCGCCGAGATGTTAGGTTGGGTTAGGTTAGGTTATATAACGTTATTGATGTATATAAAGGTCCCACGGAGACGTAGAGGCCAACTCGCCATGAATGTTTTCGAATGTTACCGCCGAGATGTTAGGTTGGGTTAGGTTAGGTTATAATACGTTATAGATGTATATAAAGGTCCCACGGAGACGTAGAGGCCAACAAGCCAGGAATGTCTTCAAATATTACCGCAGAGATGTTAGGTTGGGTTAGGTTCGGTTATATAACGTTATTGATGTATATAAAGGTCCCACGGAGACGTAGAGGCCAACAAGCCAGGAATGTGTTCAAATATTACCGCCGAGATGTTAGATTGGGTTAGGTTAGGTTATATTACGTTATTGATGTATATAAAGATACCACGGAGACATAGAGGCCAACTCGCCAGGAATGTTGTCAAATATTACCGCCGAGGTGATAGGTTGGGTTAGGTTAGGTTATATTACGTTATTGATGTATATAAATGTACCACGGAGAGGTAGAGGCCAACTCGCCATGAATGTTTTCAAATATTACCGCCGAGATGTTAGGTTGGGTTAGGTTAGGTTATATTACGTTATAGATGTATATAAAGGTCCCACGGAGACGCAGAGGCCAACAAGCCAGGAATGTCTTCAAATATTACCGCCGAGATGATAGGTTGTGTTATGTTAGGTTATATTTCGTTATTGATGTTTATGAAGGTCAAACGGAGACGTAGAGGCCAACTCGCCAGTAATGTTGTCAAATATTACCGCCGAGATGATAGGTTGGGTTAGGTTAGGTTATATTTCGTTATTGATGTATATGAAGGTCCCACGGAGACGTAGAGGCCAACTCGCCATGAATGTTTTCAGATATTACCGCCGAGATGTTAGATTGGATTAGGTTAGGTTATATTACGTTATTGATGTATATAAAGATCCCACGGAGACGTAGAGGCCAACAAGACAGGAATGTGTTTAAATATTACCGCCGAGATGTTAGGTTGGGTCAGGTTAGGTTATATTGCGTTATAGATGTATATAAAGTTCCCACGGAGACGTAGAGGCCAACAAGCCAGGAATGTCTTCAAATATTACCGCCGAGATGTTAGATTGGGTTAGGTTAGGTTATATAACGTTATTGATGTATATAAAGATCCCACGGAAACGTAGAGGCCAACAAGCCAGGAATGTCTTCAAATATTACCGCAGAGATGTTAGGTTGGGTTAGGTTCGGTTATATAACGTTATTGATGTATATAAAGGTCCCACGGAGACGTAGAGGCCAACAAGCCAGGAATATGTTCAAATATTACCGCCGAGATGTTAGGTTGGGTTAGGTTAGGTTATATTTCGTTATTGATGTATATGAAGGTCCCACGGAGACGTAGAGGCCAACTCGCCATGAATGTTTTCAAATATTACCGCCGAGATGTTAGGTTGGGTTAGGTTAGGTTATATTACGTTATAGATGTATATAAAGGTCCCACGGAGACGTAGAGGCCAACAGGCCAGGAATGTGTTCAAATATTACCGCCGAGATGTTAGGTTGATTAGGTTAGGTTATATTACGTTATAGATGTATATAAAGTTCCCACGGAGACGTAGAGGCCAACTCGCCAGGTATGTTTTCTAATATTA
Source organism: Xylocopa violacea (assembly GCA_963969225.1). NCBI lineage: Eukaryota > Metazoa > Arthropoda > Insecta > Hymenoptera > Apidae > Xylocopa > Xylocopa violacea. The sequence continues at coordinate 3,276,487 of CAXAJV010001114.1, forward strand.
CCGCCGAGATGTTAGGTTGGGTTAGGTTAGGTTATATTACGTTATTGATGTATAAAAAGATCCCACGGAGACGTAGAGGCCAACTCGCCATGAATGTTTTCAAATATTACCGCCGAGATGTTAGGTTGGGTTAGGTTAGGTTATAATACGTTATTGATATATATAAAGGTCCCACGGAGACGTAGAGGCCAACAAGCCAGGAATGTGTTCAAATATTACCGCCGAGATGTTAGGTTGATTAGGTTAGGTTATATTACGTTATAGATGTATATAAAGTTCCCACGGAGACGTAGAGGCCAACTCGCCAGGTATGTTTTCTAATATTACCGCCGAGATGTAAGGTTGGGTTAGGTTAGGTTATATTACGCTATTGATGTATAAAAAGATCCCACGGAGACGTAGAGGCCAACTCGCCATGAATGTTTTCAAATATTACCGCCGAGATGTTAGGTTGGGTTAGGTTAGGTTATAATACGTTATTGATATATATAAATGTACCACGGAGACGTAGAGGCCAGCAAGCCAGGAATGTCTTCAAATATTACCGCCGAGATGTTAGGTTGGGTTAGGTTAGGTTATATAACGTTATTGATGTATATAAAGGTCCCACGGAGACGTAGAGGCCAACTCGCCAGGAATGTTGCCAAATATTACCGCCGAGACGTTAGGCTGGGTTAGGTTCGGTTATATTACGTTATAGATGTATATAAATGTACCACGGAGAGGTAGAGGCCAACTCGCCATGAATGTTTTCAAATATTACCGCCGAGATGTTAGGTTGGGTTAGGTTAGGTTATATTGCGTTATAGATGTATATAAAGGTCCCACGGAGACGTAGAGGCCAACTCGCCAGGAATGTTGTCAAATATTACCGCCGAGACGTTAGGCTGGGTTAGGTTCGGTTATATTACGTTATAGATGTATATAAATGTACCACGGAGACGTAGAGGCCAACTCGCCAGTAATGTTGTCAAATATTACCGCCGAGATGATAGGTTGGGTTAGGTTAGGTTATATTTCGTTATTGATGTATATGAAGGTCCCACGGAGACGTAGAGGCCAACTCGCCATGAATGTTTTCAAATATTACCGCCGAGATGTTAGATTGGGTTAGGTTAGGTTATATTACGTTATAGATGTATATAAAGGTCCCACGGAGACGTAGAGGCCAACAAGCCAGGAATGTGTTCAAATATTACCGCCGAGATGTTAGATTGGGTTAGGTTAGGTTATATTACGTTATAGATGTATATAAATTTCCCACGGAGACGTAGAGGCCAACAAGCCAGGAATGTGTTCAAATATTACGGCCGAGATGTTAGATTGGGTTAGGTTAGGTTATATTACGTTATTGATGTATATAAATATCCCACGGATACGTAGAGGCCAACTCGCCAGGAATGTTGTCAAATATTACCGCCGAGATGATAGGTTGTGTTAGGTTAGGTTATATTACGTTATTGATGTATATAAATGTACCACGGAGAGGTAGAGGCCAATTCGCCAGGAATGTGTTCAAATATTACCGCCGAGATGTTAGGTTGGGTTAGGTTAGGTTATATTACGTTATAGATGTATATAACGTTCACACGGAGAGGTAGAGGCCAACTCGCCATGAATGTTTTCAAATATTACCGTCGTGATGTTAGGTTGGGTTAGGTTAGGTTATATTACGTTATAGATGTATATAAAGTTCCCACGGAGACGTAGAGGCCAACAAGCCATGAATGTTTTCAAATATTACCGCCGAGATGTTAGATTGGGTTAGGTTAGGTTATATTACGTTATTGATGTATATAAAGATCCCACGGAGACGTAGAGGCCAACAAGACAGGAATGTGTTTAAATATTACCGCCGAGATGTTAGATTGGGTTAGGTTAGGTTATATAACGTTATTGATGTATATAAAGATCCCACGGAGACGTAGAGGCCAACAAGCCAGGAATGTCTTCAAATATTACCGCAGAGATGTTAGGTTGGGTTAGGTTCGGTTATATAACGTTATTGATGTATATAAAGGTCCCACGGAGACGTAGAGGCCAACAAGCCAGGAATGTGTTCAAATATTACCGCCGAGATGTTAGATTGGGTTAGGTTAGGTTATATTACGTTATTGATGTATATAAAGATACCACGGAGACATAGAGGCCAACTCGCCAGGAATGTTGTCAAATATTACCGCCGAGGTGATAGGTTGGGTTAGGTTAGGTTATATTACGTTATTGAAGTATATAAATGTACCACGGAGAGGTAGAGGCCAACTCGCCATGAATGTTTTCAAATATTACCGCCGAGATGTTAGGTTGGGTTAGGTTAGGTTATATTACGTTATAGATGTATATAAAGGTCCCACGGAGACGCAGAGGCCAACAAGCCAGGAATGTCTTCAAATATTACCGCCGAGATGATAGGTTGTGTTATGTTAGGTTATATTTCGTTATTGATGTTTATGAAGGTCAAACGGAGACGTAGAGGCCAACTCGCCAGTAATGTTGTCAAATATTACCGCCGAGATGATAGCTTGGGTTAGGTTAGGTTATATTTCGTTATTGATGTATATGAAGGTCCCACGGAGACGCAGAGGCCAACTCGCCATGAATGTTTTCAGATATTACCGCCGAGATGTTAGATTGGATTAGGTTAGGTTATATTACGTTATTGATGTATATAAAGATCCCACGGAGACGTAGAGGCCAACAAGACAGGAATGTGTTTAAATATTACCGCCGAGATGTTAGGTTGGGTCAGGTTAGGTTATATTGCGTTATAGATGTATATAAAGTTCCCACGGAGACGTAGAGGCCAACAAGCCAGGAATGTCTTCAAATATTACCGCCGAGATGTTAGATTGGGTTAGGTTAGGTTATATAACGTTATTGATGTATATAAAGATCCCACGGAAACGTAGAGGCCAACAAGCCAGGAATGTCTTCAAATATTACCGCAGAGATGTTAGGTTGGGTTAGGTTCGGTTATATAACGTTATTGATGTATATAAAGGTCCCACGGAGACGTAGAGGCCAACAAGCCAGGAATATGTTCAAATATTACCGCCGAGATGTTAGGTTGGGTTAGGTTAGGTTATATTTCGTTATTGATGTATATGAAGGTCCCACGGAGACGTAGAGGCCAACGCGCCATGAATGTTTTCAGATATTACCGCCGAGATGTTAGGTTGGGTTAGGTTAGGTTATATTACGTTATAGATGTATATAAAGGTCCCACGGAGACGTAGAGGCCAACTCGCCAGTAATGTTGTCAAATATTACCGCCGAGATGATAGGTTGGGTTAGGTTAGGTTATATTTCGTTATTGATGTATATGAAGGTCCCACGGAGACGTAGAGGCCAACTCGCCATGAATGTTTTCAAATATTACCGCCGAGATGTTAGGTTGGGTTAGGTTAGGTTATATTACGTTATAGATGTATATAAAGGTCCCACGGAGACGTAGAGGCCAACAGGCCAGGAATGTGTTCAAATATTACCGCCGAGATGTTAGGTTGATTAGGTTAGGTTATATTACGTTATAGATGTATATAAAGTTCCCACGGAGACGTAGAGGCCAACTCGCCAGGTATGTTTTCTAATATTACCGCCGAGATGTTAGGTTGGGTTAGGTTAGGTTATATTACGTTATTGATGTATAAAAAGATCCCACGGAGACGTAGAGGCCAACTCGCCATGAATGTTTTCAAATATTACCGCCGAGATGTTAGGTTGGGTTAGGTTAGGTTATAATACGTTATTGATATATATAAAGGTCCCACGGAGACGTAGAGGCCAACAAGCCAGGAATGTGTTCAAATATTACCGCCGAGATGTTAGGTTGATTAGGTTAGGTTATATTACGTTATAGATGTATATAAAGTTCCCACGGAGACGTAGAGGCCAACTCGCCAGGTATGTTTTCTAATATTACCGCCGAGATGTAAGGTTGGGTTAGGTTAGGTTATATTACGCTATTGATGTATAAAAAGATCCCACGGAGACGTAGAGGCCAACTCGCCATGAATGTTTTCAAATATTACCGCCGAGATGTTAGGTTGGGTTAGGTTAGGTTATAATACGTTATTGATATATATAAATGTACCACGGAGACGTAGAGGCCAGCAAGCCAGGAATGTCTTCAAATATTACCGCCGAGATGTTAGGTTGGGTTAGGTTAGGTTATATTGCGTTATAGATGTATATAAAGGTCCCACGGAGACGTAGAGGCCAACTCGCCAGGAATGTTGTCAAATATAACCGCCGAGACGTTAGGCTGGGTTAGGTTCGGTTATATTACGTTATAGATGTATATAAATGTACCACGGAGACGTAGAGGCCAACTCGCCAGTAATGTTGTCAAATATTACCGCCGAGATGATAGGTTGGGTTAGGTTAGGTTATATTTCGTTATTGATGTATATGAAGGTCCCACGGAGACGTAGAGGCCAACTCGCCATGAATGTTTTCAAATATTACCGCCGAGATGTTAGATTGGGTTAGGTTAGGTTATATTACGTTATAGATGTATATAAAGGTCCCACGGAGACGTAGAGGCCAACAAGCCAGGAATGTGTTCAAATATTACCGCCGAGATGTTAGGTTGATTAGGTTAGGTTATATTACGTTATAGATGTATATAAAGTTCCCACGGAGACGTAGAGGCCAACACGCCAGGTATGTTTTCTAATATTACCGCCGAGATGTAAGGTTGGGTTAGGTTAGGTTATATTACGCTATTGATGTATAAAAAGATCCCACGGAGACGTAGAGGCCAACTCGCCATGAATGTTTTCAAATATTACCGCCGAGATGTTAGGTTGGGTTAGGTTAGGTTATAATACGTTATTGATATATATAAATGTACCACGGAGACGTAGAGGCCAGCAAGCCAGGAATGTCTTCAAATATTACCGCCGAGATGTTAGGTTGGGTTAGGTTAGGTTATATAACGTTATTGATGTATATAAAGGTCCCACGGAGACGTAGAGGCCAACTCGCCAGGAATGTTGTCAAATATTACCGCCGAGACGTTAGGCTGGGTTAGGTTCGGTTATATTACGTTATAGATGTATATAAATGTACCACGGAGAGGTAGAGGCCAACTCGCCATGAATGTTTTCAAATATTACCGCCGAGATGTTAGGTTGGGTTAGGTTAGGTTATATTGCGTTATAGATGTATATAAAGGTCCCACGGAGACGTAGAGGCCAACTCGCCAGGAATGTTGTCAAATATTACCGCCGAGACGTTAGGCTGGGTTAGGTTCGGTTATATTACGTTATAGATGTATATAAATGTACCACGGAGACGTAGAGGCCAACTCGCCAGTAATGTTGTCAAATATTACCGCCGAGATGATAGGTTGGGTTAGGTTAGGTTATATTTCGTTATTGATGTATATGAAGGTCCCACGGAGACGTAGAGGCCAACTCGCCATGAATGTTTTCAGATATTACCGCCGAGATGTTAGATTGGATTAGGTTAGGTTATATTACGTTATTGATGTATATAAAGATCCCACGGAGACGTAGAGGCCAACAAGACAGGAATGTGTTTAAATATTACCGCCGAGATGTTAGGTTGGGTCAGGTTAGGTTATATTGCGTTATAGATGTATATAAAGTTCCCACGGAGACGTAGAGGCCAACAAGCCAGGAATGTGTTCAAATATTACCGCCGAGATGTTAGGTTGGGTCAGGTTAGGTTATATTGCGTTATAGATGTATATAAAGTTCCCACGGAGACGTAGAGGCCAACAAGCCAGGAATGTGTTCAAATATTACCGCCGAGATGTTAGGTTGGGTTAGGTTAGGTTATATTGCGTTATAGATGTATATAAAGTTCCCACGGAGACGTAGAGGCCAACAAGCCATGAATGTTTTCAAATATTACCGCCGAGATGTTAGATTGGGTTGGGTTAGGTTATATTACGTTATTGATGTATATAAAGATCCCACGGAGACGTAGAGGCCAACAAGACAGGAATGTGTTTAAATATTACCGCCGAGATGTTAGATTGGGTTAGGTTAGGTTATATAACGTTATTCATGTATATAAAGATCCCACGGAGACGTAGAGGCCAACAAGCCAGGAATGTCTTCAAATATTACCGCAGAGATGTTAGGTTGGGTTAGGTTCGGTTATATAACGTTATTGATGTATATAAAGGTCCCACGGAGACGTAGAGGCCAACTCGCCATGAATGTTTTCAAATATTACCGCCGAGATGTTAGATTGGGTTAGGTTAGGTTATATTACGTTATAGATGTATATAAATTTCCCACGGAGACGTAGAGGCCAACAAGCCAGGAATGTGTTCAAATATTACCGCCGAGATGTTAGATTGGGTTAGGTTAGGTTATATTGCGTTATAGATGTATATAAAGTTCCCACGGAGACGTAGAGGCCAACAAGCCAGGAATGTGTTCAAATATTACCGCCGAGATGTTAGGTTGGGTTAGGTTAGGTTATATTGCGTTATAGATGTATATAAAGTTCCCACGGAGACGTAGAGGCCAACAAGCCATGAATGTTTTCAAATATTACCGCCGAGATGTTAGATTGGGTTAGGTTAGGTTATATTACGTTATTGATGTATATAAAGATCCCACGGAGACGTAGAGGCCAACAAGACAGGAATGTGTTTAAATATTACCGCCGAGATGTTAGATTGGGTTAGGTTAGGTTATATAACGTTGTTGATGTATATAAAGATCCCACGGAGACGTAGAGGCCAACAAGCCAGGAATGTCTTCAAATATTACCGCAGAGATGTTAGGTTGGGTTAGGTTCGGTTATATAACGTTATTGATGTATATAAAGGTCCCACGGAGACGTAGAGGCCAACAAGCCAGGAATGTGTTCAAATATTACCGCCGAGATGTTAGATTGGGTTAGGTTAGGTTATATTACGTTATTGATGTATATAAAGATACCACGGAGACATAGAGGCCAACTCGCCAGGAATGTTGTCAAATATTACCGCCGAGGTGATAGGTTGGGTTAGGTTAGGTTATATTACGTTATTGATGTATATAAATGTACCACGGAGAGGTAGAGGCCAACTCGCCATGAATGTTTTCAAATATTACCGCCGAGATGTTAGGTTGGGTTAGGTTAGGTTATATTACGTTATAGATGTATATAAAGGTCCCACGGAGACGCAGAGGCCAACAAGCCAGGAATGTCTTCAAATATTACCGCCGAGATGATAGGTTGTGTTATGTTAGGTTATATTTCGTTATTGATGTTTATGAAGGTCAAACGGAGACGTAGAGGCCAACTCGCCAGTAATGTTGTCAAATATTACCGCCGAGATGATAGGTTGGGTTAGGTTAGGTTATATTTCGTTATTGATGTATATGAAGGTCCCACGGAGACGTAGAGGCCAACTCGCCATGAATGTTTTCAGATATTACCGCCGAGATGTTAGATTGGATTAGGTTAGGTTATATTACGTTATTGATGTATATAAAGATCCCACGGAGACGTAGAGGCCAACAAGACAGGAATGTGTTTAAATATTACCGCCGAGATGTTAGGTTGGGTCAGGTTAGGTTATATTGCGTTATAGATGTATATAAAGTTCCCACGGAGACGTAGAGGCCAACAAGCCAGGAATGTCTTCAAATATTACCGCCGAGATGTTAGATTGGGTTAGGTTAGGTTATATAACGTTATTGATGTATATAAAGATCCCACGGAAACGTAGAGGCCAACAAGCCAGGAATGTCTTCAAATATTACCGCAGAGATGTTAGGTTGGGTTAGGTTCGGTTATATAACGTTATTGATGTATATAAAGGTCCCACGGAGACGTAGAGGCCAACAAGCCAGGAATATGTTCAAATATTACCGCCGAGATGTTAGGTTGGGTTAGGTTAGGTTATATTTCGTTATTGATGTATATGAAGGTCCCACGGAGACGTAGAGGCCAACTCGCCATGAATGTTTTCAGATATTACCGCCGAGATGTTAGGTTGGGTTAGGTTAGGTTATATTACGTTATAGATGTATATGAAGGTCCCACGGAGACGTAGAGGCCAACTCGCCATGAATGTTTTCAAATATTACCGCGGAGATGTTAGGTTGGGTTAGGTTAGGTTATATTACGTTATAGATGTATATAACGTTCCCACGGAGAGGTAGGGGGCAACTCGCCATGAATGTTTTCAAATATTACCGCCGAGGTGGTAGGTTGGGTTAGGTTAGGTTATATTACGTTATAGATGTATATAAATGTACCACGGATAGGTAGAGGCCAACTCGCCATGAATGTTTTCAAATATTACCGCCGAGATGTTAGGTTGGGTTAGGTTAGGTTATATTGCGTTATAGATGTATATAAAGGTCCCACGGAGACGTAGAGGCCAACAGGCCAGGAATGTGTTCAAATATTACCGCCGAGATGTTAGGTTGATTAGGTTAGATTATATTACGTTATAGATGTATGTAAAGTTCCCACGGAGACGTAGAGGCCAACTCGCCAGGTATGTTTTCTAATATTACCGCCGAGATGTAAGGTTGGGTTAGGTTAGGTTATATTACGCTATTGATGTATAAAAAGATCCCACGGAGACGTAGACGCCAACTCGCCATGAATGTTTTCAAATATTACCGCCGAGATGTTAGGTTGGGTTAGGTTAGGTTATAATACGTTATTGATATATATAAATGTACCACGGAGACGTAGAGGCCAGCAAGCCAGGAATGTCTTCAAATATTACCGCCGAGATGTTAGGTTGGGTTAGGTTAGGTTATATAACGTTATTGATGTATATAAAGGTCCCACGGAGACGTAGAGGCCAACTCGCCAGGAATGTTGTCAAATATTACCGCCGAGACGTTAGGCTGGGTTAGGTTCGGTTATATTACGTTATAGATGTATATAAATGTACCACGGAGAGGTAGAGGCCAACTCGCCATGAATGTTTTCAAATATTACCGCCGAGATGTTAGGTTGGGTTAGGTTAGGTTATATTGCGTTATAGATGTATATAAAGGTCCCACGGAGACGTAGAGGCCAACAAGCCAGGAATGTGTTCAAATATTACCGCCGAGATGTTAGGTTGATTAGGTTAGGTTATATTACGTTATAGATGTATATAAAGTTCCCACGGAGACGTAGAGGCCAACTCGCCAGGTATGTTTTCTAATATTACCGCCGAGATGTTAGGTTGGGTTAGGTTAGGTTATATTACGTTATTGATGTATAAAAAGATCCCACGGAGACGGAGAAGCCAACGCGCCAGGAATGTTGTCAAATATTACCGCCGAGATGTTAGGTTGTGTTAGGTTAGGTTATATTACGTTATTGATGTATATAAATATCCCACGGAGACGTAGAGGCCAACAAGCCAGGAATGTGTTCAAATGTTACCGCCGAGATGTTAGGTTGGGCTAGGTTAGGTTATATTACGTTATAGATGTATATAACGATCCCACGGAGACGTAGAGGCCAACTCGCCATGAATGTTTTCAAATATTACCGCCGAGATGTTACGTTGGGTTAGGTTAGATTATATTACGTTATAGATGTATGTAAAGTTCCCACGGAGAGGTAGAGGCCAACTCGCCATGAATGTTTTCAAATATTACCGCCGAGATGTTAGATTGGGTTAGGTTAGGTTATATTACGTTATAGATGTATATAAATTTCCCACGGAGACGTAGAGGCCAACAAGCCAGGAATGTGTTCAAATATTACCGCCGAGATGTTAGATTGGGTTAGGTTAGGTTATATTACGTTATTGATGTATATAAAGATCCCACGGATACGTAGAGGCCAACTCGCCAGGAATGTTGTCAAATATTACCGCCGAGATGATAGGTTGTGTTAGGTTAGGTTATATTACGTTATTGATGTATATAAATGTACCACGGAGAGGTAGAGGCCAACTCGCCAGGAATGTGTTCAAATATTACCGCCGAGATGTTAGGTTGGGTTAGGTTATGTTATATTACGTTATAGATGTATATAACGTTCCCACGGAGAGGTAGAGGCCAACTCGCCATGAATGTTTTCAAATATTACCGTCGTGATGTTAGGTTGGGTTAGGTTAGGTTATATTACGTTATAGATGTATATAAAGGTCCCACGGAGACGTAGAGGCCAACAAGCCAGGAATGACATCAAATATTACCGCCGAGATGTTAGGTTGGGTTAGGTTAGGTTATATAACGTTATTGATGTATATAAAGGTCCCACGGAGACGTAGAGGCCAACTCGCCATGAATGTTTTCGAATGTTACCGCCGAGATGTTAGGTTGGGTTAGGTTAGGTTATAATACGTTATAGATGTATATAAAGGTCCCACGGAGACGTAGAGGCCAACAAGCCAGGAATGTCTTCAAATATTACCGCAGAGATGTTAGGTTGGGTTAGGTTCGGTTATATAACGTTATTGATGTATATAAAGGTCCCACGGAGACGTAGAGGCCAACAAGCCAGGAATGTGTTCAAATATTACCGCCGAGATGTTAGATTGGGTTAGGTTAGGTTATATTACGTTATTGATGTATATAAAGATACCACGGAGACATAGAGGCCAACTCGCCAGGAATGTTGTCAAATATTACCGCCGAGGTGATAGGTTGGGTTAGGTTAGGTTATATTACGTTATTGATGTATATAAATGTACCACGGAGAGGTAGAGGCCAACTCGCCATGAATGTTTTCAAATATTACCACCGAGATGTTAGGTTGGGTTAGGTTAGGTTATATTACGTTATAGATGTATATAAAGGTCCCACGGAGACGCAGAGGCCAACAAGCCAGGAATGTCTTCAAATATTACCGCCGAGATGATAGGTTGTGTTATGTTAGGTTATATTTCGTTATTGATGTTTATGAAGGTCAAACGGAGACGTAGAGGCCAACTCGCCAGTAATGTTGTCAAATATTACCGCCGAGATGATAGGTTGGGTTAGGTTAGGTTATATTTCGTTATTGATGTATATGAAGGTCCCACGGAGACGTAGAGGCCAACTCGCCATGAATGTTTTCAGATATTACCGCCGAGATGTTAGATTGGATTAGGTTAGGTTATATTACGTTATTGATGTATATAAAGATCCCACGGAGACGTAGAGGCCAACAAGACAGGAATGTGTTTAAATATTACCGCCGAGATGTTAGGTTGGGTCAGGTTAGGTTATATTGCGTTATAGATGTATATAAAGTTCCCACGGAGACGTAGAGGCCAACAAGCCAGGAATATGTTCAAATATTACCGCCGAGATGTTAGGTTGGGTTAGGTTAGGTTATATTTCGTTATTGATGTATATGAAGGTCCCACGGAGACGTAGAGGCCAACTCGCCATGAATGTTTTCAAATATTACCGCCGAGATGTTAGGTTGGGTTAGGTTAGGTTATATTACGTTATAGATGTATATAAAGGTCCCACGGAGACGTAGAGGCCAACAGGCCAGGAATGTGTTCAAATATTACCGCCGAGATGTTAGGTTGATTAGGTTAGGTTATATTACGTTATAGATGTATATAAAGTTCCCACGGAGACGTAGAGGCCAACTCGCCAGGTATGTTTTCTAATATTACCGCCGAGATGTTAGGTTGGGTTAGGTTAGGTTATATTACGTTATTGATGTATAAAAAGATCCCACGGAGACGTAGAGGCCAATTCGCCATGAATGTTTTCAAATATTACCGCCGAGATGTTAGGTTGGGTTAGGTTAGGTTATAATACGTTATTGATATATATAAAGGTCCCACGGAGACGTAGAGGCCAACAAGCCAGGAATGTGTTCAAATATTACCGCCGAGATGTTAGGTTGATTAGGTTAGGTTATATTACGTTATAGATGTATATAAAGTTCCCACGGAGACGTAGAGGCCAACTCGCCAGGTATGTTTTCTAATATTACCGCCGAGATGTAAGGTTGGGTTAGGTTAGGTTATATTACGCTATTGATGTATAAAAAGATCCCACGGAGACGTAGAGGCCAACTCGCCATGAATGTTTTCAAATATTACCGCCGAGATGTTAGGTTGGGTTAGGTTAGGTTATATTACGTTATAGATGTATATAAAGGTCCCACGGAGACGTAGAGGCCAACAGGCCAGGAATGTGTTCAAATATTACCGCCGAGATGTTAGGTTGATTAGGTTAGGTTATATTACGTTATAGATGTATATAAAGTTCCCACGGAGACGTAGAGGCCAACTCGCCAGGTATGTTTTCTAATATTACCGCCGAGATGTTAGGTTGGGTTAGGTTAGGTTATATTACGTTATTGATGTATAAAAAGATCCCACGGAGACGTAGAGGCCAACTCGCCATGAATGTTTTCAAATATTACCGCCGAGATGTTAGGTTGGGTTAGGTTAGGTTATAATACGTTATTGATATATATAAAGGTCCCACGGAGACGTAGAGGCCAACAAGCCAGGAATGTGTTCAAATATTACCGCCGAGATGTTAGGTTGATTAGGTTAGGTTATATTACGTTATAGATGTATATAAAGTTCCCACGGAGACGTAGAGGCCAACTCGCCAGGTATGTTTTCTAATATTACCGCCGAGATGTAAGGTTGGGTTAGGTTAGGTTATATTACGCTATTGATGTATAAAAAGATCCCACGGAGACGTAGAGGCCAACTCGCCATGAATGTTTTCAAATATTACCGCCGAGATGTTAGGTTGGGTTAGGTTAGGTTATAATACGTTATTGATATATATAAATGTACCACGGAGACGTAGAGGCCAGCAAGCCAGGAATGTCTTCAAATATTACCGCCGAGATGTTAGGTTGGGTTAGGTTAGGTTATATAACGTTATTGATGTATATAAAGGTCCCACGGAGACGTAGAGGCCAACTCGCCATGAATGTTTTCGAATGTTACCGCCGAGATGTTAGGTTGGGTTAGGTTAGGTTATAATACGTTATAGATGTATATAAAGGTCCCACGGAGACGTAGAGGCCAACAAGCCAGGAATGTCTTCAAATATTACCGCAGAGATGTTAGGTTGGGTTAGGTTCGGTTATATAACGTTATTGATGTATATAAAGGTCCCACGGAGACGTAGAGGCCAACAAGCCAGGAATGTGTTCAAATATTACCGCCGAGATGTTAGATTGGGTTAGGTTAGGTTATATTACGTTATTGATGTATATAAAGATCCCACGGAGACGTAGAGGCCAACAAGACAGAATGTCTTCAAATATTACCGCCGAGATGTTAGGTTGGGTTAGGTTAGGTTATATTACGTTATAGATGTATATAAAGGTCCCACGGAGACGTAGAGGCCAACAAGCCAGGAATGTGTTCAAATATTACCGCCGAGATGTTAGGTTGATTAGGTTAGGTTATATTACGTTATAGATGTATATAAAGTTCCCACGGAGACGTAGAGGCCAACTCGCCAGGTATGTTTTCTAATATTACCGCCGAGATGTTAGGTTGGGTTAGGTTAGGTTATATTACGTTATTGATGTATAAAAAGATCCCACGGAGACGGAGAAGCCAACGCGCCAGGAATGTTGTCAAATATTACCGCCGAGATGTTAGGTTGTGTTAGGTTAGGTTATATTACGTTATTGATGTATATAAATATCCCACGGAGACGTAGAGGCCAACAAGCCAGGAATGTGTTCAAATGTTACCGCCGAGATGTTAGGTTGGGCTAGGTTAGGTTATATTACGTTATAGATGTATATAACGATCCCACGGAGACGTAGAGGCCAACTCGCCATGAATGTTTTCAAATATTACCGCCGAGATGTTACGTTGGGCTAGGTTAGATTATATTACGTTATAGATGTATGTAAAGTTCCCACGGAGAGGTAGAGGCCAACTCGCCATGAATGTTTTCAAATATTACCGCCGAGATGTTAGATTGGGTTAGGTTAGGTTATATTACGTTATTGATATATATAAAGATCCCACGGAGACGTAGAGGCCAACAAGACAGGAATGTGTTTAAATATTACCGCCGAGATGTTAGGTTGGGTTAGGTTAGGTTATATTGCGTTATAGATGTATATAAAGTTCCCAAGGAGACGTAGAGGCCAACAAGACAGGAATGTGTTTAAATATTACCGCCGAGATGTTAGGTTGGGTTAGGTTAGGTTATATTGCGTTATAGATGTATATAAAGTTCCCAAGGAGACGTAGAGGCCAACAAGCCAGGAATGTGTTCAAATATTACCGCCGAGATGTTAGATTGGGTTAGGTTAGGTTATATTACGTTATTGATGTATATAAAGATCGCACGGAGACGTAGAGGCCAACAAGCCAGGAATGTCTTCAAATATTACCGCAGAGATGTTAGGTTGGGTTAGGTTCGGTTATATAACGTTATTGATGTATATAAAGGTCCCACGGAGACGTAGAGGCCAACAAGCCAGGAATGTGTTCAAATATTACCGCCGAGATGTTAGATTGGGTTAGGTTAGGTTATATTACGTTATAGATGTATATAAATTTCCCACGGAGACGTAGAGGCCAACAAGCCAGGAATGTGTTCAAATATTACCGCCGAGATGTTAGATTCGGTTAGGTTAGGTTATATTACGTTATTGATGTATATAAAGATCCCACGGATACGTAGAGGCCAACTCGCCAGGAATGTTGTCAAATATTACCGCCGAGATGATAGGTTGTGTTAGGTTAGGTTATATTACGTTATTGATGTATATAAATGTACCACGGAGAGGTAGAGGCCAACTCGCCAGGAATGTGTTCAAATATTACCGCCGAGATGTTAGGTTGGGTTAGGTTAGGTTATATTACGTTATAGATGTATATAACGTTCCCACGGAGAGGTAGAGGCCAACTCGCCATGAATGTTTTCAAATATTACCGTCGTGATGTTAGGTTGGGTTAGGTTAGGTTATATTACGTTATAGATGTATATAAAGGTCCCACGGAGACGTAGAGGCCAACAAGCCAGGAATGACTTCAAATATTACCGCCGAGATGTTAGGTTGGGTTAGGTTAGGTTATATAACGTTATTGATGTATATAAAGGTCCCACGGAGACGTAGAGGCCAACTCGCCATGAATGTTTTCGAATGTTACCGCCGAGATGTTAGGTTGGGTTAGGTTAGGTTATAATACGTTATAGATGTATATAAAGGTCCCACGGAGACGTAGAGACCAACAAGCCAGGAATGTCTTCAAATATTACCGCAGAGATGTTAGGTTGGGTTAGGTTCGGTTATATAACGTTATTGATGTATATAAAGGTCCCACGGAGACGTAGAGGCCAACAAGCCAGGAATGTGTTCAAATATTACCGCCGAGATGTTAGATTGGGTTAGGTTAGGTTATATTACGTTATTGATGTATATAAAGATCCCACGGAGACGTAGAGGCCAACAAGCCAGAATGTCTTCAAATATTACCGCCGAGATGTTAGGTTGGGTTAGGTTAGGTTATATTACGTTATAGATGTATATAACGTTCCCACGGAGAGGTAGAGGGCAACTCGCCATGAATGTTTTCAAATATTACCGCCGAGATGTTAGGTTGGGTTAGGTTAGGTTATATTACGTTATAGATGTATATAAAGTTCCCACGGAGACGTAGAGGCCAACTCGCCAGGTATGTTTTCTAATATTACCGCCGAGATGTTAGGTTGGGTTAGGTTAGGTTATATTACGTTATTGATGTATAAAAAGATCCCACGGAGACGGAGAAGCCAACGCGCCAGGAATGTTGTCAAATATTACCGCCGAGATGTTAGGTTGTGTTAGGTTAGGTTATATTACGTTATTGATGTATATAAATATCCCACGGAGACGTAGAGGCCAACAAGCCAGGAATGTGTTCAAATGTTACCGCCGAGATGTTAGGTTGGGCTAGGTTAGGTTATATTACGTTATAGATGTATATAACGATCCCACGGAGACGTAGAGGCCAACTCGCCATGAATGTTTTCAAATATTACCGCCGAGATGTTACGTTGGGCTAGGTTAGATTATATTACGTTATAGATGTATGTAAAGTTCCCACGGAGAGGTAGAGGCCAACTCGCCATGAATGTTTTCAAATATTACCGCCGAGATGTTAGATTGGGTTAGGTTAGGTTATATTACGTTATTGATGTATATAAAGATCCCACGGAGACGTAGAGGCCAACAAGACAGGAATGTGTTTAAATATTACCGCCGAGATGTTAGGTTGGGTTAGGTTAGGTTATATTGCGTTATAGATGTATATAAAGTTCCCAAGGAGACGTAGAGGCCAACAAGCCAGGAATGTGTTCAAATATTACCGCCGAGATGTTAGATTGGGTTAGGTTAGGTTATATTACGTTATTGATGTATATAAAGATCGCACGGAGACGTAGAGGCCAACAAGCCAGGAATGTCTTCAAATATTACCGCAGAGATGTTAGGTTGGGTTAGGTTCGGTTATATAACGTTATTGATGTATATAAAGGTCCCACGGAGACGTAGAGGCCAACAAGCCAGGAATGTGTTCAAATATTACCGCCGAGATGTTAGATTGGGTTAGGTTAGGTTATATTACGTTATAGATGTATATAAATTTCCCACGGAGACGTAGAGGCCAACAAGCCAGGAATGTGTTCAAATATTACCGCCGAGATGTTAGATTCGGTTAGGTTAGGTTATATTACGTTATTGATGTATATAAAGATCCCACGGATACGTAGAGGCCAACTCGCCAGGAATGTTGTCAAATATTACCGCCGAGATGATAGGTTGTGTTAGGTTAGGTTATATTACGTTATTGATGTATATAAATGTACCACGGAGAGGTAGAGGCCAACTCGCCAGGAATGTGTTCAAATATTACCGCCGAGATGTTAGGTTGGGTTAGGTTAGGTTATATTACGTTATAGATGTATATAACGTTCCCACGGAGAGGTAGAGGCCAATTCGCCATGAATGTTTTCAAATATTACCGTCGTGATGTTAGGTTGGGTTAGGTTAGGTTATATTACGTTATAGATGTATATAAAGGTCCCACGGAGACGTAGAGGCCAACAAGCCAGGAATGACTTCAAATATTACCGCCGAGATGTTAGGTTGGGTTAGGTTAGTTTATATAACGTTATTGATGTATATAAAGGTCCCACGAAGACGTAGAGGCCAACTCGCCATGAATGTTTTCGAATGTTACCGCCGAGATGTTAGGTTGGGTTAGGTTAGGTTATAATACGTTATAGATGTATATAAAGGTCCCACGGAGACGTAGAGACCAACAAGCCAGGAATGTCTTCAAATATTACCGCAGAGATGTTAGGTTGGGTTAGGTTCGGTTATATAACGTTATTGATGTATATAAAGGTCCCACGGAGACGTAGAGGCCAACAAGCCAGGAATGTGTTCAAATATTACCGCCGAGATGTTAGATTGGGTTAGGTTAGGTTATATTACGTTATTGATGTATATAAAGATCCCACGGAGACGTAGAGGCCAACAAGCCAGAATGTCTTCAAATATTACCGCCGAGATGTTAGGTTGGGTTAGGTTAGGTTATATTACGTTATAGATGTATATAACGTTCCCACGGAGAGGTAGAGGGCAACTCGCCATGAATGTTTTCAAATATTACCGCCGAGATGTTAGGTTGGGTTAGGTTAGGTTATATTACGTTATAGATGTATATAAATGTACCACGGATAGGTAGAGGCCAACTCGCCATGAATGTTTTCAAATATTACCGCCGAGATGTTAGGTTGGGTTAGGTTAGGTTATATTGCGTTATAGATGTATATAAAGGTCCCACGGAGACGTAGAGGCGAACTCGCCAGTAATGTTGTCAAATATTATCGCCGAGATGATAGGTTGGGTTAGGTTAGATTATATTACGTTATAGATGTATGTAAAGTTCCCACGGAGAGGTAGAGGCCAACTCGCCATGAATGTTTTCAAATATTACCGCCGAGATGTTAGATTGGGTTAGGTTAGGTTATATTACGTTATAGATGTATATAAATTTCCCACGGAGACGTAGAGGCCAACAAGCCAGGAATGTGTTCAAATATTACCGCCGAGATGTTAGATTGGGTTAGGTTAGGTTATATTACGTTATTGATATATATAAAGATCCCACGGATACGTAGAGGCCAACTCGCCAGGAATGTTGTCAAATATTACCGCCGAGATGATAGGTTGTGTTAGGTTAGGTTATATTACGTTATTGATGTATATAAATGTACCACGGAGAGGTAGAGGCCAACTCGCCAGGAATGTGTTCAAATATTACCGCCGAGATGTTAGGTTGGATTAGGTTAGGTTATATTACGTTATAGATGTATATAACGTTCCCACGGAGAGGTAGAGGCCAACTCGCCATGAATGTTTTCAAATATTACCGTCGTGATGTTAGGTTGGGTTAGGTTAGGTTATATTACGTTATAGATGTATATAAAGGTCCCACGGAGACGTAGAGGCCAACAAGCCAGGAATGACTTCAAATATTACCGCCGAGATGTTAGGTTGGGTTAGGTTAGGTTATATAACGTTATTAATGTATAAAAAGATCCCACGGAGACGTAGAGGCCAACTCGCCATGAATGTTTTCAAATATTACCGCCGAGATGTTAGGTTGGGTTAGGTTAGGTTATAATACGTTATTGATATATATAAATGTACCACGGAGACGTAGAGGCCAGCAAGCCAGGAATGTCTTCAAATATTACCGCCGAGATGTTAGGTTGGGTTAGGTTAGGTTATATAACGTTATTGATGTATATAAAGGTCCCACGGAGACGTAGAGGCCAACTCGCCAGGAATGTTGTCAAATATTACCGCCGAGACGTTAGGCTGGGTTAGGTTCGGTTATATTACGTTATAGATGTATATAAATGTACCACGGAGAGGTAGAGGCCAACTCGCCATGAATGTTTTCAAATATTACCGCCGAGATGTTAGGTTGGGTTAGGTTAGGTTATATTGCGTTATAGATGTATATAAAGGTCCCACGGAGACGTAGAGGCCAACTCGCCAGGAATGTTGTCAAATATTACCGCCGAGACGTTAGGCTGGGTTAGGTTCGGTTATATTACGTTATAGATGTATATAAATGTACCACGGAGACGTAGAGGCCAACTCGCCAGTAATGTTGTCAAATATTACCGCCGAGATGATAGGTTGGGTTAGGTTAGGTTATATTTCGTTATTGATGTATATGAAGGTCCCACGGAGACGTAGAGGCCAACAAGCCAGGAATGTGTTCAAATGTTACCGCCGAGATGTTAGGTTGGGCTAGGTTAGGTTATATTACGTTATAGATGTATATAAAGGTCCCACGGAGACGTAGAGGCCAACAAGCCAGGAATGTGTTCAAATATTACCGCCGAGATGTTAGGTTGATTAGGTTAGGTTATATTACGTTATAGATGTATATAAAGTTCCCACGGAGACGTAGAGGCCAACTCGCCAGGTATGTTTTCTAATATTACCGCCGAAATGTTAGGTTGGGTTAGGTTAGGTTATATTACGTTATAGATGTATAAAAAGATCCCACGGAGACGGAGAAGCCAACGCGCCAGGAATGTTGTCAAATATTACCGCCGAGATGTTAGGTTGTGTTAGGTTAGGTTATATTACGTTATTGATGTATATAAATATCCCACGGAGACGTAGAGGCCAACAAGCCAGGAATGTGTTCAAATATTACCGCCGAGATGTTAGATTGGGTTAGGTTAGGTTATATTACGTTATTGATGTATATAAAGATCCCACGGATACGTAGAGGCCAACTCGCCAGGAATGTTGTCAAATATTACCGCCGAGATGATAGGTTGTGTTAGGTTAGGTTATATTACGTTATTGATGTATGTAAAGTTCCCACGGAGAGGTAGAGGCCAACTCGCCATGAATGTTTTCAAATATTACCGCCGAGATGTTAGATTGGGTTAGGTTAGGTTATATTACGTTATAGATGTATATAAATTTCCCACGGAGACGTAGAGGCCAACAAGCCAGGAATGTGTTCAAATATTACCGCCGAGATGTTAGATTGGGTTAGGTTAGGTTATATTACGTTATTGATGTATATAAAGATCCCACGGATACGTAGAGGCCAACTCGCCAGGAATGTTGTCAAATATTACCGCCGAGATGTTAGGTTGATTAGGTTAGGTTATATTACGTTATAGATGTATATAAAGTTCCCACGGAGACGTAGAGGCCAACTCGCCAGGTATGTTTTCTAATATTACCGCCGAAATGTTAGGTTGGGTTAGGTTAGGTTATATTACGTTATAGATGTATAAAAAGATCCCACGGAGACGGAGAAGCCAACGCGCCAGGAATGTTGTCAAATATTACCGCCGAGATGTTAGGTTGTGTTAGGTTAGGTTATATTACGTTATTGATGTATATAAATATCCCACGGAGACGTAGAGGCCAACAAGCCAGGAATGTGTTCAAATATTACCGCCGAGATGTTAGATTGGGTTAGGTTAGGTTATATTACGTTATTGATGTATATAAAGATCCCACGGATACGTAGAGGCCAACTCGCCAGGAATGTTGTCAAATATTACCGCCGAGATGATAGGTTGTGTTAGGTTAGGTTATATTACGTTATTGATGTATGTAAAGTTCCCACGGAGAGGTAGAGGCCAACTCGCCATGAATGTTTTCAAATATTACCGCCGAGATGTTAGATTGGGTTAGGTTAGGTTATATTACGTTATAGATGTATATAAATTTCCCACGGAGACGTAGAGGCCAACAAGCCAGGAATGTGTTCAAATATTACCGCCGAGATGTTAGATTGGGTTAAGTTAGGTTATATTACGTTATTGATGTATATAAAGATCCCACGGATACGTAGAGGCCAACTCGCCAGGAATGTTGTCAAATATTACCGCCGAGATGATAGGTTGTGTTAGGTTAGGTTATATTACGTTATTGATGTATATAAATGTACCACGGAGAGGTAGAGGCCAACTCGCCAGGAATGTGTTCAAATATTACCGCCGAGATGTTAGGTTGGGTTAGGTTAGGTTATATTACGTTATAGATGTATATAACGTTCCCACGGAGAGGTAGAGGCCAACTCGCCATGAATGTTTTCAAATATTACCGTCGTGATGTTAGGTTGGGTTAGGTTAGGTTATATTACGTTATAGATGTATATAAAGGTCCCACGGAGACGTAGAGGCCAACAAGCCAGGAATGACTTCAAATATTACCGCCGAGATGTTAGGTTGGGTTAGGTTAGGTTATATAACGTTATTGATGTATATAAAGGTCCCACGGAGACGTAGAGGCCAACTCGCCATGAATGTTTTCGAATGTTACCGCCGAGATGTTAGGTTGGGTTAGGTTAGGTTATAATACGTTATAGATGTATATAAAGGTCCCACGGAGACGTAGAGGCCAACAAGCCAGGAATGTCTTCAAATATTACCGCAGAGATGTTAGGTTGGGTTAGGTTCGGTTATATAACGTTATTGATGTATATAAAGGTCCCACGGAGACGTAGAGGCCAACAAGCCAGGAATGTGTTCAAATATTACCGCCGAGATGTTAGATTGGGTTAGGTTAGGTTATATTACGTTATTGATGTATATAAAGATCCCACGGAGATGTAGAGGCCAACAAGCCAGAATGTCTTCAAATATTACCGCCGAGATGTTAGGTTGGGTTAGGTTAGGTTATATTACGTTATAGATGTATATAAAGGTCCCACGGAGACGTAGAGGCCAACAAGCCAGGAATGTGTTCAAATATTACCGCCGAGATGTTAGGTTGTGTTAGGTTAGGTTATATTACGTTATTGATGTATATAAAGGTCCCACGGAGACGTAGAGGCCAACAAGCCAGGAATGTGTTCAAATGTTACCGCCGAGATGTTAGGTTGGGCTAGGTTAGGTTATATAACGTTATAGATGTATATAACGATCCCACGGAGACGTAGAGGCCAACTCGCCATGAATGTTTTCAAATATTACCGCCGAGATGTTACGTTGGGTTAGGTTAGATTATATTACGTTATAGATGTATGTAAAGTTCCCACGGAGAGGTAGAGGCCAACTCGCCATGAATGTTTTCAAATATTACCGCCGAGATGTTAGATTGGGTTAGGTTAGGTTATATTACGTTATAGATGTATATAAATTTCCCACGGAGACGTAGAGGCCAACAAGCCAGGAATGTGTTCAAATATTACCGCCGAGATGTTAGATTGGGTTAGGTTAGGTTATATTACGTTATTGATGTATATAAAGATCCCACGGATACGTAGAGGCCAACTCGCCAGGAATGTTGTCAAATATTACCGCCGAGATGATAGGTTGTGTTAGGTTAGGTTATATTACGTTATTGATGTATATAAATGTACCACGGAGAGGTAGAGGCCAACTCGCCAGGAATGTGTTCAAATATTACCGCCGAGATGTTAGGTTGGGTTAGGTTAGGTTATATTACGTTATAGATGTATATAACGTTCCCACGGAGAGGTAGAGGCCAACTCGCCATGAATGTTTTCAAATATTACCGTCGTGATGTTAGGTTGGGTTAGGTTAGGTTATATTACGTTATAGATGTATATAAAGGTCCCACGGAGACGTAGAGGCCAACAAGCCAGGAATGACTTCAAATATTACCGCCGAGATGTTAGGTTGGGTTAGGTTAGGTTATATAACGTTATTGATGTATATAAAGGTCCCACGGAGACGTAGAGGCCAACTCGCCATGAATGTTTTCGAATGTTACCGCCGAGATGTTAGGTTGGGTTAGGTTAGGTTATATTGCGTTATAGATGTATATAAAGTTCCCACGGCGACGTAGAGGCCAACAAGCCAGGAATGTGTTCAAATATTACCGCCGAGATGTTAGATTGGGTTAGGTTAGGTTATATTACGTTATTGATGTATATAAAGATCGCACGGAGACGTAGAGGCCAACAAGCCAGGAATGTCTTCAAATATTACCGCAGAGATGTTAGGTTGGGTTAGGTTCGGTTATATAACGTTATTGATGTATATAAAGGTCCCACGGAGACGTAGAGGCCAACAAGCCAGGAATGTGTTCAAATATTACCGCCGAGATGTTAGATTGGGTTAGGTTAGGTTATATTACGTTATAGATGTATATAAATTTCCCACGGAGACGTAGAGGCCAACAAGCCAGGAATGTGTTCAAATATTACCGCCGAGATGTTAGATTCGGTTAGGTTAGGTTATATTACGTTATTGATGTATATAAAGATCCCACGGATACGTAGAGGCCAACTCGCCAGGAATGTTGTCATATATTACCGCCGAGATGATAGGTTGTGTTAGGTTAGGTTATATTACGTTATTGATGTATATAAATGTACCACGGAGAGGTAGAGGCCAACTCGCCAGGAATGTGTTCAAGTATTACCGCCGAGATGTTAGGTTGGGTTAGGTTAGGTTATATTACGTTATAGATGTATATAACGTTCCCACGGAGAGGTAGAGGCCAACTCGCCATGAATGTTTTCAAATATTACCGTCGTGATGTTAGGTTGGGTTAGGTTAGGTTATATTACGTTATAGATGTATATAAAGGTCCCACGGAGACGTAGAGGCCAACAAGCCAGGAATGACTTCAAATATTACCGCCGAGATGTTAGGTTGGGTTAGGTTAGGTTATATAACGTTATTGATGTATATAAAGGTCCCACGGAGACGTAGAGGCCAACTCGCCATGAATGTTTTCGAATGTTACCGCCGAGATGTTAGGTTGGGTTAGGTTAGGTTATAATACGTTATAGATGTATATAAAGGTCCCACGGAGACGTAGAGACCAACAAGCCAGGAATGTCTTCAAATATTACCGCAGAGATGTTAGGTTGGGTTAGGTTCGGTTATATAACGTTATTGATGTATATAAAGGTCCCACGGAGACGTAGAGGCCAACAAGCCAGGAATGTGTTCAAA
This sequence comes from Xylocopa violacea, assembly GCA_963969225.1. NCBI lineage: Eukaryota > Metazoa > Arthropoda > Insecta > Hymenoptera > Apidae > Xylocopa > Xylocopa violacea. Next base: position 3,300,336 of record CAXAJV010001114.1, read on the forward strand.
TATTACCGCCGAGATGTTAGATTGGGTTAGGTTAGGTTATATTACGTTATTGATGTATATAAAGATCCCACGGAGACGTAGAGGCCAACAAGCCAGAATGTCTTCAAATATTACCGCCGAGATGTTAGGTTGGGTTAGGTTAGGTTATATTACGTTATAGATGTATATAACGTTCCCACGGAGAGGTAGAGGGCAACTCGCCATGAATGTTTTCAAATATTACCGCCGAGATGTTAGGTTGGGTTAGGTTAGGTTATATTACGTTATAGATGTATATAAAGTTCCCACGGAGACGTAGAGGCCAACTCGCCAGGTATGTTTTCTAATATTACCGCCGAGATGTTAGGTTGGGTTAGGTTAGGTTATATTACGTTATTGATGTATAAAAAGATCCCACGGAGACGGAGAAGCCAACGCGCCAGGAATGTTGTCAAATATTACCGCCGAGATGTTAGGTTGTGTTAGGTTAGGTTATATTACGTTATTGATGTATATAAATATCCCACGGAGACGTAGAGGCCAACAAGCCAGGAATGTGTTCAAATGTTACCGCCGAGATGTTAGGTTGGGCTAGGTTAGGTTATATTACGTTATAGATGTATATAACGATCCCACGGAGACGTAGAGGCCAACTCGCCATGAATGTTTTCAAATATTACCGCCGAGATGTTACGTTGGGCTAGGTTAGATTATATTACGTTATAGATGTATGTAAAGTTCCCACGGAGAGGTAGAGGCCAACTCGCCATGAATGTTTTCAAATATTACCGCCGAGATGTTAGATTGGGTTAGGTTAGGTTATATTACGTTATTGATGTATATAAAGATCCCACGGAGACGTAGAGGCCAACAAGACAGGAATGTGTTTAAATATTACCGCCGAGATGTTAGGTTGGGTTAGGTTAGGTTATATTGCGTTATAGATGTATATAAAGTTCCCAAGGAGACGTAGAGGCCAACAAGCCAGGAATGTGTTCAAATATTACCGCCGAGATGTTAGATTGGGTTAGGTTAGGTTATATTACGTTATTGATGTATATAAAGATCGCACGGAGACGTAGAGGCCAACAAGCCAGGAATGTCTTCAAATATTACCGCAGAGATGTTAGGTTGGGTTAGGTTCGGTTATATAACGTTATTGATGTATATAAAGGTCCCACGGAGACGTAGAGGCCAACAAGCCAGGAATGTGTTCAAATATTACCGCCGAGATGTTAGATTGGGTTAGGTTAGGTTATATTACGTTATAGATGTATATAAATTTCCCACGGAGACGTAGAGGCCAACAAGCCGGGAATGTGTTCAAATATTACCGCCGAGATGTTAGATTCGGTTAGGTTAGGTTATATTACGTTATTGATGTATATAAAGATCCCACGGATACGTAGAGGCCAACTCGCCAGGAATGTTGTCAAATATTACCGCCGAGATGATAGGTTGTGTTAGGTTAGGTTATATTACGTTATTGATGTATATAAATGTACCACGGAGAGGTAGAGGCCAACTCGCCAGGAATGTGTTCAAATATTACCGCCGAGATGTTAGGTTGGGTTAGGTTAGGTTATATTACGTTATAGATGTATATAACGTTCCCACGGAGAGGTAGAGGCCAACTCGCCATGAATGTTTTCAAATATTACCGTCGTGATGTTAGGTTGGGTTAGGTTAGGTTATATTACGTTATAGATGTATATAAAGGTCCCACGGAGACGTAGAGGCCAACAAGCCAGGAATGACTTCAAATATTACCGCCGAGATGTTAGGTTGGGTTAGGTTAGGTTATATAACGTTATTGATGTATATAAAGGTCCCACGAAGACGTAGAGGCCAACTCGCCATGAATGTTTTCGAATGTTACCGCCGAGATGTTAGGTTGGGTTAGGTTAGGTTATAATACGTTATAGATGTATATAAAGGTCCCACGGAGACGTAGAGACCAACAAGCCAGGAATGTCTTCAAATATTACCGCAGAGATGTTAGGTTGGGTTAGGTTCGGTTATATAACGTTATTGATGTATATAAAGGTCCCACGGAGACGTAGAGGCCAACAAGCCAGGAATGTGTTCAAATATTACCGCCGAGATGTTAGATTGGGTTAGGTTAGGTTATATTACGTTATTGATGTATATAAAGATCCCACGGAGACGTAGAGGCCAACAAGCCAGAATGTCTTCAAATATTACCGCCGAGATGTTAGGTTGGGTTAGGTTAGGTTATATTACGTTATAGATGTATATAACGTTCCCACGGAGAGGTAGAGGGCAACTCGCCATGAATGTTTTCAAATATTACCGCCGAGATGTTAGGTTGGGTTAGGTTAGGTTATATTACGTTATAGATGTATATAAATGTACCACGGATAGGTAGAGGCCAACTCGCCATGAATGTTTTCAAATATTACCGCCGAGATGTTAGGTTGGGTTAGGTTAGGTTATATTGCGTTATAGATGTATATAAAGGTCCCACGGAGACGTAGAGGCCAACTCGCCAGTAATGTTGTCAAATATTATCGCCGAGATGATAGGTTGGGTTAGGTTAGATTATATTACGTTATAGATGTATGTAAAGTTCCCACGGAGAGGTAGAGGCCAACTCGCCATGAATGTTTTCAAATATTACCGCCGAGATGTTAGATTGGGTTAGGTTAGGTTATATTACGTTATAGATGTATATAAATTTCCCACGGAGACGTAGAGGCCAACAAGCCAGGAATGTGTTCAAATATTACCGCCGAGATGTTAGATTGAGTTAGGTTAGGTTATATTACGTTATTGATATATATAAAGATCCCACGGATACGTAGAGGCCAACTCGCCAGGAATGTTGTCAAATATTACCGCCGAGATGATAGGTTGTGTTAGGTTAGGTTATATTACGTTATTGATGTATATAAATGTACCACGGAGAGGTAGAGGCCAACTCGCCAGGAATGTGTTCAAATATTACCGCCGAGATGTTAGGTTGGATTAGGTTAGGTTATATTACGTTATAGATGTATATAACGTTCCCACGGAGAGGTAGAGGCCAACTCGCCATGAATGTTTTCAAATATTACCGTCGTGATGTTAGGTTGGGTTACGTTAGGTTATATTACGTTATAGATGTATATAAAGGTCCCACGGAGACGTAGAGGCCAACAAGCCAGGAATGACTTCAAATATTACCGCCGAGATGTTAGGTTGGGTTAGGTTAGGTTATATAACGTTATTGATGTATAAAAAGATCCCACGGAGACGTAGAGGCCAACTCGCCATGAATGTTTTCAAATATTACCGCCGAGATGTTAGGTTGGGTTAGGTTAGGTTATAATACGTTATTGATATATATAAATGTACCACGGAGACGTAGAGGCCAGCAAGCCAGGAATGTCTTCAAATATTACCGCCGAGATGTTAGGTTGGGTTAGGTTAGGTTATATAACGTTATTGATGTATATAAAGGTCCCACGGAGACGTAGAGGCCAACTCGCCAGGAATGTTGTCAAATATTACCGCCGAGACGTTAGGCTGGGTTAGGTTCGGTTATATTACGTTATAGATGTATATAAATGTACCACGGAGAGGTAGAGGCCAACTCGCCATGAATGTTTTCAAATATTACCGCCGAGATGTTAGGTTGGGTTAGGTTAGGTTATATTGCGTTATAGATGTATATAAAGGTCCCACGGAGACGTAGAGGCCAACTCGCCAGGAATGTTGTCAAATATTACCGCCGAGACGTTAGGCTGGGTTAGGTTCGGTTATATTACGTTATAGATGTATATAAATGTACCACGGAGACGTAGAGGCCAACTCGCCAGTAATGTTGTCAAATATTACCGCCGAGATGATAGGTTGGGTTAGGTTAGGTTATATTTCGTTATTGATGTATATGAAGGTCCCACGGAGACGTAGAGGCCAACTCGCCATGAATGTTTTCAAATATTACCGCCGAGATGTTAGATTGGGTTAGGTTAGGTTATATTACGTTATAGATGTATATAAAGGTCCCACGGAGACGTAGAGGCCAACAAGCCAGGAATGTGTTCAAATATTACCGCCGAGATGTTAGATTGGGTTAGGTTAGGTTATATTACGTTATTGATGTATATAAAGATCCCACGGATACGTAGAGGCCAACTCGCCAGGAATGTTGTCAAATATTACCGCCGAGATGATAGGTTGTGTTAGGTTAGGTTATATTACGTTATTGATGTATGTAAAGTTCCCACGGAGAGGTAGAGGCCAACTCGCCATGAATGTTTTCAAATATTACCGCCGAGATGTTAGATTGGGTTAGGTTAGGTTATATTACGTTATAGATGTATATAAATTTCCCACGGAGACGTAGAGGCCAACAAGCCAGGAATGTGTTCAAATATTACCGCCGAGATGTTAGATTGGGTTAGGTTAGGTTATATTACGTTATTGATGTATATAAAGATCCCACGGATACGTAGAGGCCAACTCGCCAGGAATGTTGTCAAATATTACCGCCGAGATGATAGGTTGTGTTAGGTTAGGTTATATTACGTTATTGATGTATATAAATGTACCACGGAGAGGTAGAGGCCAACTCGCCAGGAATGTGTTCAAATATTACCGCCGAGATGTTAGGTTGGGTTAGGTTAGGTTATATTACGTTATAGATGTATATAACGTTCCCACGGAGAGGTAGAGGCCAACTCGCCATGAATGTTTTCAAATATTACCGTCGTGATGTTAGGTTGGGTTAGGTTAGGTTATATTACGTTATAGATGTATATAAAGGTCCCACGGAGACGTAGAGGCCAACAAGCCAGGAATGACTTCAAATATTACCGCCGAGATGTTAGGTTGGGTTAGGTTAGGTTATATAACGTTATTGATGTATATAAAGGTCCCACGGAGACGTAGAGGCCAACTCGCCATGAATGTTTTCGAATGTTACCGCCGAGATGTTAGGTTGGGTTAGGTTAGGTTATAATACGTTATAGATGTATATAAAGGTCCCACGGAGACGTAGAGGCCAACAAGCCAGGAATGTCTTCAAATATTACCGCAGAGATGTTAGGTTGGGTTAGGTTCGGTTATATAACGTTATTGATGTATATAAAGGTCCCACGGAGACGTAGAGGCCAACAAGCCAGGAATGTGTTCAAATATTACCGCCGAGATGTTAGATTGGGTTAGGTTAGGTTATATTACGTTATTGATGTATATAAAGATCCCACGGAGATGTAGAGGCCAACAAGCCAGAATGTCTTCAAATATTACCGCCGAGATGTTAGGTTGGGTTAGGTTAGGTTATATTACGTTATAGATGTATATAAAGGTCCCACGGAGACGTAGAGGCCAACAAGCCAGGAATGTGTTCAAATATTACCGCCGAGATGTTAGGTTGTGTTAGGTTAGGTTATATTACGTTATTGATGTATATAAAGGTCCCACGGAGACGTAGAGGCCAACAAGCCAGGAATGTGTTCAAATGTTACCGCCGAGATGTTAGGTTGGGCTAGGTTAGGTTATATTACGTTATAGATGTATATAACGATCCCACGGAGACGTAGAGGCCAACTCGCCATGAATGTTTTCAAATATTACCGCCGAGATGTTACGTTGGGTTAGGTTAGATTATATTACGTTATAGATGTATGTAAAGTTCCCACGGAGAGGTAGAGGCCAACTCGCCATGAATGTTTTCAAATATTACCGCCGAGATGTTAGATTGGGTTAGGTTAGGTTATATTACGTTATAGATGTATATAAATTTCCCACGGAGACGTAGAGGCCAACAAGCCAGGAATGTGTTCAAATATTACCGCCGAGATGTTAGATTGGGTTAGGTTAGGGTATATTACGTTATTGATGTATATAAAGATCCCACGGATACGTAGAGGCCAACTCGCCAGGAATGTTGTCAAATATTACCGCCGAGATGATAGGTTGTGTTAGGTTAGGTTATATTACGTTATTGATGTATATAAATGTACCACGGAGAGGTAGAGGCCAACTCGCCAGGAATGTGTTCAAATATTACCGCCGAGATGTTAGGTTGGGTTAGGTTAGGTTATATTACGTTATAGATGTATATAACGTTCCCACGGAGAGGTAGAGGCCAACTCGCCATGAATGTTTTCAAATATTACCGTCGTGATGTTAGGTTGGGTTAGGTTAGGTTATATTACGTTATAGATGTATATAAAGGTCCCACGGAGACGTAGAGGCCAACAAGCCAGGAATGACTTCAAATATTACCGCCGAGATGTTAGGTTGGGTTAGGTTAGGTTATATAACGTTATTGATGTATATAAAGGTCCCACGGAGACGTAGAGGCCAACTCGCCATGAATGTTTTCGAATGTTACCGCCGAGATGTTAGGTTGGGTTAGGTTAGGTTATATTGCGTTATAGATGTATATAAAGTTCCCACGGCGACGTAGAGGCCAACAAGCCAGGAATGTGTTCAAATATTACCGCCGAGATGTTAGATTGGGTTAGGTTAGGTTATATTACGTTATTGATGTATATAAAGATCGCACGGAGACGTAGAGGCCAACAAGCCAGGAATGTCTTCAAATATTACCGCAGAGATGTTAGGTTGGGTTAGGTTCGGTTATATAACGTTATTGATGTATATAAAGGTCCCACGGAGACGTAGAGGCCAACAAGCCAGGAATGTGTTCAAATATTACCGCCGAGATGTTAGATTGGGTTAGGTTAGGTTATATTACGTTATAGATGTATATAAATTTCCCACGGAGACGTAGAGGCCAACAAGCCAGGAATGTGTTCAAATATTACCGCCGAGATGTTAGATTCGGTTAGGTTAGGTTATATTACGTTATTGATGTATATAAAGATCCCACGGATACGTAGAGGCCAACTCGCCAGGAATGTTGTCAAATATTACCGCCGAGATGATAGGTTGTGTTAGGTTAGGTTATATTACGTTATTGATGTATATAAATGTACCACGGAGAGGTAGAGGCCAACTCGCCAGGAATGTGTTCAAGTATTACCGCCGAGATGTTAGGTTGGGTTAGGTTAGGTTATATTACGTTATAGATGTATATAACGTTCCCACGGAGAGGTAGAGGCCAACTCGCCATGAATGTTTTCAAATATTACCGTCGTGATGTTAGGTTGGGTTAGGTTAGGTTATATTACGTTATAGATGTATATAAAGGTCCCACGGAGACGTAGAGGCCAACAAGCCAGGAATGACTTCAAATATTACCGCCGAGATGTTAGGTTGGGTTAGGTTAGGTTATATAACGTTATTGATGTATATAAAGGTCCCACGGAGACGTAGAGGCCAACTCGCCATGAATGTTTTCGAATGTTACCGCCGAGATGTTAGGTTGGGTTAGGTTAGGTTATAATACGTTATAGATGTATATAAAGGTCCCACGGAGACGTAGAGACCAACAAGCCAGGAATGTCTTCAAATATTACCGCAGAGATGTTAGGTTGGGTTAGGTTCGGTTATATAACGTTATTGATGTATATAAAGGTCCCACGGAGACGTAGAGGCCAACAAGCCAGGAATGTGTTCAAATATTACCGCCGAGATGTTAGATTGGGTTAGGTTAGGTTATATTACGTTATTGATGTATATAAAGATCCCACGGAGACGTAGAGGCCAACAAGCCAGAATGTCTTCAAATATTACCGCCGAGATGTTAGGTTGGGTTAGGTTAGGTTATATTACGTTATAGATGTATATAACGTTCCCACGGAGAGGTAGAGGGCAACTCGCCATGAATGTTTTCAAATATTACCGCCGAGATGTTAGGTTGGGTTAGGTTAGGTTATATTACGTTATAGATGTATATAAATGTACCACGGATAGGTAGAGGCCAACTCGCCATGAATGTTTTCAAATATTACCGCCGAGATGTTAGGTTGGGTTAGGTTAGGTTATATTGCGTTATAGATGTATATAAAGGTCCCACGGAGACGTAGAGGCCAACTCGCCAGTAATGTTGTCAAATATTATCGCCGAGATGATAGGTTGGGTTATGTTAGGTTATATAACGTTATTGATGTATATAAAGGTCCCACGGAGACGTAGAGGCCAACTCGCCAGGAATGTTGTCAAATATTACCGCCGAGACGTTAGGCTGGGTTAGGTTCGGTTATATTACGTTATAGATGTATATAAATGTACCACGGAGAGGTAGAGGCCAACTCGCCATGAATGTTTTCAAATATTACCGCCGAGATGTTAGGTTGGGTTAGGTTAGGTTATATTGCGTTATAGATGTATATAAAGGTCCCACGGAGACGTAGAGGCCAACAAGCCAGGAATGTGTTCAAATATTACCGCCGAGATGTTAGGTTGATTAGGTTAGGTTATATTACGTTATAGATGTATATAAAGTTCCCACGGAGACGTAGAGGCCAACTCGCCAGGTATGTTTTCTAATATTACCGCCGAGATGTTAGGTTGTGTTAGGTTAGGTTATATTACGTTATTGATGTATATAAATATCCCACGGAGACGTAGAGGCCAACAAGCCAGGAATGTGTTCAAATGTTACCGCCGAGATGTTAGGTTGGGCTAGGTTAGGTTATATTACGTTATAGATGTATATAACGATCCCACGGAGACGTAGAGGCCAACTCGCCATGAATGTTTTCAAATATTACCGCCGAGATGTTACGTTGGGTTAGGTTAGATTATATTACGTTATAGATGTATGTAAAGTTCCCACGGAGAGGTAGAGGCCAACTCGCCATGAATGTTTTCAAATATTACCGCCGAGATGTTAGATTGGGTTAGGTTAGGTTATATTACGTTATAGATGTATATAAATTTCCCACGGAGACGTAGAGGCCAACAAGCCAGGAATGTGTTCAAATATTACCGCCGAGATGTTAGATTGGGTTAGGTTAGGTTATATTACGTTATTGATATATATAAAGATCCCACGGATACGTAGAGGCCAACTCGCCAGGAATGTTGTCAAATATTACCGCCGAGATGATAGGTTGTGTTAGGTTAGGTTATATTACGTTATTGATGTATATAAATGTACCACGGAGAGGTAGAGGCCAACTCGCCAGGAATGTGTTCAAATATTACCGCCGAGATGTTAGGTTGGATTAGGTTAGGTTATATTACGTTATAGATGTATATAACGTTCCCACGGAGAGGTAGAGGCCAACTCGCCATGAATGTTTTCAAATATTACCGTCGTGATGTTAGGTTGGGTTAGGTTAGGTTATATTACGTTATAGATGTATATAAAGGTCCCACGGAGACGTAGAGGCCAACAAGCCAGGAATGACTTCAAATATTACCGCCGAGATGTTAGGTTGGGTTAGGTTAGGTTATATAACGTTATTGATGTATAAAAAGATCCCACGGAGACGTAGAGGCCAACTCGCCATGAATGTTTTCAAATATTACCGCCGAGATGTTAGGTTGGGTTAGGTTAGGTTATAATACGTTATTGATATATATAAATGTACCACGGAGACGTAGAGGCCAGCAAGCCAGGAATGTCTTCAAATATTACCGCCGAGATGTTAGGTTGGGTTAGGTTAGGTTATATAACGTTATTGATGTATATAAAGGTCCCACGGAGACGTAGAGGCCAACTCGCCAGGAATGTTGTCAAATATTACCGCCGAGACGTTAGGCTGGGTTAGGTTCGGTTATATTACGTTATAGATGTATATAAATGTACCACGGAGAGGTAGAGGCCAACTCGCCATGAATGTTTTCAAATATTACCGCCGAGATGTTAGGTTGGGTTAGGTTAGGTTATATTGCGTTATAGATGTATTTAAAGGTCCCACGGAGACGTAGAGGCCAACTCGCCAGGAATGTTGTCAAATATTACCGCCGAGACGTTAGGCTGGGTTAGGTTCGGTTATATTACGTTATAGATGTATTTAAATGTACCACGGAGACGTAGAGGCCAACTCGCCAGTAATGTTGTCAAATATTACCGCCGAGATGATAGGTTGGGTTAGGTTAGGTTATATTACTTTATTGATGTATATAAATATCCCACGGAGACGTAGAGGCCAACAAGCCAGGAATGTGTTCAAATGTTACCGCCGAGATGTTAGGTTGGGCTAGGTTAGGTTATATTACGTTATAGATGTATATAACGATCCCACGGAGACGTAGAGGCCAACTCGCCATGAATGTTTTCAAATATTACCGCCGAGATGTTACGTTGGGTTAGGTTAGATTATATTACGTTATAGATGTATGTAAAGTTCCCACGGAGAGGTAGAGGCCAACTCGCCATGAATGTTTTCAAATATTACCGCCGAGATGTTAGATTGGGTTAGGTTAGGTTATATTACGTTATAGATGTATATAAATTTCCCACGGAGACGTAGAGGCCAACAAGCCAGGAATGTGTTCAAATATTACCGCCGAGATGTTAGATTGGGTTAGGTTAGGTTATATTACGTTATTGATGTATATAAAGATCCCACGGATACGTAGAGGCCAACTCGCCAGGAATGTTTTCAAATATTACCGTCGTGATGTTAGGTTGGGTTAGGTTAGGTTATATTACGTTATAGATGTATATAAAGGTCCCACGGAGACGTAGAGGCCAACAAGCCAGGAATGACTTCAAATATTACCGCCGAGATGTTAGGTTGGGTTAGGTTAGGTTATATAACGTTATTGATGTATAAAAAGATCCCACGGAGACGTAGAGGCCAACTCGCCATGAATGTTTTCAAATATTACCGCCGAGATGTTAGGTTGGGTTAGGTTAGGTTATAATACGTTATTGATATATATAAATGTACCACGGAGACGTAGAGGCCAGCAAGCCAGGAATGTCTTCAAATATTACCGCCGAGATGTTAGGTTGGGTTAGGTTAGGTTATATAACGTTATTGATGTATATAAAGGTCCCACGGAGACGTAGAGGCCAACTCGCCAGGAATGTTGTCAAATATTACCGCCGAGACGTTAGGCTGGGTTAGGTTCGGTTATATTACGTTATAGATGTATATAAATGTACCACGGAGAGGTAGAGGCCAACTCGCCATGAATGTTTTCAAATATTACCGCCGAGATGTTAGGTTGGGTTAGGTTAGGTTATATTGCGTTATAGATGTATTTAAAGGTCCCACGGAGACGTAGAGGCCAACTCGCCAGGAATGTTGTCAAATATTACCGCCGAGACGTTAGGCTGGGTTAGGTTCGGTTATATTACGTTATAGATGTATATAAATGTACCACGGAGACGTAGAGGCCAACTCGCCAGTAATGTTGTCAAATATTACCGCCGAGATGATAGGTTGGGTTAGGTTAGGTTATATTACTTTATTGATGTATATAAATATCCCACGGAGACGTAGAGGCCAACAAGCCAGGAATGTGTTCAAATGTTACCGCCGAGATGTTAGGTTGGGCTAGGTTAGGTTATATTACGTTATAGATGTATATAACGATCCCACGGAGACGTAGAGGCCAACTCGCCATGAATATTTTCAAATATTACCGCCGAGATGTTACGTTGGGTTAGGTTAGATTATATTACGTTATAGATGTATGTAAAGTTCCCACGGAGAGGTAGAGGCCAACTCGCCATGAATGTTTTCAAATATTACCGCCGAGATGTTAGATTGGGTTAGGTTAGGTTATATTACGTTATAGATGTATATAAATTTCCCACGGAGACGTAGAGGCCAACAAGCCAGGAATGTGTTCAAATATTACCGCCGAGATGTTAGATTGGGTTAGGTTAGGTTATATTACGTTATTGATGTATATAAAGATCCCACGGATACGTAGAGGCCAACTCGCCAGGAATGTTGTCAAATATTACCGCCGAGATGATAGGTTGTGTTAGGTTAGGTTATATTACGTTATTGATGTATATAAATGTACCACGGAGAGGTAGAGGCCAACTCGCCAGGAATGTGTTCAAATATTACCGCCGAGATGTTAGGTTGGGTTAGGTTAGGTTATATTACGTTATAGATGTATATAACGTTCCCACGGAGAGGTAGAGGCCAACTCGCCATGAATGTTTTCAAATATTACCGTCGTGATGTTAGGTTGGGTTAGGTTAGGTTATATTACGTTATAGATGTATATAAAGGTCCCACGGAGACGTAGAGGCCAACAAGCCAGGAATGACTTCAAATATTACCGCCGAGATGTTAGGTTGGGTTAGGTTAGGTTATATAACGTTATTGATGTATATAAAGGTCCCACGGAGACGTAGAAGCCAACTCGCCATGAATGTTTTCGAATGTTACCGCCGAGATGTTAGGTTGGGTTAGGTTAGGTTATAATACGTTATAGATGTTTATAAAGGTCCCACGGAGACGTAGAGGCCAACAAGCCAGGAATGTCTTCAAATATTACCGCAGAGATGTTAGGTTGGGTTAGGTTCGGTTATATAACGTTATTGATGTATATAAAGGTCCCACGGAGACGTAGAGGCCAACAAGCCAGGAATGTGTTCAAATATTACCGCCGAGATGTTAGATTGGGTTAGGTTAGGTTATATTACGTTATTGATGTATATAAAGATCCCACGGAGATGTAGAGGCCAACAAGCCAGAATGTCTTCAAATATTACCGCCGAGATGTTAGGTTGGGTTAGGTTAGGTTATATTACGTTATAGATGTATATAAAGGTCCCACGGAGACGTAGAGGCCAACAAGCCAGGAATGTGTTCAAATATTACCGCCGAGATGTTAGGTTGTGTTAGGTTAGGTTATATTACGTTATTGATGTATATAAAGGTCCCACGGAGACGTAGAGGCCAACAAGCCAGGAATGTGTTCAAATGTTACCGCCGAGATGTTAGGTTGGGCTAGGTTAGGTTATATTACGTTATAGATGTATATAACGATCCCACGGAGACGTAGAGGCCAACTCGCCATGAATGTTTTCAAATATTACCGCCGAGATGTTACGTTGGGTTAGGTTAGATTATATTACGTTATAGATGTATGTAAAGTTCCCACGGAGAGGTAGAGGCCAACTCGCCATGAATGTTTTCAAATATTACCGTCGTGATGTTAGGTTGGGTTAGGTTAGGTTATATTACGTTATAGATGTATATAAAGGTCCCACGGAGACGTAGAGGCCAACAAGCCAGGAATGACTTCAAATATTACCGCCGAGATGTTAGGTTGGGTTAGGTTAGGTTATATAACGTTATTGATGTATATAAAGGTCCCACGGAGACGTAGAGGCCAACTCGCCATGAATGTTTTCGAATGTTACCGCCGAGATGTTAGGTTGGGTTAGGTTAGGTTATAATACGTTATAGATGTATATAAAGGTCCCACGGAGACGTAGAGGCCAACAAGCCAGGAATGTCTTCAAATATTACCGCAGAGATGTTAGGTTGGGTTAGGTTCGGTTATATAACGTTATTAATGTATATAAAGGTCCCACGGAGACGTAGAGGCCAACAAGCCAGGAATGTGTTCAAATATTACCGCCGAGATGTTAGATTGGGTTAGGTTAGGTTATATTACGTTATTGATGTATATAAAGATCCCACGGAGACGTAGAGGCCAACAAGCCAGAATGTCTTCAAATATTACCGCCGAGATGTTAGGTTGGGTTAGGTTAGGTTATATTACGTTATAGATGTATATAAAGGTCCCACGGAGACGTAGAGGCCAACAAGCCAGGAATGTGTTCAAATATTACCGCCGAGATGTTAGGTTTATTAGGTTAGGTTATATTACGTTATAGATGTATATAAAGTTCCCACGGAGACGTAGAGGCCAACTCGCCAGGTATGTTTTCTAATATTACCGCCGAGATGTTAGGTTGGGTTAGGTTAGGTTATATTACGTTATTGATGTATAAAAAGATCCCACGGAGACGGAGAAGCCAACGGGCCAGGAATGTTGTCAAATATTACCGCCGAGATGTTAGGTTGTGTTAGGTTAGGTTATATTACGTTATTGATGTATATAAATATCCCACGGAGACGTAGAGGCCAACAAGCCAGGAATGTGTTCAAATGTTACCGCCGAGATGTTAGGTTGGGCTAGGTTAGGTTATATTACGTTATAGATGTATATAACGATCCCACGGAGACGTAGAGGCCAACAAGCCAGGAATGACTTCAAATATTACCGCCGAGATGTTAGGTTGGGTTAGGTTAGGTTATATAACGTTATTGATGTATAAAAAGATCCCACGGAGACGTAGAGGCCAACTCGCCATGAATGTTTTCAAATATTACCGCCGAGATGTTAGGTTGGGTTAGGTTAGGTTATAATACGTTATTGATATATATAAATGTACCACGGAGACGTAGAGGCCAGCAAGCCAGGAATGTCTTCAAATATTACCGCCGAGATGTTAGGTTGGGTTAGGTTAGGTTATATAACGTTATTGATGTATATAAAGGTCCCACGGAGACGTAGAGGCCAACTCGCCAGGAATGTTGTCAAATATTACCGCCGAGACGTTAGGCTGGGTTAGGTTCGGTTATATTACGTTATAGATGTATATAAATGTACCACGGAGAGGTAGAGGCCAACTCGCCATGAATGTTTTCAAATATTACCGCCGAGATGTTAGGTTGGGTTAGGTTAGGTTATATTGCGTTATAGATGTATATAAAGGTCCCACGGAGACGTAGAGGCCAACTCGCCAGGAATGTTGTCAAATATTACCGCCGAGACGTTAGGCTGGGTTAGGTTCGGTTATATTACGTTATAGATGTATATAAATGTACCACGGAGACGTAGAGGCCAACTCGCCAGTAATGTTGTCAAATATTACCGCCGAGATGATAGGTTGGGTTAGGTTAGGTTATATTTCGTTATTGATGTATATGAAGGTCCCACGGAGACGTAGAGGCCAACTCGCCATGAATGTTTTCAAATATTACCGCCGAGATGTTAGATTGGGTTAGGTTAGGTTATATTACGTTATAGATGTATATAAAGGTCCCACGGAGACGTAGAGGCCAACAAGCCAGGAATGTGTTCAAATATTACCGCCGAGATGTTAGGTTGATTAGGTTAGGTTATATTACGTTATAGATGTATATAAAGTTCCCACGGAGACGTAGAGGCCAACTCGCCAGGTATGTTTTCTAATATTACCGCCGAAATGTTAGGTTGGGTTAGGTTAGGTTATATTACGTTATTGATGTATAAAAAGATCCCACGGAGACGGAGAAGCCAACGCGCCAGGAATGTTGTCAAATATTACCGCCGAGATGTTAGGTTGTGTTAGGTTAGGTTATATTACGTTATTGATGTATATAAATATCCCACGGAGACGTAGAGGCCAACAAGCCAGGAATGTGTTCAAATATTACCGCCGAGATGTTAGATTGGGTTAGGTTAGGTTATATTACGTTATTGATGTATATAAAGATCCCACGGATACGTAGAGGCCAACTCGCCAGGAATGTTGTCAAATATTACCGCCGAGATGATAGGTTGTGTTAGGTTAGGTTATATTACGTTATTGATGTATGTAAAGTTCCCACGGAGAGGTAGAGGCCAACTCGCCATGAATGTTTTCAAATATTACCGCCGAGATGTTAGATTGGGTTAGGTTAGGTTATATTACGTTATAGATGTATATAAATTTCCCACGGAGACGTAGAGGCCAACAAGCCAGGAATGTGTTCAAATATTACCGCCGAGATGTTAGATTGG
This sequence comes from Xylocopa violacea, assembly GCA_963969225.1. Classification (NCBI taxonomy): domain Eukaryota; kingdom Metazoa; phylum Arthropoda; class Insecta; order Hymenoptera; family Apidae; genus Xylocopa; species Xylocopa violacea. The sequence continues at coordinate 3,315,939 of CAXAJV010001114.1, forward strand.
GTTAGGTTAGGTTATATTACGTTATTGATGTATATAAAGATCCCACGGATACGTAGAGGCCAACTCGCCAGGAATGTTGTCAAATATTACCGCCGAGATGATAGGTTGTGTTAGGTTAGGTTATATTACGTTATTGATGTATATAAATGTACCACGGAGAGGTAGAGGCCAACTCGCCAGGAATGTGTTCAAATATTACCGCCGAGATGTTAGGTTGGGTTAGGTTAGGTTATATTACGTTATAGATGTATATAACGTTCCCACGGAGAGGTAGAGGCCAACTCGCCATGAATGTTTTCAAATATTACCGTCGTGATGTTAGGTTGGGTTAGGTTAGGTTATATTACGTTATAGATGTATATAAAGGTCCCACGGAGACGTAGAGGCCAACAAGCCAGGAATGACTTCAAATATTACCGCCGAGATGTTAGGTTGGGTTAGGTTAGGTTATATAACGTTATTGATGTATATAAAGGTCCCACGGAGACGTAGAGGCCAACTCGCCATGAATGTTTTCGAATGTTACCGCCGAGATGTTAGGTTGGGTTAGGTTAGGTTATAATACGTTATAGATGTATATAAAGGTCCCACGGAGACGTAGAGGCCAACAAGCCAGGAATGTCTTCAAATATTACCGCAGAGATGTTAGGTTGGGTTAGGTTCGGTTATATAACGTTATTGATGTATATAAAGGTCCCACGGAGACGTAGAGGCCAACAAGCCAGGAATGTGTTCAAATATTACCGCCGAGATGTTAGATTGGGTTAGGTTAGGTTATATTACGTTATTGATGTATATAAAGATCCCACGGAGATGTAGAGGCCAACAAGCCAGAATGTCTTCAAATATTACCGCCGAGATGTTAGGTTGGGTTAGGTTAGGTTATATTACGTTATAGATGTATATAAAGGTCCCACGGAGACGTAGAGGCCAACAAGCCAGGAATGTGTTCAAATATTACCGCCGAGATGTTAGGTTGTGTTAGGTTAGGTTATATTACGTTATTGATGTATATAAAGGTCCCACGGAGACGTAGAGGCCAACTCGCCATGAATGTTTTCAAATATTACCGCCGAGATGTTAGATTGGGTTAGGTTAGGTTATATTACGTTATAGATGTATATAAAGGTCCCACGGAGACGTAGAGGCCAACAAGCCAGGAATGTGTTCAAATATTACCGCCGAGATGTTAGGTTGATTAGGTTAGGTTATATTACGTTATAGATGTATATAAAGTTCCCACGGAGACGTAGAGGCCAACTCGCCAGGTATGTTTTCTAATATTACCGCCGAAATGTTAGGTTGGGTTAGGTTAGGTTATATTACGTTATTGATGTATAAAAAGATCCCACGGAGACGGAGAAGCCAACGCGCCAGGAATGTTGTCAAATATTACCGCCGAGATGTTAGGTTGTGTTAGGTTAGGTTATATTACGTTATTGATGTATATAAATATCCCACGGAGACGTAGAGGCCAACAAGCCAGGAATGTGTTCAAATATTACCGCCGAGATGTTAGATTGGGTTAGGTTAGGTTATATTACGTTATTGATGTATATAAAGATCCCACGGATACGTAGAGGCCAACTCGCCAGGAATGTTGTCAAATATTACCGCCGAGATGATAGGTTGTGTTAGGTTAGGTTATATTACGTTATTGATGTATGTAAAGTTCCCACGGAGAGGTAGAGGCCAACTCGCCATGAATGTTTTCAAATATTACCGCCGAGATGTTAGATTGGGTTAGGTTAGGTTATATTACGTTATAGATGTATATAAATTTCCCACGGAGACGTAGAGGCCAACAAGCCAGGAATGTGTTCAAATATTACCGCCGAGATGTTAGATTGGGTTAGGTTAGGTTATATTACGTTATTGATGTATATAAAGATCCCACGGATACGTAGAGGCCAACTCGCCAGGAATGTTGTCAAATATTACCGCCGAGATGATAGGTTGTGTTAGGTTAGGTTATATTACGTTATTGATGTATATAAATGTACCACGGAGAGGTAGAGGCCAACTCGCCAGGAATGTGTTCAAATATTACCGCCGAGATGTTAGGTTGGGTTAGGTTAGGTTATATTACGTTATAGATGTATATAACGTTCCCACGGAGAGGTAGAGGCCAACTCGCCATGAATGTTTTCAAATATTACCGTCGTGATGTTAGGTTGGGTTAGGTTAGGTTATATTACGTTATAGATGTATATAAAGGTCCCACGGAGACGTAGAGGCCAACAAGCCAGGAATGACTTCAAATATTACCGCCGAGATGTTAGGTTGGGTTAGGTTAGGTTATATAACGTTATTGATGTATATAAAGGTCCCACGGAGACGTAGAGGCCAACTCGCCATGAATGTTTTCGAATGTTACCGCCGAGATGTTAGGTTGGGTTAGGTTAGGTTATAATACGTTATAGATGTATATAAAGGTCCCACGGAGACGTAGAGGCCAACAAGCCAGGAATGTCTTCAAATATTACCGCAGAGATGTTAGGTTGGGTTAGGTTCGGTTATATAACGTTATTGATGTATATAAAGGTCCCACGGAGACGTAGAGGCCAACAAGCCAGGAATGTGTTCAAATATTACCGCCGAGATGTTAGATTGGGTTAGGTTAGGTTATATTACGTTATTGATGTATATAAAGATCCCACGGAGATGTAGAGGCCAACAAGCCAGAATGTCTTCAAATATTACCGCCGAGATGTTAGGTTGGGTTAGGTTAGGTTATATTACGTTATAGATGTATATAAAGGTCCCACGGAGACGTAGAGGCCAACAAGCCAGGAATGTGTTCAAATATTACCGCCGAGATGTTAGGTTGTGTTAGGTTAGGTTATATTACGTTATTGATGTATATAAAGGTCCCACGGAGACGTAGAGGCCAACAAGCCAGGAATGTGTTCAAATGTTACCGCCGAGATGTTAGGTTGGGCTAGGTTAGGTTATATTACGTTATAGATGTATATAACGATCCCACGGAGACGTAGAGGCCAACTCGCCATGAATGTTTTCAAATATTACCGCCGAGATGTTACGTTGGGTTAGGTTAGATTATATTACGTTATAGATGTATGTAAAGTTCCCACGGAGAGGTAGAGGCCAACTCGCCATGAATGTTTTCAAATATTACCGCCGAGATGTTAGATTGGGTTAGGTTAGGTTATATTACGTTATAGATGTATATAAATTTCCCACGGAGACGTAGAGGCCAACAAGCCAGGAATGTGTTCAAATATTACCGCCGAGATGTTAGATTGGGTTAGGTTAGGTTATATTACGTTATTGATGTATATAAAGATCCCACGGATACGTAGAGGCCAACTCGCCAGGAATGTTGTCAAATATTACCGCCGAGATGATAGGTTGTGTTAGGTTAGGTTATATTACGTTATTGATGTATATAAATGTACCACGGAGAGGTAGAGGCCAACTCGCCAGGAATGTGTTCAAATATTACCGCCGAGATGTTAGGTTGGGTTAGGTTAGGTTATATTACGTTATAGATGTATATAACGTTCCCACGGAGAGGTAGAGGCCAACTCGCCATGAATGTTTTCAAATATTACCGTCGTGATGTTAGGTTGGGTTAGGTTAGGTTATATTACGTTATAGATGTATATAAAGGTCCCACGGAGACGTAGAGGCCAACAAGCCAGGAATGACTTCAAATATTACCGCCGAGATGTTAGGTTGGGTTAGGTTAGGTTATATAACGTTATTGATGTATATAAAGGTCCCACGGAGACGTAGAGGCCAACTCGCCATGAATGTTTTCGAATGTTACCGCCGAGATGTTAGGTTGGGTTAGGTTAGGTTATATTGCGTTATAGATGTATATAAAGTTCCCACGGCGACGTAGAGGCCAACAAGCCAGGAATGTGTTCAAATATTACCGCCGAGATGTTAGATTGGGTTAGGTTAGGTTATATTACGTTATTGATGTATATAAAGATCGCACGGAGACGTAGAGGCCAACAAGCCAGGAATGTCTTCAAATATTACCGCAGAGATGTTAGGTTGGGTTAGGTTCGGTTATATAACGTTATTGATGTATATAAAGGTCCCACGGAGACGTAGAGGCCAACAAGCCAGGAATGTGTTCAAATATTACCGCCGAGATGTTAGATTGGGTTAGGTTAGGTTATATTACGTTATAGATGTATATAAATTTCCCACGGAGACGTAGAGGCCAACAAGCCAGGAATGTGTTCAAATATTACCGCCGAGATGTTAGATTCGGTTAGGTTAGGTTATATTACGTTATTGATGTATATAAAGATCCCACGGATACGTAGAGGCCAACTCGCCAGGAATGTTGTCAAATATTACCGCCGAGATGATAGGTTGTGTTAGGTTAGGTTATATTACGTTATTGATGTATATAAATGTACCACGGAGAGGTAGAGGCCAACTCGCCAGGAATGTGTTCAAGTATTACCGCCGAGATGTTAGGTTGGGTTAGGTTAGGTTATATTACGTTATAGATGTATATAACGTTCCCACGGAGAGGTAGAGGCCAACTCGCCATGAATGTTTTCAAATATTACCGTCGTGATGTTAGGTTGGGTTAGGTTAGGTTATATTACGTTATAGATGTATATAAAGGTCCCACGGAGACGTAGAGGCCAACAAGCCAGGAATGACTTCAAATATTACCGCCGAGATGTTAGGTTGGGTTAGGTTAGGTTATATAACGTTATTGATGTATATAAAGGTCCCACGGAGACGTAGAGGCCAACTCGCCATGAATGTTTTCGAATGTTACCGCCGAGATGTTAGGTTGGGTTAGGTTAGGTTATAATACGTTATAGATGTATATAAAGGTCCCACGGAGACGTAGAGACCAACATGCCAGGAATGTCTTCAAATATTACCGCAGAGATGTTAGGTTGGGTTAGGTTCGGTTATATAACGTTATTGATGTATATAAAGGTCCCACGGAGACGTAGAGGCCAACAAGCCAGGAATGTGTTCAAATATTACCGCCGAGATGTTAGATTGGGTTAGGTTAGGTTATATTACGTTATTGATGTATATAAAGATCCCACGGAGACGTAGAGGCCAACAAGCCAGAATGTCTTCAAATATTACCGCCGAGATGTTAGGTTGGGTTAGGTTAGGTTATATTACGTTATAGATGTATATAACGTTCCCACGGAGAGGTAGAGGGCAACTCGCCATGAATGTTTTCAAATATTACCGCCGAGATGTTAGGTTGGGTTAGGTTAGGTTATATTACGTTATAGATGTATATAAATGTACCACGGATAGGTAGAGGCCAACTCGCCATGAATGTTTTCAAATATTATCGCCGAGATGATAGGTTGGGTTATGTTAGTTTATATAACGTTATTGATGTATATAAAGGTCCCACGGAGACGTAGAGGCCAACTCGCCAGGAATGTTGTCAAATATTACCGCCGAGACGTTAGGCTGGGTTAGGTTCGGTTATATTACGTTATAGATGTATATAAATGTACCACGGAGAGGTAGAGGCCAACTCGCCATGAATGTTTTCAAATATTACCGCCGAGATGTTAGGTTGGGTTAGGTTAGGTTATATTGCGTTATAGATGTATATAAAGGTCCCACGGAGACGTAGAGGCCAACAAGCCAGGAATGTGTTCAAATATTACCGCCGAGATGTTAGGTTGATTAGGTTAGGTTATATTACGTTATAGATGTATATAAAGTTCCCACGGAGACGTAGAGGCCAACTCGCCAGGTATGTTTTCTAATATTACCGCCGAGATGTTAGGTTGTGTTAGGTTAGGTTATATTACGTTATTGATGTATATAAATATCCCACGGAGACGTAGAGGCCAACAAGCCAGGAATGTGTTCAAATGTTACCGCCGAGATGTTAGGTTGGGCTAGGTTAGGTTATATTACGTTATAGATGTATATAACGATCCCACGGAGACGTAGAGGCCAACTCGCCATGAATGTTTTCAAATATTACCGCCGAGATGTTACGTTGGGTTAGGTTAGATTATATTACGTTATAGATGTATGTAAAGTTCCCACGGAGAGGTAGAGGCCAACTCGCCATGAATGTTTTCAAATATTACCGCCGAGATGTTAGATTGGGTTAGGTTAGGTTATATTACGTTATAGATGTATATAAATTTCCCACGGAGACGTAGAGGCCAACAAGCCAGGAATGTGTTCAAATATTACCGCCGAGATGTTAGATTGGGTTAGGTTAGGTTATATTACGTTATTGATATATATAAAGATCCCACGGATACGTAGAGGCCAACTCGCCAGGAATGTTGTCAAATATTACCGCCGAGATGATAGGTTGTGTTAGGTTAGGTTATATTACGTTATTGATGTATATAAATGTACCACGGAGAGGTAGAGGCCAACTCGCCAGGAATGTGTTCAAATATTACCGCCGAGATGTTAGGTTGGATTAGGTTAGGTTATATTACGTTATAGATGTATATAACGTTCCCACGGAGAGGTAGAGGCCAACTCGCCATGAATGTTTTCAAATATTACCGTCGTGATGTTAGGTTGGGTTAGGTTAGGTTATATTACGTTATAGATGTATATAAAGGTCCCACGGAGACGTAGAGGCCAACAAGCCAGGAATGACTTCAAATATTACCGCCGAGATGTTAGGTTGGGTTAGGTTAGGTTATATAACGTTATTGATGTATAAAAAGATCCCACGGAGACGTAGAGGCCAACTCGCCATGAATGTTTTCAAATATTACCGCCGAGATGTTAGGTTGGGTTAGGTTAGGTTATAATACGTTATTGATATATATAAATGTACCACGGAGACGTAGAGGCCAGCAAGCCAGGAATGTCTTCAAATATTACCGCCGAGATGTTAGGTTGGGTTAGGTTAGGTTATATAACGTTATTGATGTATATAAAGGTCCCACGGAGACGTAGAGGCCAACTCGCCAGGAATGTTGTCAAATATTACCGCCGAGACGTTAGGCTGGGTTAGGTTCGGTTATATTACGTTATAGATGTATATAAATGTACCACGGAGAGGTAGAGGCCAACTCGCCATGAATGTTTTCAAATATTACCGCCGAGATGTTAGGTTGGGTTAGGTTAGGTTATATTGCGTTATAGATGTATTTAAAGGTCCCACGGAGACGTAGAGGCCAACTCGCCAGGAATGTTGTCAAATATTACCGCCGAGACGTTAGGCTGGGTTAGGTTCGGTTATATTACGTTATAGATGTATATAAATGTACCACGGAGACGTAGAGGCCAACTCGCCAGTAATGTTGTCAAATATTACCGCCGAGATGATAGGTTGGGTTAGGTTAGGTTATATTACTTTATTGATGTATATAAATATCCCACGGAGACGTAGAGGCCAACAAGCCAGGAATGTGTTCAAATGTTACCGCCGAGATGTTAGGTTGGGCTAGGTTAGGTTATATTACGTTATAGATGTATATAACGATCCCACGGAGACGTAGAGGCCAACTCGCCATGAATGTTTTCAAATATTACCGCCGAGATGTTACGTTGGGTTAGGTTAGATTATATTACGTTATAGATGTATGTAAAGTTCCCACGGAGAGGTAGAGGCCAACTCGCCATGAATGTTTTCAAATATTACCGCCGAGATGTTAGATTGGGTTAGGTTAGGTTATATTACGTTATAGATGTATATAAATTTCCCACGGAGACGTAGAGGCCAACAAGCCAGGAATGTGTTCAAATATTACCGCCGAGATGTTAGATTGGGTTAGGTTAGGTTATATTACGTTATTGATGTATATAAAGATCCCACGGATACGTAGAGGCCAACTCGCCAGGAATGTTTTCAAATATTACCGTCGTGATGTTAGGTTGGGTTAGGTTAGGTTATATTACGTTATAGATGTATCTAAAGGTCCCACGGAGACGTAGAGGCCAACAAGCCAGGAATGACTTCAAATATTACCGCCGAGATGTTAGGTTGGGTTAGGTTAGGTTATATAACGTTATTGATGTATAAAAAGATCCCACGGAGACGTAGAGGCCAACTCGCCATGAATGTTTTCAAATATTACCGCCGAGATGTTAGGTTGGGTTAGGTTAGGTTATAATACGTTATTGATATATATAAATGTACCACGGAGACGTAGAGGCCAGCAAGCCAGGAATGTCTTCAAATATTACCGCCGAGATGTTAGGTTGGGTTAGGTTAGGTTATATAACGTTATTGATGTATATAAAGGTCCCACGGAGACGTAGAGGCCAACTCGCCAGGAATGTTGTCAAATATTACCGCCGAGACGTTAGGCTGGGTTAGGTTCGGTTATATTACGTTATAGATGTATATAAATGTACCACGGAGAGGTAGAGGCCAACTCGCCATGAATGTTTTCAAATATTACCGCCGAGATGTTAGGTTGGGTTAGGTTAGGTTATATTGCGTTATAGATGTATTTAAAGGTCCCACGGAGACGTAGAGGCCAACTCGCCAGGAATGTTGTCAAATATTACCGCCGAGACGTTAGGCTGGGTTAGGTTCGGTTATATTACGTTATAGATGTATATAAATGTACCACGGAGACGTAGAGGCCAACTCGCCAGTAATGTTGTCAAATATTACCGCCGAGATGATAGGTTGGGTTAGGTTAGGTTATATTACTTTATTGATGTATATAAATATCCCACGGAGACGTAGAGGCCAACAAGCCAGGAATGTGTTCAAATGTTACCGCCGAGATGTTAGGTTGGGCTAGGTTAGGTTATATTACGTTATAGATGTATATAACGATCCCACGGAGACGTAGAGGCCAACTCGCCATGAATGTTTTCAAATATTACCGCCGAGATGTTACGTTGGGTTAGGTTAGATTATATTACGTTATAGATGTATGTAAAGTTCCCACGGAGAGGTAGAGGCCAACTCGCCATGAATGTTTTCAAATATTACCGCCGAGATGTTAGATTGGGTTAGGTTAGGTTATATTACGTTATAGATGTATATAAATTTCCCACGGAGACGTAGAGGCCAACAAGCCAGGAATGTGTTCAAATATTACCGCCGAGATGTTAGATTGGGTTAGGTTAGGTTATATTACGTTATTGATGTATATAAAGATCCCACGGATACGTAGAGGCCAACTCGCCAGGAATGTTGTCAAATATTACCGCCGAGATGATAGGTTGTGTTAGGTTAGGTTATATTACGTTATTGATGTATATAAATGTACCACGGAGAGGTAGAGGCCAACTCGCCAGGAATGTGTTCAAATATTACCGCCGAGATGTTAGGTTGGGTTAGGTTAGGTTATATTACGTTATAGATGTATATAACGTTCCCACGGAGAGGTAGAGGCCAACTCGCCATGAATGTTTTCAAATATTACCGTCGTGATGTTAGGTTGGGTTAGGTTAGGTTATATTACGTTATAGATGTATATAAAGGTCCCACGGAGACGTAGAGGCCAACAAGCCAGGAATGACTTCAAATATTACCGCCGAGATGTTAGGTTGGGTTAGGTTAGGTTATATAACGTTATTGATGTATATAAAGGTCCCACGGAGACGTAGAGGCCAACTCGCCATGAATGTTTTCGAATGTTACCGCCGAGATGTTAGGTTGGGTTAGGTTAGGTTATAATACGTTATAGATGTTTATAAAGGTCCCACGGAGACGTAGAGGCCAACAAGCCAGGAATGTCTTCAAATATTACCGCAGAGATGTTAGGTTGGGTTAGGTTCGGTTATATAACGTTATTGATGTATATAAAGGTCCCACGGAGACGTAGAGGCCAACAAGCCAGGAATGTGTTCAAATATTACCGCCGAGATGTTAGATTGGGTTAGGTTAGGTTATATTACGTTATTGATGTATATAAAGATCCCACGGAGATGTAGAGGCCAACAAGCCAGAATGTCTTCAAATATTACCGCCGAGATGTTAGGTTGGGTTAGGTTAGGTTATATTACGTTATAGATGTATATAAAGGTCCCACGGAGACGTAGAGGCCAACAAGCCAGGAATGTGTTCAAATATTACCGCCGAGATGTTAGGTTGTGTTAGGTTAGGTTATATTACGTTATTGATGTATATAAAGGTCCCACGGAGACGTAGAGGCCAACAAGCCAGGAATGTGTTCAAATGTTACCGCCGAGATGTTAGGTTTATTAGGTTAGGTTATATTACGTTATAGATGTATATAAAGTTCCCACGGAGACGTAGAGGCCAACTCGCCAGGTATGTTTTCTAATATTACCGCCGAGATGTTAGGTTGGGTTAGGTTAGGTTATATTACGTTATTGATGTATAAAAAGATCCCACGGAGACGGAGAAGCCAACGCGCCAGGAATGTTGTCAAATATTACCGCCGAGATGTTAGGTTGTGTTAGGTTAGGTTATATTACGTTATTGATGTATATAAATATCCCACGGAGACGTAGAGGCCAACAAGCCAGGAATGTGTTCAAATGTTACCGCCGAGATGTTAGGTTGGGCTAGGTTAGGTTATATTACGTTATAGATGTATATAACGATCCCACGGAGACGTAGAGGCCAACTCGCCATGAATGTTTTCAAATATTACCGCCGAGATGTTACGTTGGGCTAGGTTAGATTATATTACGTTATAGATGTATGTAAAGTTCCCACGGAGACGTAGAGACCAACAAGCCAGGAATGTCTTCAAATATTACCGCAGAGATGTTAGGTTGGGTTAGGTTCGGTTATATAACGTTATTGATGTATATAAAGGTCCCACGGAGACGTAGAGGCCAACAAGCCAGGAATGTGTTCAAATATTACCGCCGAGATGTTAGATTGGGTTAGGTTAGGTTATATTACGTTATTGATGTATATAAAGATCCCACGGAGACGTAGAGGCCAACAAGCCAGAATGTCTTCAAATATTACCGCCGATATGTTAGGTTGGGTTAGGTTAGGTTATATTACGTTATAGATGTATATAACGTTCCCACGGAGAGGTAGAGGGCAACTCGCCATGAATGTTTTCAAATATTACCGCCGAGATGTTAGGTTGGGTTAGGTTAGGTTATATTACGTTATAGATGTATATAAATGTACCACGGATAGGTAGAGGCCAACTCGCCAGGAATGTGTTCAAATATTACCGCCGAGATGTTAGGTTGATTAGGTTAGGTTATATTACGTTATAGATGTATATAAAGTTCCCACGGAGACGTAGAGGCCAACTCGCCAGGTATGTTTTCTAATATTACCGCCGAGATGTTAGGTTGTGTTAGGTTAGGTTATATTACGTTATTGATGTATATAAATATCCCACGGAGACGTAGAGGCCAACAAGCCAGGAATGTGTTCAAATGTTACCGCCGAGATGTTAGGTTGGGCTAGGTTAGGTTATATTACGTTATAGATGTATATAACGATCCCACGGAGACGTAGAGGCCAACTCGCCATGAATGTTTTCAAATATTACCGCCGAGATGTTACGTTGGGTTAGGTTAGATTATATTACGTTATAGATGTATGTAAAGTTCCCACGGAGAGGTAGAGGCCAACTCGCCATGAATGTTTTCAAATATTACCGCCGAGATGTTAGATTGGGTTAGGTTAGGTTATATTACGTTATAGATGTATATAAAGGTCCCACGGAGACGTAGAGGCCAACAAGCCAGGAATGTCTTCAAATATTACCGCAGAGATGTTAGGTTGGGTTAGGTTCGGTTATATAACGTTATTGATGTATATAAAGGTCCCACGGAGACGTAGAGGCCAACAAGCCAGGAATGTGTTCAAATATTACCGCCGAGATGTTAGATTGGGTTAGGTTAGGTTATATTACGTTATTGATGTATATAAAGATCCCACGGAGACGTAGAGGCCAACAAGCCAGAATGTCTTCAAATATTACCGCCGAGATGTTAGGTTGTGTTAGGTTAGGTTATATTACGTTATTGATGTATATAAATATCCCACGGAGACGTAGAGGCCAACAAGCCAGGAATGTGTTCAAATGTTACCGCCGAGATGTTAGGTTGGGCTAGGTTAGGTTATATTACGTTATAGATGTATATAACGATCCCACGGAGACGTAGAGGCCAACTCGCCATGAATGTTTTCAAATATTACCGCCGAGATGTTACGTTGGGTTAGGTTAGATTATATTACGTTATAGATGTATGTAAAGTTCCCACGGAGAGGTAGAGGCCAACTCGCCATGAATGTTTTCAAATATTACCGCCGAGATGTTAGATTGGGTTAGGTTAGGTTATATTACGTTATTGATGTATATAAAGGTCCCACGGAGACGTAGAGGCCAACTCGCCAGTAATGTTGTCAAATATTACCGCCGAGATGATAGGTTGGGTTAGGTTAGGTTATATTTCGTTATTGATGTATATGAAGGTCCCACGGAGACGTAGAGGCCAACTCGACATGAATGTTTTCAAATATTACCGCCGAGATGTTAGGTTGGGTTAGGTTAGGTTATAATACGTTATTGATATATATAAATGTACCACGGAGACGTAGGGGCCAGCAAGCCAGGAATGTCTTCAAATATTACCGCCGAGATGTTAGGTTGGGTTAGGTTAGGTTATATAACGTTATTGATGTATATAAAGGACCCACGGCGACGTAGAGGCCAACTCGCCAGGAATGTTGTCAAATATTACCGCCGAGACGTTAGGCTGGGTTAGGTTCGGTTATATAACGTTATTGATGTATATAAAGGTCCCACGGAGACGTAGAGGCCAACAAGCCAGGAATGTGTTCAAATATTACCGCCGAGATGTTAGATTGGGGTAGGTTAGGTTATATTACGTTATTGATGTATATAAAGATCCCACGTAGACGTAGAGGCCAACAAGCCAGGAATGTCTTCAAATATTACCGCAGAGATGTTATGTTGGGTTAGGTTCGGTTATATAACGTTATTGATGTACATAAATGTACCACGGAGAGGTAGAGGCCAACTCGCCATGAATGTTTTCAAATATTACCGCCGAGATGTTAGGTTGGGTTAGGTTAGGTTATATTACGTTATAGATGTATATAAAGGTCCCACGGAGACGTAGAGGCCAACAAGACAGGAATGTGTTCAAATATTACCGCCGAGATGTTAGGTTGGGTTAGGTTAGGTTATATTACGTTATAGATGTATATAAAGTTCCCACGGAGAGGTAGAGGCCAACTCGCCATGAATGTTTTCAAATATTACCGCCGAGATGTTAGGTTGGGTTAGGTTAGGTTATATTACGTTATAGATGTATATAAAGGTCCCACGGAGACGTAGAGGCCAACTCGCCAGTAATGTTGTCAAATATTACCGCCGAGATGATAGGTTGGGTTAGGTTAGGTTATATTTCGTTATTGATGTATATGAAGGTCCCACGGAGACGTAGAGGCCAACTCGAAATGAATGTTTTCAAATATTACCGCCGAGATGTTAGGTTGGGTTAGGTTAGGTTATAATACGTTATTGATATATATAAATGTACCACGGAGACGTAGGGGCCAGCAAGCCAGGAATGTCTTCAAATATTACCGCCGAGATGTTAGGTTGGGTTAGGTTAGGTTATATAACGTTATTGATGTATATAAAGCACCCACGGAGACGTAGAGGCCAACTCGCCAGGAATGTTGTCAAATATTACCGCCGAGACGTTAGGCTGGGTTAGGTTCGGTTATATAACGTTATTGATGTATATAAAGGTCCCACGGAGACGTAGAGGCCAACAAGCCAGGAATGTGTTCAAATATTACCGCCGAGATGTTAGATTGGGTTAGGTTAGGTTATATTACGTTATTGATGTATATAAAGATCCCACGTAGACGTAGAGGCCAACAAGCCAGGAATGTCTTCAAGTATTACCGCAGAGATGTTATGTTGGGTTAGGTTCGGTTATATAACGTTATTGATGTACATAAATGTACCACGGAGAGGTAGAGGCCAACTCGCCATGAATGTTTTCAAATATTACCGCCGAGATGTTAGGTTGGGTTAGGTTAGGTTATATTACGTTATAGATGTATATAAAGGTCCCACGGAGACGTAGAGGCCAACAAGCCAGGAATGTGTTCAAATATTACCGCCGAGATGTTAGGTTGGGTTAGGTTAGGTTATATAACGTTATTGATGTATATAAAGGTCCTACGGAGACGTAGAGGCCAACTCGCCATGAATGTTTTCAAATATTACCGCCGAGATGTTAGGTTGGGTTAGGTTAGGTTATAATACGTTATTGATATGTATAAATGTACCACGGAGACGTAGAGGCCAACTCGCCAGGAATGTTGTCAAATATTACCGCCGAGATGATAGGTTGTGTTATGTTAGGTTATATTTCGTTATTGATGTTTATGAAGGTCAAACGGAGACGTAGAGGCCAACTCGCCATGAATGTTTTCAAATATTACCGCCGAGATGTTAGGTTGGGTTAGGTTAGGTTATATTGCGTTATAGATGTATATAAAGGTCCCACGGAGACGTAGAGGCCAACTCGCCAGGAATGTTGTCAAATATTACCGCCGAGACGTTAGGCTGGGTTAGGTTCGGTTATATTACGTTATAGATGTATATAAATGTACCACGGAGAGGTAGAGGCCAACTCGCCATGAATGTTTTCAAATATTACCGCCGAGATGTTAGGTTGGGTTAGGTTAGGTTATATTGCGTTATAGATGTATATAAAGGTCCCACGGAGACGTAGAGGCCAGCTCGCCAGTAATGTTGTCAAATATTACCGCCGAGATGATAGGTTGGGTTAGGTTTGGTTATATTTCGTTATTGATGTATATGAAGGTCCCACGGAGACGTAGAGGCCAACTCGCCATGAATGTTTTCAAATATTACCGCCGAGATGTTAGATTGGGTTGGGTTAGGTTATATTACGTTATAGATGTATATAAAGGTCCCACGGAGACGTAGAGGCCAACAAGCCAGGAATGTGTTCAAATATTACCGCCGAGATGTTAGGTTGATTAGGTTAGGTTATATTACGTTATAGATGTATATAAAGTTCCCACGGAGACGTAGAGGCCAACTCGCCAGGTATGTTTTCTAATATTACCGCCGAGATGTTAGGTTGGGTTAGGTTAGGTTATATTACGTTATTGATGTATAAAAAGATCCCACGGAGACGGAGAAGCCAACGCGCCAGGAATGTTGTCAAATATTACCGCCGAGATGTTAGGTTGTGTTAGGTTAGGTTATATTACGTTATTGATGTATATAAATATCCCACGGAGACGTAGAGGCCAACAAGCCAGGAATGTGTTCAAATGTTACCGCCGAGATGTTAGGTTGGGCTAGGTTAGGTTATATTACGTTATAGATGTATATAACGATCCCACGGAGACGTAGAGGCCAACTCGCCATGAATGTTTTCAAATATTACCGCCGAGATGTTACGTTGGGTTAGGTTAGATTATATTACGTTATAGATGTATGTAAAGTTCCCACGGAGAGGTAGAGGCCAACTCGCCATGAATGTTTTCAAATATTACCGCCGAGATGTTAGATTGGGTTAGGTTAGGTTATATTACGTTATAGATGTATATAAATTTCCCACGGAGACGTAGAGGCCAACAAGCCAGGAATGTGTTCAAATATTACCGCCGAGATGTTAGATTGGGTTAGGTTAGGTTATATTACGTTATTGATGTATATAAAGATCCCACGGATACGTAGAGGCCAACTTGCCGGGAATGTTGTCAAATATTACCGCCGAGATGATAGGTTGTGTTAGGTTAGGTTATATTACGTTATTGATGTATATAAATGTACCACGGAGAGGTAGAGGCCAACTCGCCAGGAATGTGTTCAAATATTACCGCCGAGATGTTAGGTTGGGTTAGGTTAGGTTATATTACGTTATAGATGTATATAACGTTCCCACGGAGAGGTAGAGGCCAACTCGCCATGAATGTTTTCAAATATTACCGTCGTGATGTTAGGTTGGGTTAGGTTAGGTTATATTACGTTATAGATGTATATAAAGGTCCCACGGAGACGTAGAGGCCAACAAGCCAGGAAGGACTTCAAATATTACCGCCGAGATGTTAGGTTGGGTTAGGTTAGGTTATATAACGTTATTGATGTATATAAAGGTCCCACGGAGACGTAGAGGCCAACTCGCCATGAATGTTTTCGAATGTTACCGCCGAGATGTTAGGTTGGGTTAGGTTAGGTTATAATACGTTATAGATGTATATAAAGGTCCCACGGAGACGTAGAGGCCAACAAGCCAGGAATGTCTTCAAATATTACCGCAGAGATGTTAGGTTGGGTTAGGTTCGGTTATATAACGTTATTGATGTATATAAAGGTCCCACGGAGACGTAGAGGCCAACAAGCCAGGAATGTGTTCAAATATTACCGCCGAGATGTTAGATTGGGTTAGGTTAGGTTATATTACGTTATTGATGTATATAAAGATCCCACGGAGACGTAGAGGCCAACAAGCCAGAATGTCTTCAAATATTACCGCCGAGATGTTAGGTTGGGTTAGGTTAGGTTATATTACGTTATAGATGTATATAAAGGTCCCACGGAGACGTAGAGGCCAACAAGCCAGGAATGTGTTCAAATATTACCGCCGAGATGTTATGTTGATTAGGTTAGGTTATATTACGTTATAGATGTATATAAAGTTCCCACGGAGACGTAGAGGCCAACTCGCCAGGTATGTTTTCTAATATTACCGCCGAGATGTTAGGTTGGGTTAGGTTAGGTTATATTACGTTATTGATGTATAAAAAGATCCCACGGAGACGGAGAAGCCAACGCGCCAGGAATGTTGTCAAATATTACCGCCGAGATGTTAGGTTGTGTTAGGTTAGGTTATATTACGTTATTGATGTATATAAATATCCCACGGAGACGTAGAGGCCAACAAGCCAGGAATGTGTTCAAATGTTACCGCCGAGATGTTAGGTTGGGCTAGGTTAGGTTATATTACGTTATAGATGTATATAACGATCCCACGGAGACGTAGAGGCCAACAAGACAGGAATGTGTTTAAATATTACCGCCGAGATGTTAGGTTGGGTTAGGTTAGGTTATATTGCGTTATAGATGTATATAAAGTTCCCACGGAGACGTAGAGGCCAACAAGCCAGGAATGTGTTCAAATATTACCGCCGAGATGTTAGATTGGGTTAGGTTAGGTTATATTACGTTATAGATGTATATAAATGTACCACGGAGAGGTAGAGGCCAACTCGCCATGAATGTTTTCAAATATTACCGCCGAGATGTTAGGTTGGGTTAGGTTAGGTTATATTGCGTTATAGATGTATATAAAGGTCCCACGGAGACGTAGAGGCCAACTCGCCAGTAATGTTGTCAAATATTACCGCCGAGATGATAGGTTGGGTTAGGTTAGGTTATATTTCGTTATTGATGTATATGAAGGTCCCACGGAGACGTAGAGGCCAACTCGACATGAATGTTTTCAAATATTACCGCCGAGATGTTAGGTTGGATTAGGTTAGGTTATAATACGTTATTGATATATATAAATGTACCACGGAGACGTAGGGGCCAGCAAGCCAGGAATGTCTTCAAATATTACCGCCGAGATGTTAGGTTGGGTTAGGTTAGTTTATATAACGTTATTGATGTATATAAAGGACCCACGGAGACGTAGAGGCCAACTCGCCAGGAATGTTGTCAAATATTACCGCCGAGACGTTAGGCTGGGTTAGGTTCGGTTATATAACGTTATTGATGTATATAAAGGTCCCACGGAGACGTAGAGGCCAACAAGCCAGGAATGTGTTCAAATATTACCGCCGAGATGTTAGATTGGGTTAGGTTAGGTTATATTACGTTATTGATGTATATAAAGTTCCCACGGAGACGTAGAGGCCAACAAGCCAGGAATGTGTTCAAATATTACCGCCGAGATGTTAGATTGGGTTAGGTTAGGTTATATTACGTTATAGATGTATATAAATGTACCACGGAGAGGTAGAGGCCAACTCGCCATGAATGTTTTCAAATATTACCGCCGAGATGTTAGGTTGGGTTAGGTTAGGTTATATTGCGTTATAGATGTATATAAAGGTCCCACGGAGACGTAGAGGCCAACTCGCCAGTAATGTTGTCAAATATTACCGCCGAGATGATAGGTTGGGTTAGGTTAGGTTATATTTCGTTATTGATGTATATGAAGGTCCCACGGAGACGTAGAGGCCAACTCGACATGAATGTTTTCAAATATTACCGCCGAGATGTTAGGTTGGATTAGGTTAGGTTATAATACGTTATTGATATATATAAATGTACCACGGAGACGTAGGGGCCAGCAAGCCAGGAATGTCTTCAAATATTACCGCCGAGATGTTAGGTTGGGTTAGGTTAGTTTATATAACGTTATTGATGTATATAAAGGACCCACGGAGACGTAGAGGCCAACTCGCCAGGAATGTTGTCAAATATTACCGCCGAGACGTTAGGCTGGGTTAGGTTCGGTTATATAACGTTATTGATGTATATAAAGGTCCCACGGAGACGTAGAGGCCAACAAGCCAGGAATGTGTTCAAATATTACCGCCGAGATGTTAGATTGGGTTAGGTTAGGTTATATTACGTTATTGATGTATATAAAGATCCCACGTAGACGTAGAGGCCAACAAGCCAGGAATGTCTTCAAATATTACCGCAGAGATGTTATGCTGGGTTAGGTTCGGTTATATAACGTTATTGATGTACATAAATGTACCACGGAGAGGTAGAGGCCAACTCGCCATGAATGTTTTCAAATATTACCGCCGAGATGTTAGGTTGGGTTAGGTTAGGTTATATTACGTTATAAATGTATATAAAGGTCCCACGGAGACGTAGAGGCCAACAAGCCAGGAATGTGTTCAAATATTACCGCATAGATGTTAGGTTGGGTTAGGTTAGGTTATATTACGTTATAGATGTATATAAAGTTCCCACGGAGAGGTAGAGGCCAACTCGCCATGAATGTTTTCAAATATTACCGCCGAGATGTTAGGTTGGGTTAGGTTAGGTTATATTACGTTATAGATGTATATAAAGGTCCCACGGAGACGTAGAGGCCAACAAGCCAGGAATGTGTTCAGATATTACCGCCGAGATGTTAGGTTGGGTTAGGTTAGGTTATATTAAGTTATTGATGTATATAAAGATCCCACGGAGACGTAGAGGCCAACAAGCCAGGAATGCCTTCAAATACTACCGCAGAGATGTTAGGTTGGGTTAGGTTCGGTTATATAACGTTATTGATGTATATAACGGTCCTACGGAGACGTAGAGGCCAACTCGCCATGAATGTTTTCAAATATTACCGCCGAGATGTTAGGTTGGGTTAGGTTAGGTTATAATACGTTATTGATATATATAAATGTACCACGGAGACGTAGAGGCCAACTCGCCAGGAATGTTGTCAAATATTACCGCCGAGATGATAGGTTGTGTTATGTTAGGTTATATTTCGTTATTGATGTTTATGAAGGTCAAACGGAGACGTAGAGGCCAACTCGCCATGAATGTTTTCAAATATTACCGCCGAGATGTTAGGTTGGGTTAGGTTAGGTTATATTACGTTATAGATGTATATAAAGGTCCCACGGAGACGTAGAGGCCAACAAGCCAGGAATGTGTTCAAATGTTACCGCCGAGATGTTAGATTGGGCTAGGTTAGGTTATATTACGTTATAGATGTATATAACGATCCCACGGAGACGTAGAGGCCAACTCGCCATGAATGTCTTCAAATATTACCGCCGAGATGTTACGTTGGGTTAGGTTAGATTATATTACGTTATAGATGTATGTAAAGTTCCCACGGAGAGGTAGAGGCCAACTCGCCATGAATGTTTTCAAATATTACCGCCGAGATGTTAGGTTGGGTTAGGTTAGGTTATATTGCGTTATAGATGTATATAAAGGTCCCACGGAGACGTAGAGGCCAACTCGCCAGTAATGTTGTCAAATATTACCGCCGAGATGATAGGTTGGGTTAGGTTAGGTTATATTTCGTTATTGATGTATATGAAGGTCCCACGGAGACGTAGAGGCCAACTCGACATGAATGTTTTCAAATATTACCGCCGAGATGTTAGGTTGGGTTAGGTTAGGTTATAATACGTTATTGATATATATAAATGTACCACGGAGACGTAGAGGCCAACAAGCCAGGAATGTGTTCAAATATTACCGCCGAGATGTTAGGTTGGGTTAGGTTAGGTTATATAACGTTATTGATGTATATAAAGGTCCTACGGAGACGTAGAGGCCAACTCGCCATGAATGTTTTCAAATATTACCGCCGAGATGTTAGGTTGGGTTAGGTTAGGTTATAATACGTTATTGATATGTATAAATGTACCACGGAGACGTAGAGGCCAACTCGCCAGGAATGTTGTCAAATATTACCGCCGAGATGATAGGTTGTGTTATGTTAGGTTATATTTCGTTATTGATGTTTATGAAGGTCAAACGGAGACGTAGAGGCCAACTCGCCATGAATGTTTTCAAATATTACCGCCGAGATGTTAGGTTGGGTTAGGTTAGGTTATATTGCGTTATAGATGTATATAAAGGTCCCACGGAGACGTAGAGGCCAACTCGCCAGGAATGTTGTCAAATATTACCGCCGAGACGTTAGGCTGGGTTAGGTTCGGTTATATTACGTTATAGATGTATATAAATGTACCACGGAGAGGTAGAGGCCAACTCGCCATGAATGTTTTCAAATATTACCGCCGAGATGTTAGGTTGGGTTAGGTTAGGTTATATTGCGTTATAGATGTATATAAAGGTCCCACGGAGACGTAGAGGCCAGCTCGCCAGTAATGTTGTCAAATATTACCGCCGAGATGATAGGTTGGGTTAGGTTTGGTTATATTTCGTTATTGATGTATATGAAGGTCCCACGGAGACGTAGAGGCCAACTCGCCATGAATGTTTTCAAATATTACCGCCGAGATGTTAGATTGGGTTGGGTTAGGTTATATTACGTTATAGATGTATATAAAGGTCCCACGGAGACGTAGAGGCCAACAAGCCAGGAATGTGTTCAAATATTACCGCCGAGATGTTAGGTTGATTAGGTTAGGTTATATTACGTTATAGATGTATATAAAGTTCCCACGGAGACGTAGAGGCCAACTCGCCAGGTATGTTTTCTAATATTACCGCCGAGATGTTAGGTTGGGTTAGGTTAGGTTATATTACGTTATTGATGTATAAAAAGATCCCACGGAGACGGAGAAGCCAACGCGCCAGGAATGTTGTCAAATATTACCGCCGAGATGTTAGGTTGTGTTAGGTTAGGTTATATTACGTTATTGATGTATATAAATATCCCACGGAGACGTAGAGGCCAACAAGCCAGGAATGTGTTCAAATGTTACCGCCGAGATGTTAGGTTGGGCTAGGTTAGGTTATACTACGTTATAGATGTATATAACGATCCCACGGAGACGTAGAGGCCAACTCGCCATGAATGTTTTCAAATATTACCGCCGAGATGTTAGATTGGGTTAGGTTAGGTTATATTACGTTATTGATGTATATAAAGATCCCACGGATACGTAGAGGCCAACTTGCCGGGAATGTTGTCAAATATTACCGCCGAGATGATAGGTTGTGTTAGGTTAGGTTATATTACGTTATTGATGTATATAAATGTACCACGGAGAGGTAGAGGCCAACTCGCCAGGAATGTGTTCAAATATTACCGCCGAGATGTTAGGTTGGGTTAGGTTAGGTTATATTACGTTATAGATGTATATAACGTTCCCACGGAGAGGTAGAGGCCAACTCGCCATGAATGTTTTCAAATATTACCGTCGTGATGTTAGGTTGGGTTAGGTTAGGTTATATTACGTTATAGATGTATATAAAGGTCCCACGGAGACGTAGAGGCCAACAAGCCAGGAAGGACTTCAAATATTACCGCCGAGATGTTAGGTTGGGTTAGGTTAGGTTATATAACGTTATTGATGTATATAAAGGTCCCACGGAGACGTAGAGGCCAACTCGCCATGAATGTTTTCGAATGTTACCGCCGAGATGTTAGGTTGGGTTAGGTTAGGTTATAATACGTTATAGATGTATATAAAGGTCCCACGGAGACGTAGAGGCCAACAAGCCAGGAATGTCTTCAAATATTACCGCAGAGATGTTAGGTTGGGTTAGGTTCGGTTATATAACGTTATTGATGTATATAAAGGTCCCACGGAGACGTAGAGGCCAACAAGCCAGGAATGTGTTCAAATATTACCGCCGAGATGTTAGATTGGGTTAGGTTAGGTTATATTACGTTATTGATGTATATAAAGATCCCACGGAGACGTAGAGGCCAACAAGCCAGAATGTCTTCAAATATTACCGCCGAGATGTTAGGTTGGGTTAGGTTAGGTTATATTACGTTATAGATGTATATAAAGGTCCCACGGAGACGTAGAGGCCAACAAGCCAGGAATGTGTTCAAATATTACCGCCGAGATGTTATGTTGATTAGGTTAGGTTATATTACGTTATAGATGTATATAAAGTTCCCACGGAGACGTAGAGGCCAACTCGCCAGGTATGTTTTCTAATATTACCGCCGAGATGTTAGGTTGGGTTAGGTTAGGTTATATTACGTTATTGATGTATAAAAAGATCCCACGGAGACGGAGAAGCCAACGCGCCAGGAATGTTGTCAAATATTACCGCCGAGATGTTAGGTTGTGTTAGGTTAGGTTATATTACGTTATTGATGTATATAAATATCCCACGGAGACGTAGAGGCCAACAAGCCAGGAATGTGTTCAAATGTTACCGCCGAGATGTTAGGTTGGGCTAGGTTAGGTTATATTACGTTATAGATGTATATAACGATCCCACGGAGACGTAGAGGCCAACAAGACAGGAATGTGTTTAAATATTACCGCCGAGATGTTAGGTTGGGTTAGGTTAGGTTATATTGCGTTATAGATGTATATAAAGTTCCCACGGAGACGTAGAGGCCAACAAGCCAGGAATGTGTTCAAATATTACCGCCGAGATGTTAGATTGGGTTAGGTTAGGTTATATTACGTTATAGATGTATATAAATGTACCACGGAGAGGTAGAGGCCAACTCGCCATGAATGTTTTCAAATATTACCGCCGAGATGTTAGGTTGGGTTAGGTTAGGTTATATTGCGTTATAGATGTATATAAAGGTCCCACGGAGACGTAGAGGCCAACTCGCCAGTAATGTTGTCAAATATTACCGCCGAGATGATAGGTTGGGTTAGGTTAGGTTATATTTCGTTATTGATGTATATGAAGGTCCCACGGAGACGTAGAGGCCAACTCGACATGAATGTTTTCAAATATTACCGCCGAGATGTTAGGTTGGATTAGGTTAGGTTATAATACGTTATTGATATATATAAATGTACCACGGAGACGTAAGGGCCAGCAAGCCAGGAATGTCTTCAAATATTACCGCCGAGATGTTAGGTTGGGTTAGGTTAGTTTATATAACGTTATTGATGTATATAAAGGACCCACGGAGACGTAGAGGCCAACTCGCCAGGAATGTTGTCAAATATTACCGCCGAGACGTTAGGCTGGGTTAGGTTCGGTTATATAACGTTATTGATGTATATAAAGGTCCCACGGAGACGTAGAGGCCAACAAGCCAGGAATGTGTTCAAATATTACCGCCGAGATGTTAGATTGGGTTAGGTTAGGTTATATTACGTTATTGATGTATATAAAGATCCCACGTAGACGTAGAGGCCAACAAGCCAGGAATGTCTTCAAATATTACCGCAGAGATGTTATGCTGGGTTAGGTTCGGTTATATAACGTTATTGATGTACATAAATGTACCACGGAGAGGTAGAGGCCAACTCGCCATGAATGTTTTCAAATATTACCGCCGAGATGTTAGGTTGGGTTAGGTTAGGTTATATTACGTTATAAATGTATATAAAGGTCCCACGGAGACGTAGAGGCCAACAAGCCAGGAATGTGTTCAAATATTACCGCATAGATGTTAGGTTGGGTTAGGTTAGGTTATATTACGTTATAGATGTATATAAAGTTCCCACGGAGAGGTAGAGGCCAACTCGCCATGAATGTTTTCAAATATTACCGCCGAGATGTTAGGTTGGGTTAGGTTAGGTTATATTACGTTATAGATGTATATAAAGGTCCCACGGAGACGTAGAGGCCAACAAGCCAGGAATGTGTTCAGATATTACCGCCGAGATGTTAGGTTGGGTTAGGTTAGGTTATATTTCGTTATTGATGTATATGAAGGTCCCACGGAGACGTAGAGGCCAACTCGACATGAATGTTTTCAAATATTACCGCCGAGATGTTAGGTTGGGTTAGGTTAGGTTATAATACGTTATTGATATATATAAATGTACCACGGAGACGTAGAGGCCAACTCGCCAGGAATGTTGTCAAATATTACCGCCGAGATGATAGGTTGTGTTATGTTAGGTTATATTTCGTTATTGATGTTTATGAAGGTCAAACGGAGACGTAGAGGCCAACTCGCCATGAATGTTTTCAAATATTACCGCCGAGATGTTAGGTTGGGTTAGGTTAGGTTATATTACGTTATAGATGTATATAAAGGTCCCACGGAGACGTAGAGGCCAACAAGCCAGGAATGTGTTCAAATGTTACCGCCGAGATGTTAGATTGGGCTAGGTTAGGTTATATTACGTTATAGATGTATATAACGATCCCACGGAGACGTAGAGGCCAACTCGCCATGAATGTTTTCAAATATTACCGCCGAGATGTTACGTTGGGTTAGGTTAGATTATATTACGTTATAGATGTATGTAAAGTTCCCACGGAGAGGTAGAGGCCAACTCGCCATGAATGTTTTCAAATATTACCGCCGAGATGTTAGGTTGGGTTAGGTTAGGTTATATTGCGTTATAGATGTATATAAAGGTCCCACGGAGACGTAGAGGCCAACTCGCCAGTAATGTTGTCAAATATTACCGCCGAGATGATAGGTTGGGTTAGGTTAGGTTATATTTCGTTATTGATGTATATGAAGGTCCCACGGAGACGTAGAGGCCAACTCGACATGAATGTTTTCAAATATTACCGCCGAGATGTTAGGTTGGGTTAGGTTAGGTTATAATACGTTATTGATATATATAAATGTACCACGGAGACGTAGGGGCCAGCAAGCCAGGAATGTCTTCAAATATTACCGCCGAGATGTTAGGTTGGGTTAGGTTAGGTTATATTACGTTATTGATGTATAAAAAGATCCCACGGAGACGGAGAAGCCTACTAGCCAGGAACGTTGTCAAATATTAGCGCCGAGATGTTAGGTTGGGTTAAGTTAGGTTTTATTACGTTATTGATGTATATAAAGGTCCCACGGAGACGTAGAGGCCAACTCGCCCGGAATGTTGTCAAATATTACCGCCGAGATGTTAGGTTGGGTTAGATTAGGTTATATTACGTTATTGACGTATATAAAGGTCCCGCGGAGACGTAGAGGCCAACTCGCCAGGTATGTTGTAAAATATTACCGCCGAGATGTTAGGTTGGGTTAGGTTAGGTTATATCACGTTATAGATGTATATAAAGGTCCCGCGGAGACGTAGAGGCCAACAAGCCAGGAATGTGATCAAATATTACCGCCGAGATGTTAGGTTGGGTTAGGTTAGGTTATATTACGTTATTGATGTATAAAAAGATCCCACGGAGACGGAGAAGCCTACTAGCCAGGAACGTTGTCAAATATTAGCGCCGAGATGTTAGGTTGGGTTAAGTTAGGTTTTATTACGTTATTGATGTATATAAAGGTCCCACGGAGACGTAGAGGCCAACTCGCCAGGAATGTTGTCAAATATTACCGCCGAGGTGATAGGTTGGGTTAGGTTAGGTTATATTACGTTATTGATGTATATAAAGGTCCTACGGAGACGTAAAGGCCAACTCGCCAGGAATGTTGTCAAATATTACCGCCGAGATGTTACGTTGGTTTAGGTTAGGTTAAATTACGTTATTGATGTATATGAAGGTCCCACTGAGAGGTAGAGGCCAACTCGCCAGGAATGTTGTCAAATATTAGTGCCGAGATGTTAGGTTGGGTTAAGTTAGGTAATATTACGTTATTGATGTATATAAAATTCCCACGGAGACGTAGAGGCCAACTCGCCAGGAATATTGTCAAATATTACCGCCGATGTGTTAGGTTGGGTTAGGTTAGGTTATACTACGTTATTGATGTATATGAAGGCCCCACGGAGACGTAGATGCCAACTCGCCAGGAATGTTGTCAAACATTACCGCCGAGATGATAGGTTGGGTTAGGTTAGGTTATATTACGTTATTGATGTATATGAAGGCCCCACGGAGACGTAGAGGCCAACTCGCCAGGAATGTTGTCAAATATTACCGCCGAGATGATAGGTTGGGCTAGGTTAGGTTATATTACGTTATTGATGTATATGAAGTTCCCACGGAGACGTAGAGGCCAACTCGCCAGGAATGTTGTCAAATATTACCGCCGATGTGTTAGGTTGGGTTAGGTTAGGTTATACTACGTTATTGATGTATATGAAGGCCCCACGGAGACGTAGATGCCAACTCGCCAGGAATGTTGTCAAATATTACCGCCGAGATGTTACGTTGGTTTAGGTTAGGTTAAATTACGTTATTGATGTATATGAAGGTCCCACTGAGAGGTAGAGGCCAACTCGCCAGGAATGTTGTCAAATATTAGTGCCGAGATGTTAGGTTGGGTTAAGTTAGGTAATATTACGTTATTGATGTATATAAAATTCCCACGGAGACGTAGAGGCCAACAAGCCAGGAATGTGTTCAAATGTTACCGCCGAGATGTTAGGTTGGGCTAGGTTAGGTTATATTACGTTATAGATGTATATAACGATCCCACGGAGACGTAGAGGCCAACAAGACAGGAATGTGTTTAAATATTACCGCCGAGATGTTAGGTTGGGTTAGGTTAGGTTATATTGCGTTATAGATGTATATAAAGTTCCCACGGAGACGTAGAGGCCAACAAGCCAGGAATGTGTTCAAATATTACCGCCGAGATGTTAGATTGGGTTAGGTTAGGTTATATTACGTTATAGATGTATATAAATGTACCACGGAGAGGTAGAGGCCAACTCGCCATGAATGTTTTCAAATATTACCGCCGAGATGTTAGGTTGGGTTAGGTTAGGTTATATTGCGTTATAGATGTATATAAAGGTCCCACGGAGACGTAGAGGCCAACTCGCCAGTAATGTTGTCAAATATTACCGCCGAGATGATAGGTTGGGTTAGGTTAGGTTATATTTCGTTATTGATGTATATGAAGGTCCCACGGAGACGTAGAGGCCAACTCGACATGAATGTTTTCAAATATTACCGCCGAGATGTTAGGTTGGATTAGGTTAGGTTATAATACGTTATTGATATATATAAATGTACCACGGAGACGTAAGGGCCAGCAAGCCAGGAATGTCTTCAAATATTACCGCCGAGATGTTAGGTTGGGTTAGGTTAGTTTATATAACGTTATTGATGTATATAAAGGACCCACGGAGACGTAGAGGCCAACTCGCCAGGAATGTTGTCAAATATTACCGCCGAGACGTTAGGCTGGGTTAGGTTCGGTTATATAACGTTATTGATGTATATAAAGGTCCCACGGAGACGTAGAGGCCAACAAGCCAGGAATGTGTTCAAATATTACCGCCGAGATGTTAGATTGGGTTAGGTTAGGTTATATTACGTTATTGATGTATATAAAGATCCCACGTAGACGTAGAGGCCAACAAGCCAGGAATGTCTTCAAATATTACCGCAGAGATGTTATGCTGGGTTAGGTTCGGTTATATAACGTTATTGATGTACATAAATGTACCACGGAGAGGTAGAGGCCAACTCGCCATGAATGTTTTCAAATATTACCGCCGAGATGTTAGGTTGGGTTAGGTTAGGTTATATTACGTTATAAATGTATATAAAGGTCCCACGGAGACGTAGAGGCCAACAAGCCAGGAATGTGTTCAAATATTACCGCATAGATGTTAGGTTGGGTTAGGTTAGGTTATATTACGTTATAGATGTATATAAAGTTCCCACGGAGAGGTAGAGGCCAACTCGCCATGAATGTTTTCAAATATTACCGCCGAGATGTTAGGTTGGGTTAGGTTAGGTTATATTACGTTATAGATGTATATAAAGGTCCCACGGAGACGTAGAGGCCAACAAGCCAGGAATGTGTTCAGATATTACCGCCGAGATGTTAGGTTGGGTTAGGTTAGGTTATATTAAGTTATTGATGTATATAAAGATCCCACGGAGACGTAGAGGCCAACAAGCCAGGAATGCCTTCAAATACTACCGCAGAGATGTTAGGTTGGGTTAGGTTCGGTTATATAACGTTATTGATGTATATAACGGTCCTACGGAGACGTAGAGGCCAACTCGCCATGAATGTTTTCAAATATTACCGCCGAGATGTTAGGTTGGGTTAGGTTAGGTTATAATACGTTATTGATATATATAAATGTACCACGGAGACGTAGAGGCCAACTCGCCAGGAATGTTGTCAAATATTACCGCCGAGATGATAGGTTGTGTTATGTTAGGTTATATTTCGTTATTGATGTTTATGAAGGTCAAACGGAGACGTAGAGGCCAACTCGCCATGAATGTTTTCAAATATTACCGCCGAGATGTTAGGTTGGGTTAGGTTAGGTTATATTACGTTATAGATGTATATAAAGGTCCCACGGAGACGTAGAGGCCAACAAGCCAGGAATGTGTTCAAATGTTACCGCCGAGATGTTAGATTGGGCTAGGTTAGGTTATATTACGTTATAGATGTATATAACGATCCCACGGAGACGTAGAGGCCAACTCGCCATGAATGTTTTCAAATATTACCGCCGAGATGTTACGTTGGGTTAGGTTAGATTATATTACGTTATAGATGTATGTAAAGTTCCCACGGAGAGGTAGAGGCCAACTCGCCATGAATGTTTTCAAATATTACCGCCGAGATGTTAGGTTGGGTTAGGTTAGGTTATATTGCGTTATAGATGTATATAAAGGTCCCACGGAGACGTAGAGGCCAACTCGCCAGTAATGTTGTCAAATATTACCGCCGAGATGATAGGTTGGGTTAGGTTAGGTTATATTTCGTTATTGATGTATATGAAGGTCCCACGGAGACGTAGAGGCCAACTCGACATGAATGTTTTCAAATATTACCGCCGAGATGTTAGGTTGGGTTAGGTTAGGTTATAATACGTTATTGATATATATAAATGTACCACGGAGACGTAGGGGCCAGCAAGCCAGGAATGTCTTCAAATATTACCGCCGAGATGTTAGGTTGGGTTAGGTTAGGTTATATTACGTTATTGATGTATAAAAAGATCCCACGGAGACGGAGAAGCCTACTAGCCAGGAACGTTGTCAAATATTAGCGCCGAGATGTTAGGTTGGGTTAAGTTAGGTTTTATTACGTTATTGATGTATATAAAGGTCCCACGGAGACGTAGAGGCCAACTCGCCCGGAATGTTGTCAAATATTACCGCCGAGATGTTAGGTTGGGTTAGATTAGGTTATATTACGTTATTGACGTATATAAAGGTCCCGCGGAGACGTAGAGGCCAACTCGCCAGGTATGTTGTAAAATATTACCGCCGAGATGTTAGGTTGGGTTAGGTTAGGTTATATCACGTTATAGATGTATATAAAGGTCCCGCGGAGACGTAGAGGCCAACAAGCCAGGAATGTGATCAAATATTACCGCCGAGATGTTAGGTTGGGTTAGGTTAGGTTATATTACGTTATTGATGTATAAAAAGATCCCACGGAGACGGAGAAGCCTACTAGCCAGGAACGTTGTCAAATATTAGCGCCGAGATGTTAGGTTGGGTTAAGTTAGGTTTTATTACGTTATTGATGTATATAAAGGTCCCACGGAGACGTAGAGGCCAACTCGCCAGGAATGTTGTCAAATATTACCGCCGAGGTGATAGGTTGGGTTAGGTTAGGTTATATTACGTTATTGATGTATATAAAGGTCCTACGGAGACGTAAAGGCCAACTCGCCATGAATGTTGTCAAATATTACCGCCGAGATGATAGGTTGGGTTAGGTTAGGTTATATTTCGTTATTGATGTATATGAAGGTCCCACGGAGACGTAGAGACCAACTCGCCAGGAATGTTGTCAAATATTACCGCCGAAATGTTAGGTTGGGTTAGGTTATGTTATATTACGTTATTGATGTTTATAAATGTCCCACGGAGACGTATATGCCAACAAGCCAGGAATGTGGTCAAATATTACCGCCGAGATGTTAGGTTGGGTTAGGTTAGGTTATATTACGTTATTGATGTATAAAAAGATCCCACGGAGACGGAGAAGCCAACTCACCAGGAATGTTGTCAAATATTACCTCCGAGATGATAGGTTGGGTTAGGTTAGGTTATATTACGTTATTGATGTATATAAATGTACCACGGAGACGTAGATGCCAACTCGCCATGAATGTTTTCAAATATTACCGCCGAGATGTTAGGTTGGGTTAGGTTAGGTTATATTACGTTGTGGATGTCTATAAAGGTGCCACGGTGACGTAGAGTCCAACTCGCCAGGAATGTTTTCAAATATTACCGACGAGATGTTATGTTGGGTTAGGTTAGGTTATATCACGTTATTGATGTATATAAAGGTCCCACGGAGACGGAGAAGCCAACTCGCCAGGAATGTTGTCAAATATTACCGCCGAGATGATAGGTTGGGTTAGCTTAGGTTATATTACGTTATTGATGCATATAAATGTCCCGCTGAGACGTAGAAGCCAACTCGCCAGGTATGTTGTCAAATATTACCGCCGAGATATTAGGTTGGGTTAGGTTAGGTTATATTACGTTAATGATGTATATAAAGGTCCCACGGAGACGGAGAAGCCAAACTCGCCAGGAATGTTTTCAAATATTACCGCCGAGATGTTAGGTTGGGTTAGGTTAGGTTATATTTCGTTATTGATGTATATGAAGGTCCCACTGAGACGTAGAGGCCAACTCGCCAGGAATGTTTTCAAATATTACCGACGGGATGTTAGGTTGGGTTAGGTTAGGTTAAATCACGTTATAGATGTATATGAAGGTCCCACTGAGACGAAGAGGCCAACTCGCCAGGAATGTTTTCAAATATTACCGACGGGATGTTAGGTTGGGTTAGGTTAGGTTATATCACGTTATAGATGTATATAAAGGTCCCGCGGAGACGTAGAGGCCAACAAGCCAGGAATGTGATCAAATATTACCGCCGAGATGTTAGGTTGGGTTAGGTTAGGTTATATTACGTTATTGATGTATAAAAAGATCCCACGGAGACGGAGAAGCCAACTCGCCAGGAATGTTGTCAAGTTTACCTCCGAGATGATAGGTTGGGTTAGGTTAGGTTATATTACGTTATTGATGTATATAAAATGTCCCACGGAGACGTACAGGCCAACTCGCCAGGAATGTTGTCAAATATTACCGCCGAGATGTTAGGTTGGGTTAGATTAGGTTATACTACGTTATTGACGTATATAAAGGTCCCGCGGAGACGTAGAGGCCAACTCGCCAGGTATGTTGTAAAATATTACCGCCGAGATGTTAGGTTGGGTTAGGTTAGGTTATATCACGTTATAGATGTATACAAAGGTCCCGCGGAGAGGTAGAGGCCAACTCGCCATGAATGTTTTCAAATATTACCGCCGAGATGTTAGGTTGGGTTAGGTTAGGTTATATTGCGTTATAGATGTATATAAAGGTCCCACGGAGACGTAGAGGCCAACTCGCCAGTAATGTTGTCAAATATTACCGCCGAGATGATAGGTTGGGTTAGGTTAGGTTATATTTCGTTATTGATGTATATGAAGGTCCCACGGAGACGTAGAGGCCAACTCGACATGAATGTTTTCAAATATTAACGCCGAGATGTTAGGTTGGGTTAGGTTAGGTTATAATACGTTATTGATATATATAAATGTACCACGGAGACGTAGGGGCCAGCAAGCCAGGAATGTCTTCAAATATTACCGCCGAGATGTTAGGTTGGGTTAGGTTAGGTTATATTACGTTATTGATGTATAAAAAGATCCCACGGAGACGGAGAAGCCTACTAGCCAGGAACGTTGTCAAATATTAGCGCCGAGATGTTAGGTTGGGTTAAGTTAGGTTTTATTACGTTATTGATGTATATAAAGGTCCCACGGAGACGTAGAGGCCAACTCGCCCGGAATGTTGTCAAATATTACCGCCGAGATGTTAGGTTGGGTTAGATTAGGTTATATTACGTTATTGACGTATATAAAGGTCCCGCGGAGACGTAGAGGCCAACTCGCCAGGTATGTTGTAAAATATTACCGCCGAGATGTTAGGTTGGGTTAGGTTAGGTTATATCACGTTATAGATGTATATAAAGGTCCCGCGGAGACGTAGAGGCCAACAAGCCAGGAATGTGATCAAATATTACCGCCGAGATGTTAGGTTGGGTTAGGTTAGGTTATATTACGTTATTGATGTATAAAAAGATCCCACGGAGACGGAGAAGCCTACTAGCCAGGAACGTTGTCAAATATTAGCGCCGAGATGTTAGGTTGGGTTAAGTTAGGTTTTATTACGTTATTGATGTATATAAAGGTCCCACGGAGACGTAGAGGCCAACTCGCCAGGAATGTTGTCAAATATTACCGCCGAGGTGATAGGTTGGGTTAGGTTAGGTTATATTACGTTATTGATGTATATAAAGGTCCTACGGAGACGTAAAGGCCAACTCGCCATGAATGTTGTCAAATATTACCGCCGAGATGATAGGTTGGGTTAGGTTAGGTTATATTTCGTTATTGATGTATATGAAGGTCCCACGGAGACGTAGAGACCAACTCGCCAGGAATGTTGTCAAATATTACCGCCGAAATGTTAGGTTGGGTTAGGTTATGTTATATTACGTTATTGATGTTTATAAATGTCCCACGGAGACGTATATGCCAACAAGCCAGGAATGTGGTCAAATATTACCGCCGAGATGTTAGGTTGGGTTAGGTTAGGTTATATTACGTTATTGATGTATAAAAAGATCCCACGGAGACGGAGAAGCCAACTCACCAGGAATGTTGTCAAATATTACCTCCGAGATGATAGGTTGGGTTAGGTTAGGTTATATTACGTTATTGATGTATATAAATGTACCACGGAGACGTAGATGCCAACTCGCCATGAATGTTTTCAAATATTACCGCCGAGATGTTAGGTTGGGTTAGGTTAGGTTATATTACGTTGTGGATGTCTATAAAGGTGCCACGGTGACGTAGAGTCCAACTCGCCAGGAATGTTTTCAAATATTACCGACGAGATGTTATGTTGGGTTAGGTTAGGTTATATCACGTTATTGATGTATATAAAGGTCCCACGGAGACGGAGAAGCCAACTCGCCAGGAATGTTGTCAAATATTACCGCCGAGATGATAGGTTGGGTTAGCTTAGGTTATATTACGTTATTGATGCATATAAATGTCCCGCTGAGACGTAGAAGCCAACTCGCCAGGTATGTTGTCAAATATTACCGCCGAGATATTAGGTTGGGTTAGGTTAGGTTATATTACGTTAATGATGTATATAAAGGTCCCACGGAGACGGAGAAGCCAAACTCGCCAGGAATGTTTTCAAATATTACCGCCGAGATGTTAGGTTGGGTTAGGTTAGGTTATATTTCGTTATTGATGTATATGAAGGTCCCACTGAGACGTAGAGGCCAACTCGCCAGGAATGTTTTCAAATATTACCGACGGGATGTTAGGTTGGGTTAGGTTAGGTTAAATCACGTTATAGATGTATATGAAGGTCCCACTGAGACGAAGAGGCCAACTCGCCAGGAATGTTTTCAAATATTACCGACGGGATGTTAGGTTGGGTTAGGTTAGGTTATATCACGTTATAGATGTATATAAAGGTCCCGCGGAGACGTAGAGGCCAACAAGCCAGGAATGTGATCAAATATTACCGCCGAGATGTTAGGTTGGGTTAGGTTAGGTTATATTACGTTATTGATGTATAAAAAGATCCCACGGAGACGGAGAAGCCAACTCGCCAGGAATGTTGTCAAATATTACCTCCGAGATGATAGGTTGGGTTAGGTTAGGTTATATTACGTTATTGATGTATATAAAATGTCCCACGGAGACGTACAGGCCAACTCGCCAGGAATGTTGTCAAATATTACCGCCGAGATGTTAGGTTGGGTTAGATTAGGTTATACTACGTTATTGACGTATATAAAGGTCCCGCGGAGACGTAGAGGCCAACTCGCCAGGTATGTTGTAAAATATTACCGCCGAGATGTTAGGTTGGGTTAGGTTAGGTTATATCACGTTATAGATGTATACAAAGGTCCCGCGGAGACGTAGAGGCCAACAAGCCAGGAATGTGATCAAATATTACCGCCGAGAAGTTAGGTTGGGTTAGGTTAGGTTATATTACGTTATTGATGTATAAAAAGATCCCACGGAGACGGAGAAGCCAACTCGCCAGGAATGTTTTCAAATATTACCGCCGACATGTTAGGTTGGGTTAGGTTAGGTTATATTTCGTTATTGATGTATATGAAGGTCCCACGGAGACGTAGAGGCCAACAAGCCAGAAATCTGATCAAATATTACCGCCGTGATCATAGGTTGGGTTAGGTTAGGTTGTATTTCGTTATTGATGTATATGAAGGTCCCACGGAGACGTAGAGACCAACTCGCCAGGAATGTTGTCAAATATTACCGCCGAGATGATAGGTTGGGTTAGGTTAGGTTATATTACGTTATTGATGTATATAAAATGTCCCACGGAGACGGAGTAGCCAAGTCGCCAGGAATGTTGTCAAATATTACCGCCGAGGTGATAGGTTGGGTTAGGTTAGGTTATATTACGTTATTGATGTATATAAAGGTCCTACGGAGACGTAAAGGCCAACTCGCCATGAATGTTGTCAAATATTACCGCCGAGATGATAGGTTGGGTTAGGTTAGGTTATATTTCGTTATTGATGTATATGAAGGTCCCACGGAGACGTAGAGACCAACTCGCCAGGAATGTTGTCAAATATTACCGCCGAAATGTTAGGTTGGGTTAGGTTATGTTATATTACGTTATTGATGTTTATAAATGTCCCACGGTGACGTATATGCCAACAAGCCAGGAATGTGGTCAAATATTACCGCCGAGATGTTATTTTGGGTTAGGATAGGTTATATTACGTTATTGATGTATATAAAGGTCCCGCGGAGACGTAGAGGCCAACTATCCAGGAATGTGATCAAATATTACCGACGAGATGTTATGTTGGGTTAGGTTAGGTTATATCACGTTATTGATGTATATAAAGGTCCCACGGAGACGGAGAAGCCAACTCGCCAGGAATGTTGTCAAATATTACCGCCGAGATGATAGGTTGGGTTAGCTTAGGTTATATTACGTTATTGATGCATATAAATGTCCCGCTGAGACGTAGAAGCCAACTCGCCAGGTATGTTGTCAAATATTACCGCCGAGATATTAGGTTGGGTTAGGTTAGGTTATATTACGTTAATGATGTATATAAAGGTCCCACGGAGACGGAGAAGCCAAACTCGCCAGGAATGTTTTCAAATATTACCGACGGGATGTTAGGTTGGGTTAGGTTAGGTTAAATCACGTTATAGATGTATATGAAGGTCCCACTGAGACGAAGAGGCCAACTCGCCAGGAATGTTTTCAAATATTACCGACGGGATGTTAGGTTGGGTTAGGTTAGGTTATATCACGTTATAGATGTATATAAAGGTCCCGCGGAGACGTAGAGGCCAACAAGCCAGGAATGTGATCAAATATTACCGCCGAGATGTTAGGTTGGGTTAGGTTAGGTTTTATTACGTTATTGATGTATATAAAGGTCCCACGGAGACGTAGAGGCCAACTCGCCAGGAATGTTGTCAAATATTACCGCCGAGGTGATAGGTTGGGTTAGGTTAGGTTATATTACGTTATTGATGTATATAAAGGTCCTACGGAGACGTAAAGGCCAACTCGCCATGAATGTTGTCAAATATTACCGCCGAGATGATAGGTTGGGTTAGGTTAGGTTATATTTCGTTATTGATGTATATGAAGGTCCCACGGAGACGTAGAGACCAACTCGCCAGGAATGTTGTCAAATATTACCGCCGAAATGTTAGGTTGGGTTAGGTTATGTTATATTACGTTATTGATGTTTATAAATGTCCCACGGAGACGTATATGCCAACAAGCCAGGAATGTGGTCAAATATTACCGCCGAGATGTTAGGTTGGGTTAGGTTAGGTTATATTACGTTATTGATGTATAAAAAGATCCCACGGAGACGGAGAAGCCAACTCACCAGGAATGTTGTCAAATATTACCTCCGAGATGATAGGTTGGGTTAGGTTAGGTTATATTACGTTATTGATGTATATAAATGTACCACGGAGACGTAGATGCCAACTCGCCATGAATGTTTTCAAATATTACCGCCGAGATGTTAGGTTGGGTTAGGTTAGGTTATATTACGTTGTGGATGTCTATAAAGGTGCCACGGTGACGTAGAGTCCAACTCGCCAGGAATGTTTTCAAATATTACCGACGAGATGTTATGTTGGGTTAGGTTAGGTTATATCACGTTATTGATGTATATAAAGGTCCCACGGAGACGGAGAAGCCAACTCGCCAGGAATGTTGTCAAATATTACCGCCGAGATGATAGGTTGGGTTAGCTTAGGTTATATTACGTTATTGATGCATATAAATGTCCCGCTGAGACGTAGAAGCCAACTCGCCAGGTATGTTGTCAAATATTACCGCCGAGATATTAGGTTGGGTTAGGTTAGGTTATATTACGTTAATGATGTATATAAAGGTCCCACGGAGACGGAGAAGCCAAACTCGCCAGGAATGTTTTCAAATATTACCGCCGAGATGTTAGGTTGGGTTAGGTTAGGTTATATTTCGTTATTGATGTATATGAAGGTCCCACTGAGACGTAGAGGCCAACTCGCCAGGAATGTTTTCAAATATTACCGACGGGATGTTAGGTTGGGTTAGGTTAGGTTAAATCACGTTATAGATGTATATGAAGGTCCCACTGAGACGAAGAGGCCAACTCGCCAGGAATGTTTTCAAATATTACCGCCGAGATATTAGGTTGGGTTAGGTTAGGTTATATTACGTTATAGATGTATATAAAGGTCCCGCGGAGACGTAGAGGCCAACAAGCCAGGAATGTGATCAAATATTACCGCCGAGATGTTAGGTTGGGTTAGGTTAGGTTATATTACGTTATTGATGTATAAAAAGATCCCACG
This sequence comes from Xylocopa violacea, assembly GCA_963969225.1. Classification (NCBI taxonomy): domain Eukaryota; kingdom Metazoa; phylum Arthropoda; class Insecta; order Hymenoptera; family Apidae; genus Xylocopa; species Xylocopa violacea. The sequence continues at coordinate 3,353,254 of CAXAJV010001114.1, forward strand.
GAGACGGAGAAGCCAACTCGCCAGGAATGTTGTCAAATATTACCTCCGAGATGATAGGTTGGGTTAGGTTAGGTTATATTACGTTATTGATGTATATAAAATGTCCCACGGAGACGTACAGGCCAACTCGCCAGGAATGTTGTCAAATATTACCGCCGAGATGTTAGGTTGGGTTAGATTAGGTTATACTACGTTATTGACGTATATAAAGGTCCCGCGGAGACGTAGAGGCCAACTCGCCAGGTATGTTGTAAAATATTACCGCCGAGATGTTAGGTTGGGTTAGGTTAGGTTATATCACGTTATAGATGTATATAAAGGTCCCGCGGAGACGTAGAGGCCAACAAGCCAGGAATGTGATCAAATATTACCGCCGAGAAGTTAGGTTGGGTTAGGTTAGGTTATATTACGTTATTGATGTATAAAAAGATCCCACGGAGACGGAGAAGCCAACTCGCCAGGAATGTTTTCAAATATTACCGCCGACATGTTAGGTTGGGTTAGGTTAGGTTATATTTCGTTATTGATGTATATGAAGGTCCCACGGAGACGTAGAGGCCAACAAGCCAGAAATCTGATCAAATATTACCGCCGTGATCATAGGTTGGGTTAGGTTAGGTTGTATTTCGTTATTGATGTATATGAAGGTCCCACGGAGACGTAGAGACCAACTCGCCAGGAATGTTGTCAAATATTACCGCCGAGATGATAGGTTGGGTTAGGTTAGGTTATATTACGTTATTGATGTATATAAAATGTCCCACGGAGACGGAGTAGCCAAGTCGCCAGGAATGTTGTCAAATATTACCGCCGAGGTGATAGGTTGGGTTAGGTTAGGTTATATTACGTTATTGATGTATATAAAGGTCCTACGGAGACGTAAAGGCCAACTCGCCATGAATGTTGTCAAATATTACCGCCGAGATGATAGGTTGGGTTAGGTTAGGTTATATTTCGTTATTGATGTATATGAAGGTCCCACGGAGACGTAGAGACCAACTCGCCAGGAATGTTGTCAAATATTACCGCCGAAATGTTAGGTTGGGTTAGGTTATGTTATATTACGTTATTGATGTTTATAAATGTCCCACGGTGACGTATATGCCAACAAGCCAGGAATGTGGTCAAATATTACCGCCGAGATGTTATTTTGGGTTAGGATAGGTTATATTACGTTATTGATGTATATAAAGGTCCCGCGGAGACGTAGAGGCCAACTATCCAGGAATGTGATCAAATATTACCGACGAGATGTTATGTTGGGTTAGGTTAGGTTATATCACGTTATTGATGTATATAAAGGTCCCACGGAGACGGAGAAGCCAACTCGCCAGGAATGTTGTCAAATATTACCGCCGAGATGATAGGTTGGGTTAGCTTAGGTTATATTACGTTATTGATGCATATAAATGTCCCGCTGAGACGTAGAAGCCAACTCGCCAGGTATGTTGTCAAATATTACCGCCGAGATATTAGGTTGGGTTAGGTTAGGTTATATTACGTTAATGATGTATATAAAGGTCCCACGGAGACGGAGAAGCCAAACTCGCCAGGAATGTTTTCAAATATTACCGACGGGATGTTAGGTTGGGTTAGGTTAGGTTAAATCACGTTATAGATGTATATGAAGGTCCCACTGAGACGAAGAGGCCAACTCGCCAGGAATGTTTTCAAATATTACCGACGGGATGTTAGGTTGGGTTAGGTTAGGTTATATCACGTTATAGATGTATATAAAGGTCCCGCGGAGACGTAGAGGCCAACAAGCCAGGAATGTGATCAAATATTACCGCCGAGATGTTAGGTTGGGTTAGGTTAGGTTATATTACGTTATTGATGTATAAAAAGATCCCACGGAGACGGAGAAGCCAACTCGCCAGGAATGTTGTCAAATATTACCTCCGAGATGATAGGTTGGGTTAGGTTAGGTTATATTACGTTATTGATGTATATAAAATGTCCCACGGAGACGTACAGGCCAACTCGCCAGGAATGTTGTCAAATATTACCGCCGAGATGTTAGGTTGGGTTAGATTAGGTTATACTACGTTATTGACGTATATAAAGGTCCCGCGGAGACGTAGAGGCCAACTCGCCAGGTATGTTGTAAAATATTACCGCCGAGATGTTAGGTTGGGTTAGGTTAGGTTATATCACGTTATAGATGTATATAAAGGTCCCGCGGAGACGTAGAGGCCAACAAGCCAGGAATGTGATCAAATATTACCGCCGAGAAGTTAGGTTGGGTTAGGTTAGGTTATATTACGTTATTGATGTATAAAAAGATCCCACGGAGACGGAGAAGCCAACTCGCCAGGAATGTTTTCAAATATTACCGCCGAGATGTTAGGTTGGGTTAGGTTAGGTTATATTTCGTTATTGATGTATATGAAGGTCCCACGGAGACGTAGAGGCCAACAAGCCAGAAATCTGATCAAATATTACCGCCGTGATCATAGGTTGGGTTAGGTTAGGTTGTATTTCGTTATTGATGTATATGAAGGTCCCACGGAGACGTAGAGACCAACTCGCCAGGAATGTTGTCAAATATTACCGCCGAGATGATAGGTTGGGTTAGGTTAGGTTATATTACGTTATTGATGTATATAAAATGTCCCACGGAGACGGAGTAGCCATGTCGCCAGGAATGTTGTCAAATATTACCGCCGAGGTGATAGGTTGGGTTAGGTTAGGTTATATTACGTTATTGATGTATATGAAGGTCCTACGGAGACGTAAAGGCCAACTCGCCATGAATGTTGTCAAATATTACCGCCGAGATGATAGGTTGGGTTAGGTTAGGTTATATTTCGTTATTGATGTATATGAAGGTTCCACGGAGACGTAGAGACCAACTCGCCAGGAATGTTGTCAAATATTACCGCCGAAATGTTAGGTTGGGTTAGGTTATGTTATATTACGTTATTGATGTTTATAAATGTCCCACGGTGACGTATATGCCAACAAGCCAGGAATGTGGTCAAATATTACCGCCGAGATGTTATTTTGGGTTAGGATAGGTTATATTACGTTATTGATGTATATAAAGGTCCCGCGGAGACGTAGAGGCCAACTATCCAGGAATGTGATCAAATATTACCGACGAGATGTTATGTTGGGTTAGGTTAGGTTATATCACGTTATTGATGTATATAAAGGTCCCACGGAGACGGAGAAGCCAACTCGCCAGGAATGTTGTCAAATATTACCGCCGAGATGATAGGTTGGGTTAGCTTAGGTTATATTACGTTATTGATGCATATAAATGTCCCGCTGAGACGTAGAAGCCAACTCGCCAGGTATGTTGTCAAATATTACCGCCGAGATATTAGGTTGGGTTAGGTTAGGTTATATTACGTTAATGATGTATATAAAGGTCCCACGGAGACGGAGAAGCCAAACTCGCCAGGAATGTTTTCAAATATTACCGACGGGATGTTAGGTTGGGTTAGGTTAGGTTAAATCACGTTATAGATGTATATGAAGGTCCCACTGAGACGAAGAGGCCAACTCGCCAGGAATGTTTTCAAATATTACCGACGGGATGTTAGGTTGGGTTAGGTTAGGTTATATCACGTTATAGATGTATATAAAGGTCCCGCGGAGACGCAGAGGCCAACAAGCCAGGAATGTGATCAAATATTACCGCCGAGATGTTAGGTTGGGTTAGGTTAGGTTATATTACGTTATTGATGTATAAAAAGATCCCACGGAGACGGAGAAGCCAACTCGCCAGGAATGTTGTCAAATATTACCTCCGAGATGATAGGTTGGGTTAGGTTAGGTTATATTACGTTATTGATGTATATAAAATGTCCCACGGAGACGGAGAAGCCAACTCGCCAGGAATGTTGTCAAATATTACCGCCGAGATGTTAGGTTGGGTTAGATTAGGTTATATTACGTTATTGACGTATATAAAGGTCCCACTGCGACGTAGAGGCCAACTCGCCAGGAATGTTGTCAAATATTACCGCCGAGATGATAGGTTGGGTTAGGTTAGGTTATATTTCGTTATTGATGTATATGAAGATTCCACGGAGACGGAGAAGCCAACTCGACAGGAATGTTGTCAAATATTACCGCCGAGATGTTAGATTGGGTTAGGATAGGTTATATTACGTTATTGATGTATATAAATGTACCACGGAGACGTAGAGGCCAACTCGCCAGGAATGTTGTCAAATATTACCGCCGAGATGATAGGTTGGGTTAGGTTAGGTTATATTTCGTTATTGATGTATATGAAGATTCCACGGAGACGGAGAAGCCAACTCGACAGGAATGTTGTCAAATATTACCGCCGAGATGTTAGATTGGGTTAGGATAGGTTATATTACGTTATTGATGTATATAAATGTACCACGGAGACGTAGATGCCAACTCGCCATGAATGTTTTCAAATATTACCGCCGAGATGTTAGGTTGGGTTAGGTTAGGTTATATTTCGTAATTGATGTATATGAAGGTCCCACTGAGACGTAGAGGCCAACTCGCCAGGAATGTTTTCAAATATTACCGACGGGATGTTAGGTTGGGTTAGGTTAGGTTAAATCACGTTATAGATGTATATGAAGGTCCCACTGAGACGAAGAGGCCAACTCGCAGGAATGTTTTCAAATATTACCGACGGGATGTTAGGTTGGGTTAGGTTAGGTTATATCACGTTATAGATGTATATAAAGGTCCCGCGGAGACGTAGAGGCCAACAAGCCAGGAATGTGATCAAATATTACCGCCGAGATGTTTGGTTGGGTTAGGTTAGGTTATATTACGTTATTGATGTATAAAAAGATCCCACGGAGACGGAGAAGCCAACTCGCCAGGAATGTTGTCAAATATTACCGCCGAGATGATAGGTCGGGTTAGGTTAGGTTATATTACGTTATTGATGTATATAAAATGTCCCACGGAGACGGAGAAGCCAACTCGCCAGGAATGTTGTCAAATATTACCGCCGAGATGTTAGGTTGGGTTAGATTAGGTTATATTACGTTATTGACGTATATAAAGGTCCCACTGCGACGTAGAGGCCAACTCGCCAGGAATGTTGTCAAATATTACCGCCGAGATGATAGGTTGGGTTAGGTTAGGTTATATTTCGTTATTGATGTATATGAAGATTCCACGGAGACGGAGAAGCCAACTTGCCAGGAATGTTGTCAAATATTACCGCCGAGATGATAGGTTGGGTTAGGTTAGGTTATATTACGTTAATGATGTATATAAAGGTCCCACGGAGCCGGAGAAGCCAAACTCGCCAGGAATGTTTTCAAATATTACCGCCGAGATGTTAGGTTGGGTTAGGTTAGGTTATATTTCGTTATTGATGTATATGAAGGTCCCACTGAGACGTAGAGGCCAACTCGCCAGGAATGTTTTCAAATATTACCGACGGGATGTTAGGTTGGGTTAGGTTAGGTTAAATCACGTTATAGATGTATATGAAGGTCCCACTGAGACGAAGAGGCCAACTCGCCAGGAAAGTTTTCAAATATTACCGACGGGATGTTAGGTTGGGTTAGGTTAGGTTATATCACGTTATAGATGTATATAAAGGTCCCGCGGAGACGTAGAGGCCAACAAGCCAGGAATGTGATCAAATATTACCGCCGAGATGTTAGGTTGGGTTAGGTTAGGTTATATTACGTTATTGATGTATAAAAAGATCCCACGGAGACGGAGAAGCCAACTCGCCAGGAATGTTGTCAAATATTACCGCCGAGATGATAGGTTGGGTTAGGTTAGGTTATATTACGTTATTGATGTATATAAAATGTCCCACGGAGACGGAGAAGCCAACTCGCCAGGAATGTTGTCAAATATTACCGCCGAGATGTTAGGTTGGGTTAGATTAGGTTATATTACGTTATTGACGTATATAAAGGTCCCACTGCGACGTAGAGGCCAACTCGCCAGGAATGTTGTCAAATATTACCGCCGAGATGATAGGTTGGGTTAGGTTAGGTTATATTTCGTTATTGATGTATATGAAGATTCCACGGAGACGGAGAAGCCAACTCGCCAGGAATGTTGTCAAATATTACCGCCGAGATGTTAAATTGGGTTAAGTTAGGTTATATTACGTTATTGATGTATATAAAGGTCCCACGGAGACGTAGAGGCCAACTCGCCAGGAATGTTGTCAAATATTACCGCCGAGATGATAGGTTGGGTTAGGTTAGGTTATATTACGTTATTGATGTATATAAAGGTCCCACGGAGACGTAGAGGCCAACTCGACAGGAATGTTGTCAAATATTACCGCCGAGGTGATAGGTTGGGTTAGGTTACGTTATATTACGTTATTGATGTTTATGAAGGTCAAACGGAGACGTAGAGGCCAACTCGCCAGGTATGATGTCAAATATTACCGGCGAGATGTTACGTTGGAATAGGTTAGGCTATATTACGTTATTGATGTATATGAAGATCCCACTGTGACGTAGAGGCCAACTCGCCAGGAATGTTGTCAAATATTACCGCCGAGATGGTAGGTTGGGTTAGGTTAGGTTATATTACGTTATTGATGTATATAAAGGTCCCACGGAGACGTAGATGCCAACTCGACAGGAATGTTGTCAAATATTACCGCCGAGGTGATAGGTTGGGTTAGGTTAGGTCATATTACGTTATTGACGTATATAAAGATCCCACTGCGACGTAGAGGCCAACTCGCCAGGAATGTTGTCAAATATTACCGCCGAGATGATAGGTTGGGTTAGGTTAGGTTATATTTCGTTATTGATGTATATGAAGATTCCACGGAGACGGAGAAGCCAACTCGCCAGGAATGTTGTCAAATATTACCGCCGAGATGTTAGGTTGGGTTAGATTAGGTTATATTACGTTATTGACGTATATAAAGGACCCACTGCGACGTAGAGGCCAACTCGCCAGTAATGTTGTCAAATATTACCGCCGAGATGATAGGTTGGGTTAGGTTAGGTTATATTTCGTTATTGATGTATATGAAGATTCCACGGAGACGGAGAAGCCAACTTGCCAGGAATGTTGTCAAATATTACCGCCGAGATGATAGGTTGGGTTAGGTTAGGTTATATTACGTTAATGATGTATATAAAGGTCCCACGGAGCCGGAGAAGCCAAACTCGCCAGGAATGTTTTCAAATATTACCGCCGAGATGTTAGGTTGGGTTAGGTTAGGTTATATTTCGTTATTGATGTATATGAAGGTCCCACTGAGACGTAGAGGCCAACTCGCCAGGAATGTTTTCAAATATTACCGACGGGATGTTAGGTTGGGTTAGGTTAGGTTAAATCACGTTATAGATGTATATGAAGGTCCCACTGAGACGAAGAGGCCAACTCGCCAGGAAAGTTTTCAAATATTACCGACGGGATGTTAGGTTGGGTTAGGTTAGGTTATATCACGTTATAGATGTATATAAAGGTCCCGCGGAGACGTAGAGGCCAACAAGCCAGGAATGTGATCAAATATTACCGCCGAGATGTTAGGTTGGGTTAGGTTAGGTTATATTACGTTATTGATGTATAAAAAGATCCCACGGAGACGGAGAAGCCAACTCGCCAGGAATGTTGTCAAATATTACCTCCGAGATGATAGGTTGGGTTAGGTTAGGTTATATTACGTTATTGATGTATATAAAATGTCCCACGGAGACGTACAGGCCAACTCGCCAGGAATGTTGTCAAATATTACCGCCGAGATGTTAGGTTGGGTTAGATTAGGTTATACTACGTTATTGACGTATATAAAGGTCCCGCGGAGACGTAGATGCCAACTCGCCAGGTATGTTGTAAAATATTACCGCCGAGATGTTAGGTTGGGTTAGGTTAGGTTATATCACGTTATAGATGTATATCAAGGTCCCGCGGAGACGTAGAGGCCAACAAGCCAGGAATGTGATCAAATATTACCGCCGAGAAGTTAGGTTGGGTTAGGTTAGGTTATATTACGTTATTGATGTATAAAAAGATCCCACGGAGACGGAGAAGCCAACTCGCCAGGAATGTTTTCAAATATTACCGCCGAGATGTTAGGTTGGGTTAGGTTAGGTTATATTTCGTTATTGATGTATATGAAGGTCCCACGGAGACGTAGAGGCCAACAAGCCAGAAATCTGATCAAATATTACCGCCGTGATCATAGGTTGGGTTAGGTTAGGTTGTATTTCGTTATTGATGTATATGAAGGTCCCACGGAGACGTAGAGACCAACTCGCCAGGAATGTTGTCAAATATTACCGCCGAGATGATAGGTTGGGTTAGGTTAGGTTATATTACGTTATTGATGTATATAAAATGTCCCACGGAGACGGAGTAGCCAAGTCGCCAGGAATGTTGTCAAATATTACCGCCGAGGTGATAGGTTGGGTTAGGTTAGGTTATATTACGTTATTGATGTATATAAAGGTCCTACGGAGACGTAAAGGCCAACTCGCCATGAATGTTGTCAAATATTACCGCCGAGATGATAGGTTGGGTTAGGTTAGGTTATATTTCGTTATTGATGTATATGAAGGTTCCACGGAGACGTAGAGACCAACTCGCCAGGAATGTTGTCAAATATTACCGCCGAAATGTTAGGTTGGGTTAGGTTATGTTATATTACGTTATTGATGTTTATAAATGTCCCACGGTGACGTATATGCCAACAAGCCAGGAATGTGGTCAAATATTACCGCCGAGATGTTATTTTGGGTTAGGATAGGTTATATTACGTTATTGATGTATATAAAGGTCCCGCGGAGACGTAGAGGCCAACTATCCAGGAATGTGATCAAATATTACCGCCGAGAAGTTAGGTTGGGTTAGGATAGGTTATATTACGTTATTGATGTATATAAATGTACCACGGAGACGTAGATGCCAACTCGCCATGAATGTTTTCAAATATTACCGCCGAGATGTTAGGTTGGGTTAGGTTAGGTTATATTACGTTGTGGATGTCTATAAAGGTGCCACGGTGACGTAGAATCCAACTCGCCAGGAATGTTTTCAAATATTACCGACGAGATGTTATGTTGGGTTAGGTTAGGTTATATCACGTTATTGATGTATATAAAGGTCCCACGGAGACGGAGAAGCCAAACTCGCCAGGAATGTTTTCAAATATTACCGCCGAGATGTGAGGTTGGGTTAGGTTAGGTTATATTTCGTTATTGATGTATATGAAGGTCCCACTGAGACGTAGAGGCCAAATTGCCAGGAATGTTTTCAAATATTACCGACGGGATGTTAGGTTGGGTTAGGTTAGGTTAAATCACGTTATAGATGTATATGAAGGTCCCACTGAGACGAAGAGGCCAACTCGCCAGGAATGTTTTCAAATATTACCGACGGGATGTTAGGTTGGGTTAGGTTAGGTTATATCACGTTATAGATGTATATAAAGGTCCCGCGGAGACGTAGAGGCCAACAAGCCAGGAATGTGATCAAATATTACCGCCGAGATGTTAGGTTGGGTTAGGTTAGGTTAAATCACGTTATAGATGTATATGAAGGTCCCACTGAGACGAAGAGGCCAACTCGCCAGGAAAGTTTTCAAATATTACCGACGGGATGTTAGGTTGGGTTAGGTTAGGTTATATCACGTTATAGATGTATATAAAGGTCCCGCGGAGACGTAGAGGCCAACAAGCCAGGAATGTGATCAAATATTACCGCCGAGATGTTAGGTTGGGTTAGGTTAGGTTATATTACGTTATTGATGTATAAAAAGATCCCACGGAGACGGAGAAGCCAACTCGCCAGGAATGTTGTCAAATATTACCTCCGAGATGATAGGTTGGGTTAGGTTAGGTTATATTACGTTATTGATGTATATAAAATGTCCCACGGAGACGTACAGGCCAACTCGCCAGGAATGTTGTCAAATATTACCGCCGAGATGTTAGGTTGGGTTAGATTAGGTTATACTACGTTATTGACGTATATAAAGGTCCCGCGGAGACGTAGATGCCAACTCGCCAGGTATGTTGTAAAATATTACCGCCGAGATGTTAGGTTGGGTTAGGTTAGGTTATATCACGTTATAGATGTATATCAAGGTCCCGCGGAGACGTAGAGGCCAACAAGCCAGGAATGTGATCAAATATTACCGCCGAGAAGTTAGGTTGGGTTAGGTTAGGTTATATTACGTTATTGATGTATAAAAAGATCCCACGGAGACGGAGAAGCCAACTCGCCAGGAATGTTTTCAAATATTACCGCCGAGATGTTAGGTTGGGTTAGGTTAGGTTATATTTCGTTATTGATGTATATGAAGGTCCCACGGAGACGTAGAGGCCAACAAGCCAGAAATCTGATCAAATATTACCGCCGTGATCATAGGTTGGGTTAGGTTAGGTTGTATTTCGTTATTGATGTATATGAAGGTCCCACGGAGACGTAGAGACCAACTCGCCAGGAATGTTGTCAAATATTACCGCCGAGATGATAGGTTGGGTTAGGTTAGGTTATATTACGTTATTGATGTATATAAAATGTCCCACGGAGACGGAGTAGCCAAGTCGCCAGGAATGTTGTCAAATATTACCGCCGAGGTGATAGGTTGGGTTAGGTTAGGTTATATTACGTTATTGATGTATATAAAGGTCCTACGGAGACGTAAAGGCCAACTCGCCATGAATGTTGTCAAATATTACCGCCGAGATGATAGGTTGGGTTAGGTTAGGTTATATTTCGTTATTGATGTATATGAAGGTTCCACGGAGACGTAGAGACCAACTCGCCAGGAATGTTGTCAAATATTACCGCCGAAATGTTAGGTTGGGTTAGGTTATGTTATATTACGTTATTGATGTTTATAAATGTCCCACGGTGACGTATATGCCAACAAGCCAGGAATGTGGTCAAATATTACCGCCGAGATGTTATTTTGGGTTAGGATAGGTTATATTACGTTATTGATGTATATAAAGGTCCCGCGGAGACGTAGAGGCCAACTATCCAGGAATGTGATCAAATATTACCGCCGAGAAGTTAGGTTGGGTTAGGATAGGTTATATTACGTTATTGATGTATATAAATGTACCACGGAGACGTAGATGCCAACTCGCCATGAATGTTTTCAAATATTACCGCCGAGATGTTAGGTTGGGTTAGGTTAGGTTATATTACGTTGTGGATGTCTATAAAGGTGCCACGGTGACGTAGAATCCAACTCGCCAGGAATGTTTTCAAATATTACCGACGAGATGTTATGTTGGGTTAGGTTAGGTTATATCACGTTATTGATGTATATAAAGGTCCCACGGAGACGGAGAAGCCAAACTCGCCAGGAATGTTTTCAAATATTACCGCCGAGATGTGAGGTTGGGTTAGGTTAGGTTATATTTCGTTATTGATGTATATGAAGGTCCCACTGAGACGTAGAGGCCAAATTGCCAGGAATGTTTTCAAATATTACCGACGGGATGTTAGGTTGGGTTAGGTTAGGTTAAATCACGTTATAGATGTATATGAAGGTCCCACTGAGACGAAGAGGCCAACTCGCCAGGAATGTTTTCAAATATTACCGACGGGATGTTAGGTTGGGTTAGGTTAGGTTATATCACGTTATAGATGTATATAAAGGTCCCGCGGAGACGTAGAGGCCAACAAGCCAGGAATGTGATCAAATATTACCGCCGAGATGTTAGGTTGGGTTAGGTTAGGTTATATTACGTTATTGATGTATAAAAAGATCCCACGGAGACGGAGAAGCCAACTCGCCAGGAATGTTGTCAAATATTACCTCCGAGATGATAGGTTGGGTTAGGTTAGGTTATATTACGTTATTGATGTATATAAAATGTCCCACGGAGACGGAGAAGCCAACTCGCCAGGAATGTTGTCAAATATTACCGCCGAGATGTTAGGTTGGGTTAGATTAGGTTATATTACGTTATTGACGTATATAAAGGTCCCACTGCGACGTAGAGGCCAACTCGCCAGGAATGTTGTCAAATATTACCGCCGAGATGATAGGTTGGGTTAGGTTAGGTTATATTTCGTTATTGATGTATATGAAGATTCCACGGAGACGGAGAAGCCAACTCGACAGGAATGTTGTCAAATATTACCGCCGAGATGTTAGATTGGGTTAGGATAGGTTATATTACGTTATTGATGTATATAAATGTACCACGGAGACGTAGAGGCCAACTCGCCAGGAATGTTGTCAAATATTACCGCCGAGATGATAGGTTGGGTTAGGTTAGGTTATATTTCGTTATTGATGTATATGAAGATTCCACGGAGACGGAGAAGCCAACTCGACAGGAATGTTGTCAAATATTACCGCCGAGATGTTAGATTGGGTTAGGATAGGTTATATTACGTTATTGATGTATATAAATGTACCATGGAGACGTAGATGCCAACTCGCCATGAATGTTTTCAAATATTACCGCCGAGATGTTAGGTTGGGTTAGGTTAGGTTATATTTCGTAATTGATGTATATGAAGGTCCCACTGAGACGTAGAGGCCAACTCGCCAGGAATGTTTTCAAATATTACCGACGGGATGTTAGGTTGGGTTAGGTTAGGTTAAATCACGTTATAGATGTATATGAAGGTCCCACTGAGACGAAGAGGCCAACTCGCCAGGAATGTTTTCAAATATTACCGACGGGATGTTAGGTTGGGTTAGGTTAGGTTATATCACGTTATAGATGTATATAAAGGTCCCGCGGAGACGTAGAGGCCAACAAGCCAGGAATGTGATCAAATATTACCGCCGAGATGTTTGGTTGGGTTAGGTTAGGTTATATTACGTTATTGATGTATAAAAAGATCCCACGGAGACGGAGAAGCCAACTAGCCAGGAATGTTGTCAAATATTACCGCCGAGATGATAGGTCGGGTTAGGTTAGGTTATATTACGTTATTGATGTATATAAAATGTCCCACGGAGACGGAGAAGCCAACTCGCCAGGAATGTTGTCAAATATTACCGCCGAGATGTTAGGTTGGGTTAGATTAGGTTATATTACGTTATTGACGTATATAAAGGTCCCACTGCGACGTAGAGGCCAACTCGCCAGGAATGTTGTCAAATATTACCGCCGAGATGATAGGTTGGGTTAGGTTAGGTTATATTTCGTTATTGATGTATATGAAGATTCCACGGAGACGGAGAAGCCAACTTGCCAGGAATGTTGTCAAATATTACCGCCGAGATGTTAGATTGGGTTAGGATAGGTTATATTACGTTATTGATGTATATAAATGTACCACGGAGACGTAGAGGCCAACTCGCCAGGAATGTTGTCAAATATTACCGCCGAGATGATAGGTTGGGTTAGGTTAGGTTATATTTCGTTATTGATGTATATGAAGATTCCACGGAGACGGAGAAGCCAACTCGACAGGAATGTTGTCAAATATTACCGCCGAGATGTTAGATTGGGTTAGGATAGGTTATATTACGTTATTGATGTATATAAATGTACCACGGAGACGTAGATGCCAACTCGCCATGAATGTTTTCAAATATTACCGCCGAGATGTTAGGTTGGGTTAGGTTAGGTTATATTTCGTAATTGATGTATATGAAGGTCCCACTGAGACGTAGAGGCCAACTCGCCAGGAATGTTTTCAAATATTACCGACGGGATGTTAGGTTGGGTTAGGTTAGGTTAAATCACGTTATAGATGTATATGAAGGTCCCACTGAGACGAAGAGGCCAACTCGCAGGAATGTTTTCAAATATTACCGACGGGATGTTAGGTTGGGTTAGGTTAGGTTATATCACGTTATAGATGTATATAAAGGTCCCGCGGAGACGTAGAGGCCAACAAGCCAGGAATGTGATCAAATATTACCGCCGAGATGTTTGGTTGGGTTAGGTTAGGTTATATTACGTTATTGATGTATAAAAAGATCCCACGGAGACGGAGAAGCCAACTCGCCAGGAATGTTGTCAAATATTACCGCCGAGATGATAGGTCGGGTTAGGTTAGGTTATATTACGTTATTGATGTATATAAAATGTCCCACGGAGACGGAGAAGCCAACTCGCCAGGAATGTTGTCAAATATTACCGCCGAGATGTTAGGTTGGGTTAGATTAGGTTATATTACGTTATTGACGTATATAAAGGTCCCACTGCGACGTAGAGGCCAACTCGCCAGGAATGTTGTCAAATATTACCGCCGAGATGATAGGTTGGGTTAGGTTAGGTTATATTTCGTTATTGATGTATATGAAGATTCCACGGAGACGGAGAAGCCAACTTGCCAGGAATGTTGTCAAATATTACCGCCGAGATGATAGGTTGGGTTAGGTTAGGTTATATTACGTTAATGATGTATATAAAGGTCCCACGGAGCCGGAGAAGCCAAACTCGCCAGGAATGTTTTCAAATATTACCGCCGAGATGTTAGGTTGGGTTAGGTTAGGTTATATTTCGTTATTGATGTATATGAAGGTCCCACTGAGACGTAGAGGCCAACTCGCCAGGAATGTTTTCAAATATTACCGACGGGATGTTAGGTTGGGTTAGGTTAGGTTAAATCACGTTATAGATGTATATGAAGGTCCCACTGAGACGAAGAGGCCAACTCGCCAGGAAAGTTTTCAAATATTACCGACGGGATGTTAGGTTGGGTTAGGTTAGGTTATATCACGTTATAGATGTATATAAAGGTCCCGCGGAGACGTAGAGGCCAACAAGCCAGGAATGTGATCAAATATTACCGCCGAGATGTTAGGTTGGGTTAGGTTAGGTTATATTACGTTATTGATGTATAAAAAGATCCCACGGAGACGGAGAAGCCAACTCGCCAGGAATGTTGTCAAATATTACCGCCGAGATGATAGGTTGGGTTAGGTTAGGTTATATTACGTTATTGATGTATATAAAATGTCCCACGGAGACGGAGAAGCCAACTCGCCAGGAATGTTGTCAAATATTACCGCCGAGATGTTAGGTTGGGTTAGATTAGGTTATATTACGTTATTGACGTATATAAAGGTCCCACTGCGACGTAGAGGCCAACTCGCCAGGAATGTTGTCAAATATTACCGCCGAGATGATAGGTTGGGTTAGGTTAGGTTATATTTCGTTATTGATGTATATGAAGATTCCACGGAGACGGAGAAGCCAACTCGCCAGGAATGTTGTCAAATATTACCGCCGAGATGTTAAATTGGGTTAAGTTAGGTTATATTACGTTATTGATGTATATAAAGGTCCCACGGAGACGTAGAGGCCAACTCGCCAGGAATGTTGTCAAATATTACCGCCGAGATGATAGGTTGGGTTAGGTTAGGTTATATTACGTTATTGATGTATATAAAGGTCCCACGGAGACGTAGAGGCCAACTCGACAGGAATGTTGTCAAATATTACCGCCGAGGTGATAGGTTGGGTTAGGTTACGTTATATTACGTTATTGATGTTTATGAAGGTCAAACGGAGACGTAGAGGCCAACTCGCCAGGTATGATGTCAAATATTACCGGCGAGATGTTACGTTGGAATAGGTTAGGCTATATTACGTTATTGATGTATATGAAGATCCCACTGTGACGTAGAGGCCAACTCGCCAGGAATGTTGTCAAATATTACCGCCGAGATGGTAGGTTGGGTTAGGTTAGGTTATATTACGTTATTGATGTATATAAAGGTCCCACGGAGACGTAGATGCCAACTCGACAGGAATGTTGTCAAATATTACCGCCGAGGTGATAGGTTGGGTTAGGTTAGGTCATATTACGTTATTGACGTATATAAAGATCCCACTGCGACGTAGAGGCCAACTCGCCAGGAATGTTGTCAAATATTACCGCCGAGATGATAGGTTGGGTTAGGTTAGGTTATATTTCGTTATTGATGTATATGAAGATTCCACGGAGACGGAGAAGCCAACTCGCCAGGAATGTTGTCAAATATTACCGCCGAGATGTTAGGTTGGGTTAGATTAGGTTATATTACGTTATTGACGTATATAAAGGACCCACTGCGACGTAGAGGCCAACTCGCCAGTAATGTTGTCAAATATTACCGCCGAGATGATAGGTTGGGTTAGGTTAGGTTATATTTCGTTATTGATGTATATGAAGATTCCACGGAGACGGAGAAGCCAACTTGCCAGGAATGTTGTCAAATATTACCGCCGAGATGATAGGTTGGGTTAGGTTAGGTTATATTACGTTAATGATGTATATAAAGGTCCCACGGAGCCGGAGAAGCCAAACTCGCCAGGAATGTTTTCAAATATTACCGCCGAGATGTTAGGTTGGGTTAGGTTAGGTTATATTTCGTTATTGATGTATATGAAGGTCCCACTGAGACGTAGAGGCCAACTCGCCAGGAATGTTTTCAAATATTACCGACGGGATGTTAGGTTGGGTTAGGTTAGGTTAAATCACGTTATAGATGTATATGAAGGTCCCACTGAGACGAAGAGGCCAACTCGCCAGGAAAGTTTTCAAATATTACCGACGGGATGTTAGGTTGGGTTAGGTTAGGTTATATCACGTTATAGATGTATATAAAGGTCCCGCGGAGACGTAGAGGCCAACAAGCCAGGAATGTGATCAAATATTACCGCCGAGATGTTAGGTTGGGTTAGGTTAGGTTATATTACGTTATTGATGTATAAAAAGATCCCACGGAGACGGAGAAGCCAACTCGCCAGGAATGTTGTCAAATATTACCTCCGAGATGATAGGTTGGGTTAGGTTAGGTTATATTACGTTATTGATGTATATAAAATGTCCCACGGAGACGTACAGGCCAACTCGCCAGGAATGTTGTCAAATATTACCGCCGAGATGTTAGGTTGGGTTAGATTAGGTTATACTACGTTATTGACGTATATAAAGGTCCCGCGGAGACGTAGATGCCAACTCGCCAGGTATGTTGTAAAATATTACCGCCGAGATGTTAGGTTGGGTTAGGTTAGGTTATATCACGTTATAGATGTATATCAAGGTCCCGCGGAGACGTAGAGGCCAACAAGCCAGGAATGTGATCAAATATTACCGCCGAGAAGTTAGGTTGGGTTAGGTTAGGTTATATTACGTTATTGATGTATAAAAAGATCCCACGGAGACGGAGAAGCCAACTCGCCAGGAATGTTTTCAAATATTACCGCCGAGATGTTAGGTTGGGTTAGGTTAGGTTATATTTCGTTATTGATGTATATGAAGGTCCCACGGAGACGTAGAGGCCAACAAGCCAGAAATCTGATCAAATATTACCGCCGTGATCATAGGTTGGGTTAGGTTAGGTTGTATTTCGTTATTGATGTATATGAAGGTCCCACGGAGACGTAGAGACCAACTCGCCAGGAATGTTGTCAAATATTACCGCCGAGATGATAGGTTGGGTTAGGTTAGGTTATATTACGTTATTGATGTATATAAAATGTCCCACGGAGACGGAGTAGCCAAGTCGCCAGGAATGTTGTCAAATATTACCGCCGAGGTGATAGGTTGGGTTAGGTTAGGTTATATTACGTTATTGATGTATATAAAGGTCCTACGGAGACGTAAAGGCCAACTCGCCATGAATGTTGTCAAATATTACCGCCGAGATGATAGGTTGGGTTAGGTTAGGTTATATTTCGTTATTGATGTATATGAAGGTTCCACGGAGACGTAGAGACCAACTCGCCAGGAATGTTGTCAAATATTACCGCCGAAATGTTAGGTTGGGTTAGGTTATGTTATATTACGTTATTGATGTTTATAAATGTCCCACGGTGACGTATATGCCAACAAGCCAGGAATGTGGTCAAATATTACCGCCGAGATGTTATTTTGGGTTAGGATAGGTTATATTACGTTATTGATGTATATAAAGGTCCCGCGGAGACGTAGAGGCCAACTATCCAGGAATGTGATCAAATATTACCGCCGAGAAGTTAGGTTGGGTTAGGATAGGTTATATTACGTTATTGATGTATATAAATGTACCACGGAGACGTAGATGCCAACTCGCCATGAATGTTTTCAAATATTACCGCCGAGATGTTAGGTTGGGTTAGGTTAGGTTATATTACGTTGTGGATGTCTATAAAGGTGCCACGGTGACGTAGAATCCAACTCGCCAGGAATGTTTTCAAATATTACCGACGAGATGTTATGTTGGGTTAGGTTAGGTTATATCACGTTATTGATGTATATAAAGGTCCCACGGAGACGGAGAAGCCAAACTCGCCAGGAATGTTTTCAAATATTACCGCCGAGATGTGAGGTTGGGTTAGGTTAGGTTATATTTCGTTATTGATGTATATGAAGGTCCCACTGAGACGTAGAGGCCAAATTGCCAGGAATGTTTTCAAATATTACCGACGGGATGTTAGGTTGGGTTAGGTTAGGTTAAATCACGTTATAGATGTATATGAAGGTCCCACTGAGACGAAGAGGCCAACTCGCCAGGAATGTTTTCAAATATTACCGACGGGATGTTAGGTTGGGTTAGGTTAGGTTATATCACGTTATAGATGTATATAAAGGTCCCGCGGAGACGTAGAGGCCAACAAGCCAGGAATGTGATCAAATATTACCGCCGAGATGTTAGGTTGGGTTAGGTTAGGTTATATTACGTTATTGATGTATAAAAAGATCCCACGGAGACGGAGAAGCCAACTCGCCAGGAATGTTGTCAAATATTACCTCCGAGATGATAGGTTGGGTTAGGTTAGGTTATATTACGTTATTGATGTATATAAAATGTCCCACGGAGACGGAGAAGCCAACTCGCCAGGAATGTTGTCAAATATTACCGCCGAGATGTTAGGTTGGGTTAGATTAGGTTATATTACGTTATTGACGTATATAAAGGTCCCACTGCGACGTAGAGGCCAACTCGCCAGGAATGTTGTCAAATATTACCGCCGAGATGATAGGTTGGGTTAGGTTAGGTTATATTTCGTTATTGATGTATATGAAGATTCCACGGAGACGGAGAAGCCAACTCGACAGGAATGTTGTCAAATATTACCGCCGAGATGTTAGATTGGGTTAGGATAGGTTATATTACGTTATTGATGTATATAAATGTACCACGGAGACGTAGAGGCCAACTCGCCAGGAATGTTGTCAAATATTACCGCCGAGATGATAGGTTGGGTTAGGTTAGGTTATATTTCGTTATTGATGTATATGAAGATTCCACGGAGACGGAGAAGCCAACTCGACAGGAATGTTGTCAAATATTACCGCCGAGATGTTAGATTGGGTTAGGATAGGTTATATTACGTTATTGATGTATATAAATGTACCATGGAGACGTAGATGCCAACTCGCCATGAATGTTTTCAAATATTACCGCCGAGATGTTAGGTTGGGTTAGGTTAGGTTATATTTCGTAATTGATGTATATGAAGGTCCCACTGAGACGTAGAGGCCAACTCGCCAGGAATGTTTTCAAATATTACCGACGGGATGTTAGGTTGGGTTAGGTTAGGTTAAATCACGTTATAGATGTATATGAAGGTCCCACTGAGACGAAGAGGCCAACTCGCCAGGAATGTTTTCAAATATTACCGACGGGATGTTAGGTTGGGTTAGGTTAGGTTATATCACGTTATAGATGTATATAAAGGTCCCGCGGAGACGTAGAGGCCAACAAGCCAGGAATGTGATCAAATATTACCGCCGAGATGTTTGGTTGGGTTAGGTTAGGTTATATTACGTTATTGATGTATAAAAAGATCCCACGGAGACGGAGAAGCCAACTAGCCAGGAATGTTGTCAAATATTACCGCCGAGATGATAGGTCGGGTTAGGTTAGGTTATATTACGTTATTGATGTATATAAAATGTCCCACGGAGACGGAGAAGCCAACTCGCCAGGAATGTTGTCAAATATTACCGCCGAGATGTTAGGTTGGGTTAGATTAGGTTATATTACGTTATTGACGTATATAAAGGTCCCACTGCGACGTAGAGGCCAACTCGCCAGGAATGTTGTCAAATATTACCGCCGAGATGATAGGTTGGGTTAGGTTAGGTTATATTTCGTTATTGATGTATATGAAGATTCCACGGAGACGGAGAAGCCAACTTGCCAGGAATGTTGTCAAATATTACCGCCGAGATGTTAGATTGGGTTAGGATAGGTTATATTACGTTATTGATGTATATAAATGTACCACGGAGACGTAGAGGCCAACTCGCCAGGAATGTTGTCAAATATTACCGCCGAGATGATAGGTTGGGTTAGGTTAGGTTATATTTCGTTATTGATGTATATGAAGATTCCACGGAGACGGAGAAGCCAACTCGACAGGAATGTTGTCAAATATTACCGCCGAGATGTTAGATTGGGTTAGGATAGGTTATATTACGTTATTGATGTATATAAATGTACCACGGAGACGTAGATGCCAACTCGCCATGAATGTTTTCAAATATTACCGCCGAGATGTTAGGTTGGGTTAGGTTAGGTTATATTTCGTAATTGATGTATATGAAGGTCCCACTGAGACGTAGAGGCCAACTCGCCAGGAATGTTTTCAAATATTACCGACGGGATGTTAGGTTGGGTTAGGTTAGGTTAAATCACGTTATAGATGTATATGAAGGTCCCACTGAGACGAAGAGGCCAACTCGCCAGGAATGTTTTCAAATATTACCGACGGGATGTTAGGTTGGGTTAGGTTAGGTTATATCACGTTATAGATGTATATAAAGGTCCCGCGGAGACGTAGAGGCCAACAAGCCAGGAATGTGATCAAATATTACCGCCGAGATGTTTGGTTGGGTTAGGTTAGGTTATATTACGTTATTGATGTATAAAAAGATCCCACGGAGACGGAGAAGCCAACTCGCCAGGAATGTTGTCAAATATTACCGCCGAGATGATAGGTCGGGTTAGGTTAGGTTATATTACGTTATTGATGTATATAAAATGTCCCACGGAGACGGAGAAGCCAACTCGCCAGGAATGTTGTCAAATATTACCGCCGAGATGTTAGGTTGGGTTAGATTAGGTTATATTACGTTATTGACGTATATAAAGGTCCCACTGCGACGTAGAGGCCAACTCGCCAGGAATGTTGTCAAATATTACCGCCGAGATGATAGGTTGGGTTAGGTTAGGTTATATTTCGTTATTGATGTATATGAAGATTCCACGGAGACGGAGAAGCCAACTTGCCAGGAATGTTGTCAAATATTACCGCCGAGATGATAGGTTGGGTTAGGTTAGGTTATATTACGTTAATGATGTATATAAAGGTCCCACGGAGCCGGAGAAGCCAAACTCGCCAGGAATGTTTTCAAATATTACCGCCGAGATGTTAGGTTGGGTTAGGTTAGGTTATATTTCGTTATTGATGTATATGAAGGTCCCACTGAGACGTAGAGGCCAACTCGCCAGGAATGTTTTCAAATATTACCGACGGGATGTTAGGTTGGGTTAGGTTAGGTTAAATCACGTTATAGATGTATATGAAGGTCCCACTGAGACGAAGAGGCCAACTCGCCAGGAAAGTTTTCAAATATTACCGACGGGATGTTAGGTTGGGTTAGGTTAGGTTATATCACGTTATAGATGTATATAAAGGTCCCGCGGAGACGTAGAGGCCAACAAGCCAGGAATGTGATCAAATATTACCGCCGAGATGCTAGGTTGGGTTAGGTTAGGTTATATTACGTTATTGATGTATAAAAAGATCCCACGGAGACGGAGAAGCCAACTCGCCAGGAATGTTGTCAAATATTACCGCCGAGATGATAGGTTGGGTTAGGTTAGGTTATATTACGTTATTGATGTATATAAAATGTCCCACGGAGACGGAGAAGCCAACTCGCCAGGAATGTTGTCAAATATTACCGCCGAGATGTTAGGTTGGGTTAGATTAGGTTATATTACGTTATTGACGTATATAAAGGTCCCACTGCGACGTAGAGGCCAACTCGCCAGGAATGTTGTCAAATATTACCGCCGAGATGATAGGTTGGGTTAGGTTAGGTTATATTTCGTTATTGATGTATATGAAGATTCCACGGAGACGGAGAAGCCAACTCGCCAGGAATGTTGTCAAATATTACCGCCGAGATGTTAAATTGGGTTAAGTTAGGTTATATTACGTTATTGATGTATATAAAGGTCCCACGGAGACGTAGAGGCCAACTCGCCAGGAATGTTGTCAAATATTACCGCCGAGATGATAGGTTGGGTTAGGTTAGGTTATATTACGTTATTGATGTATATAAAGGTCCCACGGAGACGTAGAGGCCAACTCGCCAGGAATGTTGTCAAATATTACCGCCGAGATGATAGGTTGGGTTAGGTTAGGTTATATTACGTTATTGATGTATATAAAGGTCCCACGGAGACGTAGAGGCCAACTCGACAGGAATGTTGTCAAATATTACCGCCGAGGTGATAGGTTGGGTTAGGTTACGTTATATTACGTTATTGATGTTTATGAAGGTCAAACGGAGACGTAGAGGCCAACTCGCCAGGTATGATGTCAAATATTACCGCCGAAATGTTAGGTTGGGTTAGGTTAGGTTATATTACGTTATTGATGTTTATAAAGGTCCCACGGAGACGTAGATGCCAACAAGCCAGGATTGTGGTCAAATATTACCGCCGAGATGTTATTTTGGGTTAGGATAGGTTATATTACGTTATTGATGTATATAAATGTACCACGGAGACGTAGATGCCAACTCGCCATGAATGTTTTCAAATATTACCGCCGAGATGTTAGGTTGGGTTAGGTTAGGTTATATTACGTTGTGGATGTCTATAAAGGTGCCACGGTGACGTAGAGTCCAACTCGCCAGGAATGTTTTCAAATATTACCGACGAGATGTTATGTTGCGTTAGGTTAGGTTATATCCCGTTATTGATGTATATAAAGGTCCCACGGAGACGGAGAAGCCAACTCGCCAGGAATGTTGTCAAATATTACCGCCGAGATGATAGGTTGGGTTAGCTTAGGTTATATTACGTTATTGATGCATATAAATGTCCCGCTGAGACGTAGAAGCCAACTCGCCAGGTATGTTGTCAAATATTACCGCCGAGATGTTAGGTTGGGTTAGGTTAGGTTATATTACGTTAATGATGTATATAAAGGTCCCACGGAGACGGAGAAGCCAAACTCGCCAGGAATGTTTTCAAATATTACCGCCGAGATGTTAGGTTCGGTTAGGTTAGGTTATATTTCGTTATTGATGTATATGAAGGTCCCACTGAGACGTAGAGGCCAACTCGCCAGGAATGTTTTCAAATATTACCGACGGGATGTTAGGTTGGGTTAGGTTAGGTTAAATCACGTTATAGATGTATATGAAGGTCCCACTGAGACGAAGAAGCCAACTCGCCAGGAATGTTGTCAAATATTACCGCCGAGATGATAGGTTGGGTTAGTTTAGGTTATATTACGTTATTGATGTATATAAATGTCCCGCGTAGACGTAGAAGCCAACTCGCCAGGTATGTTGTCAAATATTACCGCCGAGATGTTAGGTTGGGTTAGGTTAGGTTATATTTCGTTATTGATGTATATGAAGATTCCACGGAGACGGAGAAGCCAACTCGCCAGGAATGTTGTCAAATATTACCGCCGAGATGTTAGATTGGGTTAAGTTAGGTTATATTACGTTATTGATGTATATAAAATGTCCCACGGAGACGGAGAAGCCAACTCGCCAGGAATGTTGTCAAATATTACCGCCGAGATGTTAGGTTGGGTTAGATTAGGTTTTATTACGTTATTGACGTATATAAAGGTCCCACTGCGACGTAGAGGCCAACTCGCCAGGAATGTTGTCAAATATTACCGCCGAGATGATAGGTTGGGTTAGGTTAGGTTATATTTCGTTATTGATGTATATGAAGATTCCACGGAGACGGAGAAGCCAACTCGCCAGGAATGTTGTCAAATATTACCGCCGAGATGATAGGTTGGGTTAGGTTAGGTTATATTACGTTATTGATGTATCTAAAGGTCCCACGGAGACGTAGAGGCCAACTCGACAGGAATGTTGTCAAATATTACCGCCGAGATGATAGGTTGGGTTAGGTTAGGTTATATTACGTTATTGATGTATATAAAGGTCCCACGGAGACGTAGAGGCCAACTCGACAGGAATGTTGTCAAATATTACCGCCGAGGTGATAGGTTGGGTTAGGTTACGTTATATTACGTTATTGATGTTTATGAAGGTCAAACGGAGACGTAGAGGCCAACTCGCCAGGTATGATGTCAAATATTACCGCCGATATGTTAGGTTGGGTTAGGTTAGGTTATATTACGTTATTGATGTTTATAAAGGTCCCACGGAGACGTAGATGCCAACAAGCCAGGAATGTGGTCAAATATTACCGCCGAGATGTTATTTTGGGTTAGGATAGGTTATATTACGTTATTGATGTATATAAAGGTCCCACGGAGACGTAGAGGCCAACTCGACAGGAATATTGTCAAATATTACCGCCGAGGTGATAGGTTGGGTTAGGTTAGGTTATATTACGTTATTGACGTATATAAAGGTCCCACTGCGACGTAGAGGCCAACTCGCCAGGAATGTTGTCAAATATTACCGCCGAGATGATAGGTTGGGTTAGGTTAGGTTATATTTCGTTATTGATGTATATGAAGATTCCACGGAGACGGAGAAGCCAACTCGCCAGGAATGTTGTCAAATATTACCGCCGAGATGTTAAATTGGGTTAAGTTAGGTTATATTACGTTATTGATGTATATAAAGGTCCCACGGAGACGTAGAGGCCAACTCGCCAGGAATGTTGTCAAATATTACCGCCGAGATGATAGGTTGGGTTAGGTTAGGTTATATTACGTTATTGATGTATATAAAGGTCCCACGGAGACGTAGAGGCCAACTCGACAGGAATGTTGTCAAATATTACCGCCGAGGTGATAGGTTGGGTTAGGTTACGTTATATTACGTTATTGATGTTTATGAAGGTCAAACGGAGACGTAGAGGCCAACTCGCCAGGTATGATGTCAAATATTACCGCCGATATGTTAGGTTGGGTTAGGTTAGGTTATATTACGTTATTGATGTTTATGAAGGTCCCACGGAGACGTAGATGCCAACAAGCCAGGAATGTGGTCAAATATTACCGCCGAGATGTTATTTTGGGTTAGGATAGGTTATATTACGTTATTGATGTATACAAAGGTCCCGCGGAGACGTAGAGGCCAACAAGCCAGGAATGTGATCAAATATTACCGCCGAGATGTTAGGTTGGGTAAGGTTAGGTTATATTACGTTATTGATGTATAAAAAGATCCCACGGAGACGGAGAAGCCAACTCGCCAGGAATGTTGTCAAATATTACCGCCGAGATGATAGGTTGGGTTAGGTTAGGTTATATTACGTTATTGATGTATATAAAATGTCCCACGGAGACGGAGAAGCCAACTCGCCAGGAATGTTGTCAAATATTACCGCCGAGATGTTAGGTTGGGTTAGATTAGGTTATATTACGTTATTGACGTATATAAAGGTCCCACTGCGACGTAGAGGCCAACTCGCCAGGAATGTTGTCAAATATTACCGCCGAGATGATAGGTTGGGTTAGGTTAGGTTATATTACGTTATTGATGTATATAAAGGTCCCACGGAGACGTAGAGGCCAACTCGCCAGGAATGTTGTCAAATATTACCGCCGAGATGATAGGTTGGGTTAGGTTAGGTTATATTACGTTATTGATGTATATAAAGGTCCCACGGAGACGTAGAGGCCAAC
Source organism: Xylocopa violacea (assembly GCA_963969225.1). Classification (NCBI taxonomy): domain Eukaryota; kingdom Metazoa; phylum Arthropoda; class Insecta; order Hymenoptera; family Apidae; genus Xylocopa; species Xylocopa violacea. Next base: position 3,378,918 of record CAXAJV010001114.1, read on the forward strand.
TCGACAGGAATGTTGTCAAATATTACCGCCGAGGTGATAGGTTGGGTTAGGTTACGTTATATTACGTTATTGATGTTTATGAAGGTCAAACGGAGACGTAGAGGCCAACTCGCCAGGTATGATGTCAAATATTACCGCCGAAATGTTAGGTTGGGTTAGGTTAGGTTATATTACGTTATTGATGTTTATAAAGGTCCCACGGAGACGTAGATGCCAACAAGCCAGGATTGTGGTCAAATATTACCGCCGAGATGTTATTTTGGGTTAGGATAGGTTATATTACGTTATTGATGTATATAAATGTACCACGGAGACGTAGATGCCAACTCGCCATGAATGTTTTCAAATATTACCGCCGAGATGTTAGGTTGGGTTAGGTTAGGTTATATTACGTTGTGGATGTCTATAAAGGTGCCACGGTGACGTAGAGTCCAACTCGCCAGGAATGTTTTCAAATATTACCGACGAGATGTTATGTTGCGTTAGGTTAGGTTATATCCCGTTATTGATGTATATAAAGGTCCCACGGAGACGGAGAAGCCAACTCGCCAGGAATGTTGTCAAATATTACCGCCGAGATGATAGGTTGGGTTAGCTTAGGTTATATTACGTTATTGATGCATATAAATGTCCCGCTGAGACGTAGAAGCCAACTCGCCAGGTATGTTGTCAAATATTACCGCCGAGATGTTAGGTTGGGTTAGGTTAGGTTATATTACGTTAATGATGTATATAAAGGTCCCACGGAGACGGAGAAGCCAAACTCGCCAGGAATGTTTTCAAATATTACCGCCGAGATGTTAGGTTCGGTTAGGTTAGGTTATATTTCGTTATTGATGTATATGAAGGTCCCACTGAGACGTAGAGGCCAACTCGCCAGGAATGTTTTCAAATATTACCGACGGGATGTTAGGTTGGGTTAGGTTAGGTTAAATCACGTTATAGATGTATATGAAGGTCCCACTGAGACGAAGAAGCCAACTCGCCAGGAATGTTGTCAAATATTACCGCCGAGATGATAGGTTGGGTTAGTTTAGGTTATATTACGTTATTGATGTATATAAATGTCCCGCGTAGACGTAGAAGCCAACTCGCCAGGTATGTTGTCAAATATTACCGCCGAGATGTTAGGTTGGGTTAGGTTAGGTTATATTTCGTTATTGATGTATATGAAGATTCCACGGAGACGGAGAAGCCAACTCGCCAGGAATGTTGTCAAATATTACCGCCGAGATGTTAGATTGGGTTAAGTTAGGTTATATTACGTTATTGATGTATATAAAATGTCCCACGGAGACGGAGAAGCCAACTCGCCAGGAATGTTGTCAAATATTACCGCCGAGATGTTAGGTTGGGTTAGATTAGGTTTTATTACGTTATTGACGTATATAAAGGTCCCACTGCGACGTAGAGGCCAACTCGCCAGGAATGTTGTCAAATATTACCGCCGAGATGATAGGTTGGGTTAGGTTAGGTTATATTTCGTTATTGATGTATATGAAGATTCCACGGAGACGGAGAAGCCAACTCGCCAGGAATGTTGTCAAATATTACCGCCGAGATGATAGGTTGGGTTAGGTTAGGTTATATTACGTTATTGATGTATCTAAAGGTCCCACGGAGACGTAGAGGCCAACTCGACAGGAATGTTGTCAAATATTACCGCCGAGATGATAGGTTGGGTTAGGTTAGGTTATATTACGTTATTGATGTATATAAAGGTCCCACGGAGACGTAGAGGCCAACTCGACAGGAATGTTGTCAAATATTACCGCCGAGGTGATAGGTTGGGTTAGGTTACGTTATATTACGTTATTGATGTTTATGAAGGTCAAACGGAGACGTAGAGGCCAACTCGCCAGGTATGATGTCAAATATTACCGCCGATATGTTAGGTTGGGTTAGGTTAGGTTATATTACGTTATTGATGTTTATAAAGGTCCCACGGAGACGTAGATGCCAACAAGCCAGGAATGTGGTCAAATATTACCGCCGAGATGTTATTTTGGGTTAGGATAGGTTATATTACGTTATTGATGTATATAAAGGTCCCACGGAGACGTAGAGGCCAACTCGACAGGAATATTGTCAAATATTACCGCCGAGGTGATAGGTTGGGTTAGGTTAGGTTATATTACGTTATTGACGTATATAAAGGTCCCACTGCGACGTAGAGGCCAACTCGCCAGGAATGTTGTCAAATATTACCGCCGAGATGATAGGTTGGGTTAGGTTAGGTTATATTTCGTTATTGATGTATATGAAGATTCCACGGAGACGGAGAAGCCAACTCGCCAGGAATGTTGTCAAATATTACCGCCGAGATGTTAAATTGGGTTAAGTTAGGTTATATTACGTTATTGATGTATATAAAGGTCCCACGGAGACGTAGAGGCCAACTCGCCAGGAATGTTGTCAAATATTACCGCCGAGATGATAGGTTGGGTTAGGTTAGGTTATATTACGTTATTGATGTATATAAAGGTCCCACGGAGACGTAGAGGCCAACTCGACAGGAATGTTGTCAAATATTACCGCCGAGGTGATAGGTTGGGTTAGGTTACGTTATATTACGTTATTGATGTTTATGAAGGTCAAACGGAGACGTAGAGGCCAACTCGCCAGGTATGATGTCAAATATTACCGCCGATATGTTAGGTTGGGTTAGGTTAGGTTATATTACGTTATTGATGTTTATGAAGGTCCCACGGAGACGTAGATGCCAACAAGCCAGGAATGTGGTCAAATATTACCGCCGAGATGTTATTTTGGGTTAGGATAGGTTATATTACGTTATTGATGTATACAAAGGTCCCGCGGAGACGTAGAGGCCAACAAGCCAGGAATGTGATCAAATATTACCGCCGAGATGTTAGGTTGGGTAAGGTTAGGTTATATTACGTTATTGATGTATAAAAAGATCCCACGGAGACGGAGAAGCCAACTCGCCAGGAATGTTGTCAAATATTACCGCCGAGATGATAGGTTGGGTTAGGTTAGGTTATATTACGTTATTGATGTATATAAAATGTCCCACGGAGACGGAGAAGCCAACTCGCCAGGAATGTTGTCAAATATTACCGCCGAGATGTTAGGTTGGGTTAGATTAGGTTATATTACGTTATTGACGTATATAAAGGTCCCACTGCGACGTAGAGGCCAACTCGCCAGGAATGTTGTCAAATATTACCGCCGAGATGATAGGTTGGGTTAGGTTAGGTTATATTTCGTTATTGATGTATATGAAGATTCCACGGAGACGGAGAAGCCAACTCGCCAGGAATGTTGTCAAATATTACCGCCGAGATGTTAAATTGGGTTAAGTTAGGTTATATTACGTTATTGATGTATATAAAGGTCCCACGGAGACGTAGAGGCCAACTCGCCAGGAATGTTGTCAAATATTACCGCCGAGATGATAGGTTGGGTTAGGTTAGGTTATATTACGTTATTGATGTATATAAAGGTCCCACGGAGACGTAGAGGCCAACTCGCCAGGAATGTTGTCAAATATTACCGCCGAGATGATAGGTTGGGTTAGGTTAGGTTATATTACGTTATTGATGTATATAAAGGTCCCACGGAGACGTAGAGGCCAACTCGACAGGAATGTTGTCAAATATTACCGCCGAGGTGATAGGTTGGGTTAGGTTACGTTATATTACGTTATTGATGTTTATGAAGGTCAAACGGAGACGTAGAGGCCAACTCGCCAGGTATGATGTCAAATATTACCGCCGAAATGTTAGGTTGGGTTAGGTTAGGTTATATTACGTTATTGATGTTTATAAAGGTCCCACGGAGACGTAGATGCCAACAAGCCAGGATTGTGGTCAAATATTACCGCCGAGATGTTATTTTGGGTTAGGATAGGTTATATTACGTTATTGATGTATATAAATGTACCACGGAGACGTAGATGCCAACTCGCCATGAATGTTTTCAAATATTACCGCCGAGATGTTAGGTTGGGTTAGGTTAGGTTATATTACGTTGTGGATGTCTATAAAGGTGCCACGGTGACGTAGAGTCCAACTCGCCAGGAATGTTTTCAAATATTACCGACGAGATGTTATGTTGCGTTAGGTTAGGTTATATCCCGTTATTGATGTATATAAAGGTCCCACGGAGACGGAGAAGCCAACTCGCCAGGAATGTTGTCAAATATTACCGCCGAGATGATAGGTTGGGTTAGCTTAGGTTATATTACGTTATTGATGCATATAAATGTCCCGCTGAGACGTAGAAGCCAACTCGCCAGGTATGTTGTCAAATATTACCGCCGAGATGTTAGGTTGGGTTAGGTTAGGTTATATTACGTTAATGATGTATATAAAGGTCCCACGGAGACGGAGAAGCCAAACTCGCCAGGAATGTTTTCAAATATTACCGCCGAGATGTTAGGTTCGGTTAGGTTAGGTTATATTTCGTTATTGATGTATATGAAGGTCCCACTGAGACGTAGAGGCCAACTCGCCAGGAATGTTTTCAAATATTACCGACGGGATGTTAGGTTGGGTTAGGTTAGGTTAAATCACGTTATAGATGTATATGAAGGTCCCACTGAGACGAAGAAGCCAACTCGCCAGGAATGTTGTCAAATATTACCGCCGAGATGATAGGTTGGGTTAGTTTAGGTTATATTACGTTATTGATGTATATAAATGTCCCGCGTAGACGTAGAAGCCAACTCGCCAGGTATGTTGTCAAATATTACCGCCGAGATGTTAGGTTGGGTTAGGTTAGGTTATATTTCGTTATTGATGTATATGAAGATTCCACGGAGACGGAGAAGCCAACTCGCCAGGAATGTTGTCAAATATTACCGCCGAGATGTTAGATTGGGTTAAGTTAGGTTATATTACGTTATTGATGTATATAAAATGTCCCACGGAGACGGAGAAGCCAACTCGCCAGGAATGTTGTCAAATATTACCGCCGAGATGTTAGGTTGGGTTAGATTAGGTTTTATTACGTTATTGACGTATATAAAGGTCCCACTGCGACGTAGAGGCCAACTCGCCAGGAATGTTGTCAAATATTACCGCCGAGATGATAGGTTGGGTTAGGTTAGGTTATATTTCGTTATTGATGTATATGAAGATTCCACGGAGACGGAGAAGCCAACTCGCCAGGAATGTTGTCAAATATTACCGCCGAGATGATAGGTTGGGTTAGGTTAGGTTATATTACGTTATTGATGTATCTAAAGGTCCCACGGAGACGTAGAGGCCAACTCGACAGGAATGTTGTCAAATATTACCGCCGAGATGATAGGTTGGGTTAGGTTAGGTTATATTACGTTATTGATGTATATAAAGGTCCCACGGAGACGTAGAGGCCAACTCGACAGGAATGTTGTCAAATATTACCGCCGAGGTGATAGGTTGGGTTAGGTTACGTTATATTACGTTATTGATGTTTATGAAGGTCAAACGGAGACGTAGAGGCCAACTCGCCAGGTATGATGTCAAATATTACCGCCGATATGTTAGGTTGGGTTAGGTTAGGTTATATTACGTTATTGATGTTTATAAAGGTCCCACGGAGACGTAGATGCCAACAAGCCAGGAATGTGGTCAAATATTACCGCCGAGATGTTATTTTGGGTTAGGATAGGTTATATTACGTTATTGATGTATATAAAGGTCCCACGGAGACGTAGAGGCCAACTCGACAGGAATATTGTCAAATATTACCGCCGAGGTGATAGGTTGGGTTAGGTTAGGTTATATTACGTTATTGACGTATATAAAGGTCCCACTGCGACGTAGAGGCCAACTCGCCAGGAATGTTGTCAAATATTACCGCCGAGATGATAGGTTGGGTTAGGTTAGGTTATATTTCGTTATTGATGTATATGAAGATTCCACGGAGACGGAGAAGCCAACTCGCCAGGAATGTTGTCAAATATTACCGCCGAGATGTTAAATTGGGTTAAGTTAGGTTATATTACGTTATTGATGTATATAAAGGTCCCACGGAGACGTAGAGGCCAACTCGCCAGGAATGTTGTCAAATATTACCGCCGAGATGATAGGTTGGGTTAGGTTAGGTTATATTACGTTATTGATGTATATAAAGGTCCCACGGAGACGTAGAGGCCAACTCGACAGGAATGTTGTCAAATATTACCGCCGAGGTGATAGGTTGGGTTAGGTTACGTTATATTACGTTATTGATGTTTATGAAGGTCAAACGGAGACGTAGAGGCCAACTCGCCAGGTATGATGTCAAATATTACCGCCGATATGTTAGGTTGGGTTAGGTTAGGTTATATTACGTTATTGATGTTTATGAAGGTCCCACGGAGACGTAGATGCCAACAAGCCAGGAATGTGGTCAAATATTACCGCCGAGATGTTATTTTGGGTTAGGATAGGTTATATTACGTTATTGATGTATACAAAGGTCCCGCGGAGACGTAGAGGCCAACAAGCCAGGAATGTGATCAAATATTACCGCCGAGATGTTAGGTTGGGTAAGGTTAGGTTATATTACGTTATTGATGTATATAAAGGTCCCACGGAGACGTCGAGGCCAACTCGCCAGGAATGTTGTCAAATATTACCGCCGAGATGTTAGGTTGGGTTAGGTTAGGTTATATCACGTTATAGATGTATATAAAGGTCCCGCGGAGACGTAGAGGCCAACTCGCCAGGTATGTTGTAAAATATTACCGCCGAGATGTTAGGTTGTGTTAGGTTAGGTTATATCACGTTATAGATGTATATAAAGGTCCCGCGGAGACGTAGAGGCCAACAAGCCAGGAATGTGATCAAATATTACCGCCGAGATGTTAGGTTGGGTTAGGTTAGGTTATATTACGTTATTGATGTATAAAAAGATCCCACGGAGACGGAGAAGCCAACTCGCCAGGAATGTTTTCAAATATTACCGCCGAGATGTTAGGTTGGTTTAGGTTAGGTTATATTTCGTTATTGATGTATATGAAGGTCCCACGGAGACGTAGAGGCCAACAAGCCAGAAATCTGATCAAATATTACCGCCGTGATCATAGGTTGGGTTAGGTTAGGTTATATTTCGTTACTGATGTATATGAAGGTCCCACGGAGACGTAGAGACCAACTCGCCAGGAATGTTGTCAAATGTTACCGCCGAGATGATAGGTTGGGTTAGGTTAGGTTATATTACGTTATTGATGTATATAAAATGTCCCACGGAGACGGAGAAGCCAACTCGCCAGGCATGTTGTCAAATATTACCGCCGAGATGTTAGGTTGGGTTAGATTAGGTTATATTACGTTATTGACGTATATAAAGGTCCCACTGCGACGTAGAGGCCAACTCGCCAGGAATGTTGTCAAATATTACCGCCGAGATGATAGGTTGGGTTAGGTTAGGTTATATTTCGTTATTGATGTATATGAAGATTCCACGGAGACGGAGAAGCCAACTCGCCAGGAATGTTGTCAAATATTACCGCCGAGATGTTAGATTGGGTTAAGTTAGGTTATATTACGTTATTGATGTATATAAAGGTCCCACGGAGACGTAGAGGCCAACTCGCCAGGAATGTTGTCAAATATTACCGCCGAGATGTTAGGTTGGGTTAGGTTAGGTTATATGTCGTTATTGATGTATATGAAGATTCCACGGAGACGGAGAAGCCAACTCGCCAGGAATGTTGTCAAATATTACCGCCGAGATGTTAGATTGGGTTAAGTTAGGTTATATTACGTTATTGATGTATATAAAGGCCCCACGGAGACGTAGATGCCAACTCGCCAGGAATGTTGTCAAATATTACCGCCGAGATGATAGGTTGGGTTAGGTTAGGTTATATTACGTTATTGATGTATATAAAGGTCCCACGGAGACGTAGAGGCCAACTCGACAGGAATGTTGTCAAATATTACCGCCGAGGTGATAGGTTGGGTTAGGTTACGTTATATTACGTTATTGATGTTTATGAAGGTCAAACGGAGACGTAGGGGCCAACTCGCCAGGTATGATGTCAAATATTACCACCGATATGTTAGGTTGGGTTAGGTTAGGTTATATTACGTTATTGATGTATATAAAGGTCCCACGGAGACGTCGAGGCCAACCCGCCAGGAATGTTGTCAAATATTACCGCCGAGATGTTATTTTGGGTTAGGATAGGTTATATTACGTTATTGATGTATATAAATGTACCACGGAGACGTAGATGGCAACTCGCCATGAATGTTTTCAAATATTACCGCCGAGCTGTTAGGTTGGGTTAGGTTAGGTTATATTACGTTATGGATGTCTATAAAGGTCCCACGGTGACGTAGAGTCCAACTCGCCAGGAATGTTTTCAAATATTACCGACGAGATGTTAGGTTGGGTTAGGCTAGGTTATATCACGTTATTGATGTATATAAAGGTCCCACGGAGACGGAGAAGCCAACTCGCCAGGAATGTTGTCAAATATTACCGCCGAGATGATAGGTTGGGTTAGTTTAGGTTATATTACGTTATTGATGTATATAAATGTCCCGCGGAGACGTAGAAGCCAACTCGCCAGGTATGTTGTCAAATATTACCGCCGAGATGTTAGGTTGGGTTAGGTTAGGTTATATTACGTTATTGATGTACATAAAGGTCCCACGGAGGCGTAGAAGCCAACTCGCCAGGAATGTTGTGAAATATTACCGCCGAGATGTTAGGTTGGGATAGGTTAGGTTATATTACGTTATTGATGTATATGAAGATCCCACGGAGACGTAGAGTCCAACTCGCCAGGAATGTTGTCAAATGTTAACGCCGAGATGATAGGTTGGGTTAGGTTAGGTTATATTACGTTATTGATGTATATAAAGGTCCCACGGAGACGTAGAGACAAACTCGCCAGGAATGTTGTGAAATATTACCGCCGAGATGATAGGTTTGGTTAGGTTAGGTTATATTACGTTATTGATGTTTATGAAGGTCAAACGGAGACGTAGAGGCCAACTCGCCAGGTATGATGTCAAATATTACCGGCGAGATGTTACGTTGGAATAGGTTAGGCTATATTACGTTATTGATGTATATGAAGATCCCACTGTGACGTAGAGGCCAACTCGCCAGGAATGTTGTCAAATATTACCGCCGAGATGTTAAATTGGGTTAAGTTAGGTTATATTACGTTATTGATGTATATAAAGGTCCCACGGAGACGTAGAGGCCAACTCGCCAGGAATGTTGTCAAATATTACCGCCGAGATGATAGGTTGGGTTAGGTTAGGTTATATTACGTTATTGATGTATATAAAGGTCCCACGGAGACGTAGAGGCCAACTCGACAGGAATGTTGTCAAATATTACCGCCGAGGTGATAGGTTGGGTTAGGTTACGTTATATTACGTTATTGATGTTTATGAAGGTCAAACGGAGACGTAGAGGCCAACTCGCCAGGTATGATGTCAAATATTACCGCCGATATGTTAGGTTGGGTTAGGTTAGGTTATATTACGTTATTGATGTTTATGAAGGTCCCACGGAGACGTAGATGCCAACAAGCCAGGAATGTGGTCAAATATTACCGCCGAGATGTTATTTTGGGTTAGGATAGGTTATATTACGTTATTGATGTATACAAAGGTCCCGCGGAGACGTAGAGGCCAACAAGCCAGGAATGTGATCAAATATTACCGCCGAGATGTTAGGTTGGGTAAGGTTAGGTTATATTACGTTATTGATGTATATAAAGGTCCCACGGAGACGTCGAGGCCAACTCGCCAGGAATGTTGTCAAATATTACCGCCGAGATGTTAGGTTGGGTTAGGTTAGGTTATATCACGTTATAGATGTATATAAAGGTCCCGCGGAGACGTAGAGGCCAACTCGCCAGGTATGTTGTAAAATATTACCGCCGAGATGTTAGGTTGTGTTAGGTTAGGTTATATCACGTTATAGATGTATATAAAGGTCCCGCGGAGACGTAGAGGCCAACAAGCCAGGAATGTGATCAAATATTACCGCCGAGATGTTAGGTTGGGTTAGGTTAGGTTATATTACGTTATTGATGTATAAAAAGATCCCACGGAGACGGAGAAGCCAACTCGCCAGGAATGTTTTCAAATATTACCGCCGAGATGTTAGGTTGGTTTAGGTTAGGTTATATTTCGTTATTGATGTATATGAAGGTCCCACGGAGACGTAGAGGCCAACAAGCCAGAAATCTGATCAAATATTACCGCCGTGATCATAGGTTGGGTTAGGTTAGGTTATATTTCGTTACTGATGTATATGAAGGTCCCACGGAGACGTAGAGACCAACTCGCCAGGAATGTTGTCAAATGTTACCGCCGAGATGATAGGTTGGGTTAGGTTAGGTTATATTACGTTATTGATGTATATAAAATGTCCCACGGAGACGGAGAAGCCAACTCGCCAGGCATGTTGTCAAATATTACCGCCGAGATGTTAGGTTGGGTTAGATTAGGTTATATTACGTTATTGACGTATATAAAGGTCCCACTGCGACGTAGAGGCCAACTCGCCAGGAATGTTGTCAAATATTACCGCCGAGATGATAGGTTGGGTTAGGTTAGGTTATATTTCGTTATTGATGTATATGAAGATTCCACGGAGACGGAGAAGCCAACTCGCCAGGAATGTTGTCAAATATTACCGCCGAGATGTTAGATTGGGTTAAGTTAGGTTATATTACGTTATTGATGTATATAAAGGTCCCACGGAGACGTAGAGGCCAACTCGCCAGGAATGTTGTCAAATATTACCGCCGAGATGTTAGGTTGGGTTAGGTTAGGTTATATTTCGTTATTGATGTATATGAAGATTCCACGGAGACGGAGAAGCCAACTCGCCAGGAATGTTGTCAAATATTACCGCCGAGATGTTAGATTGGGTTAAGTTAGGTTATATTACGTTATTGATGTATATAAAGGCCCCACGGAGACGTAGATGCCAACTCGCCAGGAATGTTGTCAAATATTACCGCCGAGATGATAGGTTGGGTTAGGTTAGGTTATATTACGTTATTGATGTATATAAAGGTCCCACGGAGACGTAGAGGCCAACTCGACAGGAATGTTGTCAAATATTACCGCCGAGGTGATAGGTTGGGTTAGGTTACGTTATATTACGTTATTGATGTTTATGAAGGTCAAACGGAGACGTAGGGGCCAACTCGCCAGGTATGATGTCAAATATTACCACCGATATGTTAGGTTGGGTTAGGTTAGGTTATATTACGTTATTGATGTTTATAAAGGTCCCACGGAGACGTAAATGCCAACAAGCCAGGAATGTGGTCAAATATTACCGCCGAGATGTTATTTTGGGTTAGGATAGGTTATATTACGTTATTGATGTATATAAATGTACCACGGAGACGTAGATGCCAACTCGCCATGAATGTTTTCAAATATTACCGCCGAGATGTTAGGTTGGGTTAGGTTAGGTTTTATTACGTTATGGATGTCTATAAAGGTCCCACGGTGACGTAGAGTCCAACTCGCCAGGAATGTTTTCAAATATTCCCGACGAGATGTTAGGTTGGGTGAGGTTAGGTTATATCACGTTATTGATGTATATAAAGGTCCCACGGAGACGGAGAAGCCAACTCGCCAGGAATGTTGTCAAATATTACCGCCGAGATGATAGGTTGGGTTAGTTTAGGTTATATTACGTTATTGATGTATATAAATGTCCCGCGGAGACGTAGAAGCCAACTCGCCAGGTATGTTGTCAAATATTACCGCCGAGATGTTAGGTTGGGTTAGGTTAGGTTATATTTCGTTATTGATGTATATGAAGATTCCACGGAGACGTAGATGCCAATAAGCCAGGAATGTGGTCAAATATTACCGCCGAGATGTTATTTTGGGTTAGGATAGGTTATATTACGTTATTGATGTATATAAATGTACCACGGAGACGTAGATGCCAACTCGCCATGAATGTTTTCAAATATTACCGCCGAGATGTTAGGTTGGGTTAGGTTAGGTTATATTACGTTATGGATGTCTATAAAGGTCCCACGGTGACGTAGAGTCCAACTCGCCAGGAATGTTTTCAAATATTACCGACGAGATGTTAGGTTGGGTTAGGTTAGGTTATATCACGTTATTGATGTATATAAAGGTCCCACGGAGACGGAGAAGCCAACTCGCCAGGAATGTTGTCAAATATTACAGCCGAGATGATAGGTTGTGTTAGTTTAGGTTATATTACGTTATTGATGTATATAAATGTCCCGCGGAGACGTAGAAGCCAACTCGCCAGGTATGTTGTCAAATATTACCGCCGAGATGTTAGGTTGGGTTAGGTTAGGTTATATTATGTTATTGATGTATATAAAGGTCCCACGGAGGCGTAGAAGCCAACTCGCCAGGAATGTTGTGAAATATTACCGCCGAGATGTTAGGTTGGGATAGGTTAGGTTATATTACGTTATTGATGTATATGAAGATCCCACGGAGACGTAGAGGCCAACTCGCCAGGAATGTTGTCAAATATTACCGCCGAGATGATAGGTTGGGTTAGGTTAGGCTATATTTCGTTATTGATGTATATGAAGGTCCCACGGAGACGTAGAGTCCAACTCGCCAGGAATGTTGTCAAATGTTACTGCCGAGATGATAGGTTGGGTTAGGTTAGGCTATATTACGTTATTGATGTATATAAAGGTCCCACGGAGACGTAGAGACAAACTCGCCAGGAATGTTGTGAAATATTACCGCCGAGATGATAGGTTTGGTTAGGTTAGGTTATATTACGTTATTGATGTTTATGAAGGTCAAACGGAGACGTAGAGGCCAACTCGCCAGGTATGATGTCAAATATTACCGGCGATATGTTAGGTTGGGTTAGGTTAGGTTATATTACGTTATTGATGTTTATAAAGGTCCCACGGAGACGTAGATGCCAACAAGCCAGGAATGTGGTCAAATATTACCGCCGAGATGTTATTTTGGGTTAGGATAGGTTATATTACGTTATTGATGTATACAAAGGTCCCGCGGAGACGTAGAGGCCAACAAGCCAGGAATGTGATCAAATATTACCGCCGAGATGTTAGGTTGGGTAAGGTTAGGTTATATTACGTTATTGATGTATATAAAGGTCCCACGGAGACGTCGAGGCCAACTCGCCAGGAATGTTGTCAAATATTACCGCCGAGATGTTAGGTTGGGTTAGGTTAGGTTATATCACGTTATAGATGTATATAAAGGTCCCGCGGAGACGTAGAGGCCAACTCGCCAGGTATGTTGTAAAATATTACCGCCGAGATGTTAGGTTGGGTTAGGTTAGGTTATATCACGTTATAGATGTATATAAAGGTCCCGCGGAGACGTAGAGGCCAACAAGCCAGGAATGTGATCAAATATTACCGCCGAGATGTTAGGTTGGGTTAGGTTAGGTTATATTACGTTATTGATGTATAAAAAGATCCCACGGAGACGGAGAAGCCAACTCGCCAGGAATGTTTTCAAATATTACCGCCGAGATGTTAGGTTGGTTTAGGTTAGGTTATATTTCGTTATTGATGTATATGAAGGTCCCACGGAGACGTAGAGGCCAACAAGCCAGAAATCTGATCAAATATTACCGCCGTGATCATAGGTTGGGTTAGGTTAGGTTATATTTCGTTACTGATGTATATGAAGGTCCCACGGAGACGTAGAGACCAACTCGCCAGGAATGTTGTCAAATGTTACCGCCGAGATGATAGGTTGGGTTAGGTTAGGTTATATTACGTTATTGATGTATATAAAATGTCCCACGGAGACGGAGAAGCCAACTCGCCAGGCATGTTGTCAAATATTACCGCCGAGATGTTAGGTTGGGTTAGATTAGGTTATATTACGTTATTGACGTATATAAAGGTCCCACTGCGACGTAGAGGCCAACTCGCCAGGAATGTTGTCAAATATTACCGCCGAGATGATAGGTTGGGTTAGGTTAGGTTATATTTCGTTATTGATGTATATGAAGATTCCACGGAGACGGAGAAGCCAACTCGCCAGGAATGTTGTGAAATATTACCGCCGAGATGTTAGATTGGGTTAAGTTAGGTTATATTACGTTATTGATGTATATAAAGGTCCCACGGAGACGTAGAGGCCAACTCGCCAGGAATGTTGTCAAATATTACCGCCGAGATGTTAGGTTGGGTTAGGTTAGGTTATATTTCGTTATTGATGTATATGAAGATTCCACGGAGACGGAGAAGCCAACTCGCCAGGAATGTTGTCAAATATTACCGCCGAGATGTTAGATTGGGTTAAGTTAGGTTATATTACGTTATTGATGTATATAAAGGCCCCACGGAGACGTAGATGCCAACTCGCCAGGAATGTTGTCAAATATTACCGCCGAGATGATAGGTTGGGTTAGGTTAGGTTATATTACGTTATTGATGTATATAAAGGTCCCACGGAGACGTAGAGGCCAACTCGACAGGAATGTTGTCAAATATTACCGCCGAGGTGATAGGTTGGGTTAGGTTACGTTATATTACGTTATTGATGTTTATGAAGGTCAAACGGAGACGTAGGGGCCAACTCGCCAGGTATGATGTCAAATATTACCACCGATATGTTAGGTTGGGTTAGGTTAGGTTATATTACGTTATTGATGTTTATAAAGGTCCCACGGAGACGTAAATGCCAACAAGCCAGGAATGTGGTCAAATATTACCGCCGAGATGTTATTTTGGGTTAGGATAGGTTATATTACGTTATTGATGTATATAAATGTACCACGGAGACGTAGATGCCAACTCGCCATGAATGTTTTCAAATATTACCGCCGAGATGTTAGGTTGGGTTAGGTTAGGTTTTATTACGTTATGGATGTCTATAAAGGTCCCACGGTGACGTAGAGTCCAACTCGCCAGGAATGTTTTCAAATATTCCCGACGAGATGTTAGGTTGGGTGAGGTTAGGTTATATCACGTTATTGATGTATATAAAGGTCCCACGGAGACGGAGAAGCCAACTCGCCAGGAATGTTGTCAAATATTACCGCCGAGATGATAGGTTGGGTTAGTTTAGGTTATATTACGTTATTGATGTATATAAATGTCCCGCGGAGACGTAGAAGCCAACTCGCCAGGTATGTTGTCAAATATTACCGCCGAGATGTTAGGTTGGGTTAGGTTAGGTTATATTTCGTTATTGATGTATATGAAGATTCCACGGAGACGTAGATGCCAATAAGCCAGGAATGTGGTCAAATATTACCGCCGAGATGTTATTTTGGGTTAGGATAGGTTATATTACGTTATTGATGTATATAAATGTACCACGGAGACGTAGATGCCAACTCGCCATGAATGTTTTCAAATATTACCGCCGAGATGTTAGGTTGGGTTAGGTTAGGTTATATTACGTTATGGATGTCTATAAAGGTCCCACGGTGACGTAGAGTCCAACTCGCCAGGAATGTTTTCAAATATTACCGACGAGA
The DNA here is from genome assembly GCA_963969225.1 of Xylocopa violacea. Classification (NCBI taxonomy): domain Eukaryota; kingdom Metazoa; phylum Arthropoda; class Insecta; order Hymenoptera; family Apidae; genus Xylocopa; species Xylocopa violacea. The sequence continues at coordinate 3,394,329 of CAXAJV010001114.1, forward strand.
TGTTAGGTTGGGTTAGGTTAGGTTATATCACGTTATTGATGTATATAAAGGTCCCACGGAGACGGAGAAGCCAACTCGCCAGGAATGTTGTCAAATATTACAGCCGAGATGATAGGTTGGGTTAGTTTAGGTTATATTACGTTATTGATGTATATAAATGTCCCGCGGAGACGTAGAAGCCAACTCGCCAGGTATGTTGTCAAATATTACCGCCGAGATGTTAGGTTGGGTTAGGTTAGGTTATATTATGTTATTGATGTATATAAAGGTCCCACGGAGGCGTAGAAGCCAACTCGCCAGGAATGTTGTGAAATATTACCGCCGAGATGTTAGGTTGGGATAGGTTAGGTTATATTACGTTATTGATGTATATGAAGATCCCACGGAGACGTAGAGGCCAACTCGCCAGGAATGTTGTCAAATATTACCGCCGAGATGATAGGTTGGGTTAGGTTAGGCTATATTTCGTTATTGATGTATATGAAGGTCCCACGGAGACGTAGAGTCCAACTCGCCAGGAATGTTGTCAAATGTTACTGCCGAGATGATAGGTTGGGTTAGGTTAGGCTATATTACGTTATTGATGTATATAAAGGTCCCACGGAGACGTAGAGACAAACTCGCCAGGAATGTTGTGAAATATTACCGCCGAGATGATAGGTTTGGTTAGGTTAGGTTATATTACGTTATTGATGTTTATGAAGGTCAAACGGAGACGTAGAGGCCAACTCGCCAGGTATTATGTCAAATATTACCGGCGATATGTTAGGTTGGGTTAGGTTAGGTTATATTACGTTATTGATGTTTATAAAGGTCCCACGGAGACGTAGATGCCAACAAGCCAGGAATGTGGTCAAATATTACCGCCGAGATGTTATTTTGGGTTAGGATAGGTTATATTACGTTATTGATGTATACAAAGGTCCCGCGGAGACGTAGAGGCCAACAAGCCAGGAATGTGATCAAATATTACCGCCGAGATGTTAGGTTGGGTTAGGTTAGGTTATATTACGTTATTGATGTATATAAAGGTCCCACGGAGACGTCGAGGCCAACTCGCCAGGAATGTTGTCAAATATTACCGCCGAGATGTTAGATTGGCTTAAGTTAGGTTATATTACGTTATTGATGTATATAAAGGTCCCACGGAGACGTAGAGGCCAACTCGCCAGGAATGTTTTCAAATATTACCGCCGAGATGTTAGGTTGGGTTAGGTTAGGTTATATCACGTTATAGATGTATATAAAGGTCCCGCGGAGACGTAGAGGCCAACAAGCCAGGAATGTGATCAAATATTACCGCCGAGATGTTAGGTTGGGTTAGGTTAGGTTATATTACGTTATTGATGTATAAAAAGATCCCACGGAGACGGAGAAACCAACTCGCCAGGAATGTTTTCAAATATTACCGCCGAGATGTTAGGTTGGTTTAGGTTAGGTTATATTTCGTTATTGATGTATATGAAGGTCCCACGGAGACGTAGAGGCCAACAAGCCAGAAATCTGATCAAATATTACCGCCGTGATCATAGGTTGGGTTAGGTTAGGTTATATTTCGTTACTGATGTATATGAAGGTCCCACGGAGACGTAGAGACCAACTCGCCAGGAATGTTGTCAAATATTACCGCCGAGATGATAGGTTGGGTTAGGTTAGGTTATATTACGTTATTGATGTATATAAAATGTCCCACGGAGACGGAGAAGCCAACTCGACAGGAATGTTGTCAAATATTACCGCCGAGATGTTAGGTTGGGTTAGATTAGGTTATATTACGTTATTGACGTATATAAAGGTCCCACTGCGACGTAGAGGCCAACTCGCCAGGAATGTTGTCAAATATTACCGCCGAGATGATAGGTTGGGTTAGGTTAGGTTATATTTCGTTATTGATGTATATGAAGATTCCACGGAGACGTAGATGCCAATAAGCCAGGAATGTGGTCAAATATTACCGCCGAGATGTTATTTTGGGTTAGGATAGGTTATATTACGTTATTGATGTATATAAATGTACCACGGAGACGTAGATGCCAACTCGCCATGAATGTTTTCAAATATTACCGCCGAGATGTTAGGTTGGGTTAGGTTAGGTTATATTACGTTATGGATGTCTATAAAGGTCCCACGGTGACGTAGAGTCCAACTCGCCAGGAATGTTTTCAAATATTACCGACGAGATGTTAGGTTGGGTTAGGTTAGGTTATATCACGTTATTGATGTATATAAAGGTCCCACGGAGACGGAGAAGCCAACTCGCCAGGAATGTTGTCAAATATTACAGCCGAAATGATAGGTTGGGTTAGTTTAGGTTATATTACGTTATTGATGTATATAAATGTCCCGCGGAGACGTAGAAGCCAACTCGCCAGGTATGTTGTCAAATATTACCGCCGAGATGTTAGGTTGGGTTAGGTTAGGTTATATTATGTTATTGATGTATATAAAGGTCCCACGGAGGCGTAGAAGCCAACTCGCCAGGAATGTTGTGAAATATTACCGCCGAGATGTTAGGTTGGGATAGGTTAGGTTATATTACGTTATTGATGTATATGAAGATCCCACGGAGACGTAGAGGCCAACTCGCCAGGAATGTTGTCAAATATTACCGCCGAGATGATAGGTTGGGTTAGGTTAGGCTATATTTCGTTATTGATGTATATGAAGGTCCCACGGAGACGTAGAGTCCAACTCGCCAGGAATGTTGTCAAATGTTACTGCCGAGATGATAGGTTGGGTTAGCTTAGGTTATATTACGTTATTGATGTATATAAAGGTCCCACGGAGACGTAGAGACAAACTCGCCAGGAATGTTGTGAAATATTACCGCCGAGATGATAGGTTTGGTTAGGTTAGGTTATATTACGTTATTGATGCTTATGAAGGTCAAACGGAGACGTAGAGGCCAACTCGCCAGGTATTATGTCAAATATTACCGGCGATATGTTAGGTTGGGTTAGGTTAGGTTATATTACGTTATTGATGTTTATAAAGGTCCCACGGAGACGTAGATGCCAACAAGCCAGGAATGTGGTCAAATATTACCGCCGAGATGTTATTTTGGGTTAGGATAGGTTATATTACGTTATTGATGTATACAAAGGTCCCGCGGAGACGTAGAGGCCAACAAGCCAGGAATGTGATCAAATATTACCGCCGAGATGTTAGGTTGGGTTAGGTTAGGTTATATTACGTTATTGATGTATATAAAGGTCCCACGGAGACGTAGATGCCAACTCGCCAGGAATGTTGTCAAATATTACCGCCGAGATGATAGGTTGGGTTAGATTAGGTTATATTTCGTTATTGATGTATATGAAGATTCCACGGAGACGGAGAAGCCAACTCGCCAGGAATGTTGTCAAATATTACCGCCGAGATGTTAGATTGGGTTAAGTTAGGTTATATTACGTTATTGATGTATATAACGGTCCCACGGAGACGTAGATGCCAACTCGCCAGGAATGTTGTCAAATATTACCGCCGAGATGATAGGTTGGGTTAGGTTAGGTTATATTACGTTATTGATGTATATAAAGGTCCCACGGAGACGTAGAGGCCAACTCGACAGGAATGTTGTCAAATATTACCGCCGAGGTGATAGGTTGGGTTAGGTTACGTTATATTACGTTATTGATGTTTATGAAGGTCAAACGGAGACGTAGAGGCCAACTCGCCAGGTATGATGTCAAATATTACCGCCGATATGTTAGGTTGGGTTAGGTTAGGTTATATTACGTTATTGATGTTTATAAAGGTCCCACGGAGACGTAGATGCCAACAAGCCAGGAATGTGGTCAAATATTACCGCCGAGATGTTATTTTGGGTTAGGATAGGTTATATTACGTTATTGATGTATATAAATGTACCACGGAGACGTAGATGCCAACTCGCCATGAATGTTTTCAAATATTACCGCCGAGATGTTAGGTTGGGTTAGGTTAGGTTATATTAGTTATGGATGTCTATAAAGGTCCCACGGTGACGTAGAGTCCAACTCGCCAGGAATGTTTTCAAATATTACCGACGAGATGTTAGGTTGGGTTAGGTTAGGTTATATCACGTTATTGATGTATATAAAGGTCCCACGGAGACGGAGAAGCCAACTCGCCAGGAATGTTGTCAAATATTACAGCCGAGATGATAGGTTGGGTTAGTTTAGGTTATATTACGTTATTGATGTATATAAATGTCCCGCGGAGACGTAGAAGCCAACTCGCCAGGTATGTTGTCAAATATTACCGCCGAGATGTTAGGTTGGGTTAGGTTAGGTTATATTATGTTATTGATGTATATAAAGGTCCCACGGAGGCGTAGAAGCCAACTCGCCAGGAATGTTGTGAAATATTACCGCCGAGATGTTAGTTTGGGATAGGTTAGGTTATATTACGTTATTGATGTATATGAAGATCCCACGGAGACGTAGAGGCCAACTCGCCAGGTATTATGTCAAATATTACCGGCGAGATGTTAGGTTGGAATACGTTAGGCTATATTACGTTATTGATGTATATGAAGATGCCACTGTGACGTAGATTCCAACTCGCCAGGAATGTTGTCAAATATTACCGCCGAGATGATAGGTTGGCTTAGGTTAGGTTATATTACGTTATTGATGTATATAAAGGTCCCACGGAGATGTAGAGTCCAACTCGCCAGGAATGTTGTCAAATGTTACTGCCGAGATGATAGGTTGGGTTAGGTTAGGTTATATTACGTTATTGATGTATATAAAGGTCCCACGGAGACGTAGAGACAAACTCGCCAGGAATGTTGTGAAATATTACCGCCGAGATGATAGGTTTGGTTAGGTTAGGTTATATTACGTTATTGATGTTTATGAAGGTCAAACGGAGACGTAGAGGCCAACTCGCCAGGTATTATGTCAAATATTACCGGCGATATGTTAGGTTGGGTTAGGTTAGGTTATATTACGTTATTGATGTTTATAAAGGTCCCACGGAGACGTAGATGCCAACAAGCCAGGAATGTGGTCAAATATTACCGCCGAGATGTTATTTTGGGTTAGGATAGGTTATATTACGTTATTGATGTATACAAAGGTCCCGCGGAGACGTAGAGGCCAACAAGCCAGGAATGTGATCAAATATTACCGTCGAGATGTTAGGTTGGGTTAGGTTAGGTTATATTACGTTATTGATGTATATAAAGGTCCCACGGAGACGTCGAGGCCAACTCGCCAGGAATGTTGTCAAATATTACCGCCGAGATGATAGGTTGGGTTAGTTTAGGTTATATTACGTTATTGATGTATATAAATGTCCCGCGGAGACGTAGAAGCCAACTCGCCAGGTATGTTGTCAAATATTACCGCCGAGATGTTAGGTTGGGTTAGGTTAGGTTATATTTCGTTATTGATGTATATGAAGATTCCACGGAGACGGAGAAGCCAACTCGCCAGGAATGTTGTCAAATATTACCGCCGAGATGTTAGATTGGGTTAAGTTAGGTTATATTACGTTATTGATGTATATAAAGGTCCCACGGAGACGTAGATGCCAACTCGCCAGGAATGTTGTCAAATATTACCGCCGAGATGATAGGTTGGGTTAGGTTAGGTTATATTACGTTATTGATGTATATAAAGGTCCCACGGAGACGTAGAGGCCAACTCGACAGGAATGTTGTCAAATATTACCGCCGAGGTGATAGGTTGGGTTAGGTTACGTTATATTACGTTATTGATGTTTATGAAGGTCAAACGGAGACGTAGAGGCCAACTCGCCAGGTATGATGTCAAATATTACCGCCGATATGTTAGGTTGGGTTAGGTTAGGTTATATTACGTTATTGATGTTTATAAAGGTCCCACGGAGACGTAGATGCCAATAAGCCAGGAATGTGGTCAAATATTACCGCCGAGATGTTATTTTGGGTTAGGATAAGTTATATTACGTTATTGATGTATATAAATGTACCACGGAGACGTAGATGCCAACTCGCCATGAATGTTTTCAAATATTACCGCCGAGATGTTAGGTTGGGTTAGGTTAGGTTATATTACGTTATGGATGTCTATAAAGGTCCCACGGTGACGTAGAGTCCAACTCGCCAGGAATGTTTTCAAATATTACCGACGAGATGTTAGGTTGGGTTAGGTTAGGTTATATCACGTTATTGATGTATATAAAGGTCCCACGGAGACGGAGAAGCCAACTCGCCAGGAATGTTGTCAAATATTACAGCCGAAATGATAGGTTGGGTTAGTTTAGGTTATATTACGTTATTGATGTATATAAATGTCCCGCGGAGACGTAGAAGCCAACTCGCCAGGTATGTTGTCAAATATTACCGCCGAGATGTTAGGTTGGGTTAGGTTAGGTTATATTATGTTATTGATGTATATAAAGGTCCCACGGAGGCGTAGAAGCCAACTCGCCAGGAATGTTGTGAAATATTACCGCCGAGATGTTAGGTTGGGATAGGTTAGGTTATATTACGTTATTGATGTATATGAAGATCCCACGGAGACGTAGAGGCCAACTCGCCAGGAATGTTGTCAAATATTACCGCCGAGATGATAGGTTGGGTTAGGTTAGGCTATATTTCGTTATTGATGTATATGAAGGTCCCACGGAGACGTAGAGTCCAACTCGCCAGGAATGTTGTCAAATGTTACTGCCGAGATGATAGGTTGGGTTAGCTTAGGTTATATTACGTTATTGATGTATATAAAGGTCCCACGGAGACGTAGAGACAAACTCGCCAGGAATGTTGTGAAATATTACCGCCGAGATGATAGGTTTGGTTAGGTTAGGTTATATTACGTTATTGATGCTTATGAAGGTCAAACGGAGACGTAGAGGCCAACTCGCCAGGTATTATGTCAAATATTACCGGCGATATGTTAGGTTGGGTTAGGTTAGGTTATATTACGTTATTGATGTTTATAAAGGTCCCACGGAGACGTAGATGCCAACAAGCCAGGAATGTGGTCAAATATTACCGCCGAGATGTTATTTTGGGTTAGGATAGGTTATATTACGTTATTGATGTATACAAAGGTCCCGCGGAGACGTAGAGGCCAACAAGCCAGGAATGTGATCAAATATTACCGCCGAGATGTTAGGTTGGGTTAGGTTAGGTTATATTACGTTATTGATGTATATAAAGGTCCCACGGAGACGTAGATGCCAACTCGCCAGGAATGTTGTCAAATATTACCGCCGAGATGATAGGTTGGGTTAGATTAGGTTATATTTCGTTATTGATGTATATGAAGATTCCACGGAGACGGAGAAGCCAACTCGCCAGGAATGTTGTCAAATATTACCGCCGAGATGTTAGATTGGGTTAAGTTAGGTTATATTACGTTATTGATGTATATAACGGTCCCACGGAGACGTAGATGCCAACTCGCCAGGAATGTTGTCAAATATTACCGCCGAGATGATAGGTTGTGTTAGGTTAGGTTATATTACGTTATTGATGTATATAAAGGTCCCACGGAGACGTAGAGGCCAACTCGACAGGAATGTTGTCAAATATTACCGCCGAGGTGATAGGTTGGGTTAGGTTACGTTATATTACGTTATTGATGTTTATGAAGGTCAAACGGAGACGTAGAGGCCAACTCGCCAGGTATGATGTCAAATATTACCGCCGATATGTTAGGTTGGGTTAGGTTAGGTTATATTACGTTATTGATGTTTATAAAGGTCCCACGGAGACGTAGATGCCAACAAGCCAGGAATGTGGTCAAATATTACCGCCGAGATGTTATTTTGGGTTAGGATAGGTTATATTACGTTATTGATGTATATAAATGTACCACGGAGACGTAGATGCCAACTCGCCATGAATGTTTTCAAATATTACCGCCGAGATGTTAGGTTGGGTTAGGTTAGGTTATATTAGTTATGGATGTCTATAAAGGTCCCACGGTGACGTAGAGTCCAACTCGCCAGGAATGTTTTCAAATATTACCGACGAGATGTTAGGTTGGGTTAGGTTAGGTTATATCACGTTATTGATGTATATAAAGGTCCCACGGAGACGGAGAAGCCAACTCGCCAGGAATGTTGTCAAATATTACAGCCGAGATGATAGGTTGGGTTAGTTTAGGTTATATTACGTTATTGATGTATATAAATGTCCCGCGGAGACGTAGAAGCCAACTCGCCAGGTATGTTGTCAAATATTACCGCCGAGATGTTAGGTTGGGTTAGGTTAGGTTATATTATGTTATTGATGTATATAAAGGTCCCACGGAGGCGTAGAAACCAACTCGCCAGGAATGTTGTGAAATATTACCGCCGAGATGTTAGTTTGGGATAGGTTAGGTTATATTACGTTATTGATGTATATGAAGATCCCACGGAGACGTAGAGGCCAACTCGCCAGGTATTATGTCAAATATTACCGGCGAGATGTTAGGTTGGAATACGTTAGGCTATATTACGTTATTGATGTATATGAAGATGCCACTGTGACGTAGATTCCAACTCGCCAGGAATGTTGTCAAATATTACCGCCGAGATGATAGGTTGGCTTAGGTTAGGTTATATTACGTTATTGATGTATATAAAGGTCCCACGGAGACGTAGAGGCCAACTCGACAGGAATGTTGTCAAATATTACCGCCGAGGTGATAGGTTGGGTTAGGTTACGTTATATTACGTTATTGATGTTTATGAAGGTCAAACGGAGACGTATAGGCCAACTCGCCAGGTATGATGTCAAATATTACCGCCGATATGTTAGGTTGGGTTAGGTTAGGTTATATTACGTTATTGATGTTTATAAAGGTCCCACGGAGACGTTGATGCCAACAAGCCAGGAATGTGGTCAAATATTACCGCCGAGATGTTATTTTGGGTTAGGATAGGTTATATTACGTTATTGATGTATATAAATGTACCACGGAGACGTAGATGCCAACTCGCCATGAATGTTTTCAAATATTACCGCCGAGAAGTTAGGTTGGGTTAGGTTAGGTTATATTACGTTATGGATGTCTATAAAGGTCCCACGGTGACGTAGAGTCCAACTCGCCAGGAATGTTTTCAAATATTACCGACGAGATGTTAGGTTGGGTTAGGTTAGGTTATATCACGTTATTGATGTATATAAAGGTCCCACGGAGACGGAGAAGCCAACTCGCCAGGAATGTTTTCAAATATTACAGCCGAGATGATAGGTTGGGTTAGTTTAGGTTATATTACGTTATTGATGTATATAAATGTCCCGCGGAGACGTAGAAGCCAACTCGTCAGGTATGTTGTCAAATATTACCGCCGAGATGTTAGGTTGGGTTAGGTTAGGTTATATTATGTTATTGATGTATATAAAGGTCCCACGGAGGCGTAGAAGCCAACTCGCCAGGAATGTTGTGAAATATTACCGCCGAGATGTTAGGTTGGGATAGGTTAGGTTATATTACGTTATTGATGTATATGAAGATCCCACGGAGACGTAGAGGCCAACTCGCCAGGAATGTTGTCAAATATTACCGCCGAGATGATAGGTTGGGTTAGGTTAGGCTATATTTCGTTATTGATGTATATGAAGGTCCCACGGAGACGTAGAGTCCAACTCGCCAGGAATGTTGTCAAATGTTACTGCCGAGATGATAGGTTGGGTTAGCTTAGGTTATATTACGTTATTGATGTATATAAAGGTCCCACGGAGACGTAGAGACAAACTCGCCAGGAATGTTGTGAAATATTACCGCCGAGATGATAGGTTTGGTTAGGTTAGGTTATATTACGTTATTGATGCTTATGAAGGTCAAACGGAGACGTAGAGGCCAACTCGCCAGGTATTATGTCAAATATTACCGGCGATATGTTAGGTTGGGTTAGGTTAGGTTATATTACGTTATTGATGTTTATAAAGGTCCCACGGAGACGTAGATGCCAACAAGCCAGGAATGTGGTCAAATATTACCGCCGAGATGTTATTTTGGGTTAGGATAGGTTATATTACGTTATTGATGTATACAAAGGTCCCGCGGAGACGTAGAGGCCAACAAGCCAGGAATGTGATCAAATATTACCGCCGAGATGTTAGGTTGGGTTAGGTTAGGTTATATTACGTTATTGATGTATATAAAGGTCCCACGGAGACGTAGATGCCAACTCGCCAGGAATGTTGTCAAATATTACCGCCGAGATGATAGGTTGGGTTAGATTAGGTTATATTTCGTTATTGATGTATATGAAGATTCCACGGAGACGGAGAAGCCAACTCGCCAGGAATGTTGTCAAATATTACCGCCGAGATGTTAGATTGGGTTAAGTTAGGTTATATTACGTTATTGATGTATATAACGGTCCCACGGAGACGTAGATGCCAACTCGCCAGGAATGTTGTCAAATATTACCGCCGAGATGATAGGTTGGGTTAGGTTAGGTTATATTACGTTATTGATGTATATAAAGGTCCCACGGAGACGTAGAGGCCAACTCGACAGGAATGTTGTCAAATATTACCGCCGAGGTGATAGGTTGGGTTAGGTTACGTTATATTACGTTATTGATGTTTATGAAGGTCAAACGGAGACGTAGAGGCCAACTCGCCAGGTATGATGTCAAATATTACCGCCGATATGTTAGGTTGGGTTAGGTTAGGTTATATTACGTTATTGATGTTTATAAAGGTCCCACGGAGACGTAGATGCCAACAAGCCAGGAATGTGGTCAAATATTACCGCCGAGATGTTATTTTGGGTTAGGATAGGTTATATTACGTTATTGATGTATATAAATGTACCACGGAGACGTAGATGCCAACTCGCCATGAATGTTTTCAAATATTACCGCCGAGATGTTAGGTTGGGTTAGGTTAGGTTATATTAGTTATGGATGTCTATAAAGGTCCCACGGTGACGTAGAGTCCAACTCGCCAGGAATGTTTTCAAATATTACCGACGAGATGTTAGGTTGGGTTAGGTTAGGTTATATCACGTTATTGATGTATATAAAGGTCCCACGGAGACGGAGAAGCCAACTCGCCAGGAATGTTGTCAAATATTACAGCCGAGATGATAGGTTGGGTTAGTTTAGGTTATATTACGTTATTGATGTATATAAATGTCCCGCGGAGACGTAGAAGCCAACTCGCCAGGTATGTTGTCAAATATTACCGCCGAGATGTTAGGTTGGGTTAGGTTAGGTTATATTATGTTATTGATGTATATAAAGGTCCCACGGAGGCGTAGAAGCCAACTCGCCAGGAATGTTGTGAAATATTACCGCCGAGATGTTAGTTTGGGATAGGTTAGGTTATATTACGTTATTGATGTATATGAAGATCCCACGGAGACGTAGAGGCCAACTCGCCAGGTATTATGTCAAATATTACCGGCGAGATGTTAGGTTGGAATACGTTAGGCTATATTACGTTATTGATGTATATGAAGATGCCACTGTGACGTAGATTCCAACTCGCCAGGAATGTTGTCAAATATTACCGCCGAGATGATAGGTTGGCTTAGGTTAGGTTATATTACGTTATTGATGTATATAAAGGTCCCACGGAGATGTAGAGTCCAACTCGCCAGGAATGTTGTCAAATGTTACTGCCGAGATGATAGGTTGGGTTAGGTTAGGTTATATTACGTTATTGATGTATATAAAGGTCCCACGGAGACGTAGAGACAAACTCGCCAGGAATGTTGTGAAATATTACCGCCGAGATGATAGGTTTGGTTAGGTTAGGTTATATTACGTTATTGATGTTTATGAAGGTCAAACGGAGACGTAGAGGCCAACTCGCCAGGTATTATGTCAAATATTACCGGCGATATGTTAGGTTGGGTTAGGTTAGGTTATATTACGTTATTGATGTTTATAAAGGTCCCACGGAGACGTAGATGCCAACAAGCCAGGAATGTGGTCAAATATTACCGCCGAGATGTTATTTTGGGTTAGGATAGGTTATATTACGTTATTGATGTATACAAAGGTCCCGCGGAGACGTAGAGGCCAACAAGCCAGGAATGTGATCAAATATTACCGTCGAGATGTTAGGTTGGGTTAGGTTAGGTTATATTACGTTATTGATGTATATAAAGGTCCCACGGAGACGTCGAGGCCAACTCGCCAGGAATGTTGTCAAATATTACCGCCGAGATGATAGGTTGGGTTAGTTTAGGTTATATTACGTTATTGATGTATATAAATGTCCCGCGGAGACGTAGAAGCCAACTCGCCAGGTATGTTGTCAAATATTACCGCCGAGATGTTAGGTTGGGTTAGGTTAGGTTATATTTCGTTATTGATGTATATGAAGATTCCACGGAGACGGAGAAGCCAACTCGCCAGGAATGTTGTCAAATATTACCGCCGAGATGTTAGATTGGGTTAAGTTAGGTTATATTACGTTATTGATGTATATAAAGGTCCCACGGAGACGTAGATGCCAACTCGCCAGGAATGTTGTCAAATATTACCGCCGAGATGATAGGTTGGGTTAGGTTAGGTTATATTACGTTATTGATGTATATAAAGGTCCCACGGAGACGTAGAGGCCAACTCGACAGGAATGTTGTCAAATATTACCGCCGAGGTGATAGGTTGGGTTAGGTTACGTTATATTACGTTATTGATGTTTATGAAGGTCAAACGGAGACGTAGAGGCCAACTCGCCAGGTATGATGTCAAATATTACCGCCGATATGTTAGGTTGGGTTAGGTTAGGTTATATTACGTTATTGATGTTTATAAAGGTCCCACGGAGACGTAGATGCCAATAAGCCAGGAATGTGGTCAAATATTACCGCCGAGATGTTATTTTGGGTTAGGATAAGTTATATTACGTTATTGATGTATATAAATGTACCACGGAGACGTAGATGCCAACTCGCCATGAATGTTTTCAAATATTACCGCCGAGATGTTAGGTTGGGTTAGGTTAGGTTATATTACGTTATGGATGTCTATAAAGGTCCCACGGTGACGTAGAGTCCAACTCGCCAGGAATGTTTTCAAATATTACCGACGAGATGTTAGGTTGGGTTAGGTTAGGTTATATCACGTTATTGATGTATATAAAGGTCCCACGGAGACGGAGAAGCCAACTCGCCAGGAATGTTGTCAAATATTACAGCCGAAATGATAGGTTGGGTTAGTTTAGGTTATATTACGTTATTGATGTATATAAATGTCCCGCGGAGACGTAGAAGCCAACTCGCCAGGTATGTTGTCAAATATTACCGCCGAGATGTTAGGTTGGGTTAGGTTAGGTTATATTATGTTATTGATGTATATAAAGGTCCCACGGAGGCGTAGAAGCCAACTCGCCAGGAATGTTGTGAAATATTACCGCCGAGATGTTAGGTTGGGATAGGTTAGGTTATATTACGTTATTGATGTATATGAAGATCCCACGGAGACGTAGAGGCCAACTCGCCAGGAATGTTGTCAAATATTACCGCCGAGATGATAGGTTGGGTTAGGTTAGGCTATATTTCGTTATTGATGTATATGAAGGTCCCACGGAGACGTAGAGTCCAACTCGCCAGGAATGTTGTCAAATGTTACTGCCGAGATGATAGGTTGGGTTAGCTTAGGTTATATTACGTTATTGATGTATATAAAGGTCCCACGGAGACGTAGAGACAAACTCGCCAGGAATGTTGTGAAATATTACCGCCGAGATGATAGGTTTGGTTAGGTTAGGTTATATTACGTTATTGATGCTTATGAAGGTCAAACGGAGACGTAGAGGCCAACTCGCCAGGTATTATGTCAAATATTACCGGCGATATGTTAGGTTGGGTTAGGTTAGGTTATATTACGTTATTGATGTTTATAAAGGTCCCACGGAGACGTAGATGCCAACAAGCCAGGAATGTGGTCAAATATTACCGCCGAGATGTTATTTTGGGTTAGGATAGGTTATATTACGTTATTGATGTATACAAAGGTCCCGCGGAGACGTAGAGGCCAACAAGCCAGGAATGTGATCAAATATTACCGCCGAGATGTTAGGTTGGGTTAGGTTAGGTTATATTACGTTATTGATGTATATAAAGGTCCCACGGAGACGTAGATGCCAACTCGCCAGGAATGTTGTCAAATATTACCGCCGAGATGATAGGTTGGGTTAGATTAGGTTATATTTCGTTATTGATGTATATGAAGATTCCACGGAGACGGAGAAGCCAACTCGCCAGGAATGTTGTCAAATATTACCGCCGAGATGTTAGATTGGGTTAAGTTAGGTTATATTACGTTATTGATGTATATAACGGTCCCACGGAGACGTAGATGCCAACTCGCCAGGAATGTTGTCAAATATTACCGCCGAGATGATAGGTTGTGTTAGGTTAGGTTATATTACGTTATTGATGTATATAAAGGTCCCACGGAGACGTAGAGGCCAACTCGACAGGAATGTTGTCAAATATTACCGCCGAGGTGATAGGTTGGGTTAGGTTACGTTATATTACGTTATTGATGTTTATGAAGGTCAAACGGAGACGTAGAGGCCAACTCGCCAGGTATGATGTCAAATATTACCGCCGATATGTTAGGTTGGGTTAGGTTAGGTTATATTACGTTATTGATGTTTATAAAGGTCCCACGGAGACGTAGATGCCAACAAGCCAGGAATGTGGTCAAATATTACCGCCGAGATGTTATTTTGGGTTAGGATAGGTTATATTACGTTATTGATGTATATAAATGTACCACGGAGACGTAGATGCCAACTCGCCATGAATGTTTTCAAATATTACCGCCGAGATGTTAGGTTGGGTTAGGTTAGGTTATATTAGTTATGGATGTCTATAAAGGTCCCACGGTGACGTAGAGTCCAACTCGCCAGGAATGTTTTCAAATATTACCGACGAGATGTTAGGTTGGGTTAGGTTAGGTTATATCACGTTATTGATGTATATAAAGGTCCCACGGAGACGGAGAAGCCAACTCGCCAGGAATGTTGTCAAATATTACAGCCGAGATGATAGGTTGGGTTAGTTTAGGTTATATTACGTTATTGATGTATATAAATGTCCCGCGGAGACGTAGAAGCCAACTCGCCAGGTATGTTGTCAAATATTACCGCCGAGATGTTAGGTTGGGTTAGGTTAGGTTATATTATGTTATTGATGTATATAAAGGTCCCACGGAGGCGTAGAAACCAACTCGCCAGGAATGTTGTGAAATATTACCGCCGAGATGTTAGTTTGGGATAGGTTAGGTTATATTACGTTATTGATGTATATGAAGATCCCACGGAGACGTAGAGGCCAACTCGCCAGGTATTATGTCAAATATTACCGGCGAGATGTTAGGTTGGAATACGTTAGGCTATATTACGTTATTGATGTATATGAAGATGCCACTGTGACGTAGATTCCAACTCGCCAGGAATGTTGTCAAATATTACCGCCGAGATGATAGGTTGGCTTAGGTTAGGTTATATTACGTTATTGATGTATATAAAGGTCCCACGGAGACGTAGAGGCCAACTCGACAGGAATGTTGTCAAATATTACCGCCGAGGTGATAGGTTGGGTTAGGTTACGTTATATTACGTTATTGATGTTTATGAAGGTCAAACGGAGACGTATAGGCCAACTCGCCAGGTATGATGTCAAATATTACCGCCGATATGTTAGGTTGGGTTAGGTTAGGTTATATTACGTTATTGATGTTTATAAAGGTCCCACGGAGACGTTGATGCCAACAAGCCAGGAATGTGGTCAAATATTACCGCCGAGATGTTATTTTGGGTTAGGATAGGTTATATTACGTTATTGATGTATATAAATGTACCACGGAGACGTAGATGCCAACTCGCCATGAATGTTTTCAAATATTACCGCCGAGAAGTTAGGTTGGGTTAGGTTAGGTTATATTACGTTATGGATGTCTATAAAGGTCCCACGGTGACGTAGAGTCCAACTCGCCAGGAATGTTTTCAAATATTACCGACGAGATGTTAGGTTGGGTTAGGTTAGGTTATATCACGTTATTGATGTATATAAAGGTCCCACGGAGACGGAGAAGCCAACTCGCCAGGAATGTTTTCAAATATTACAGCCGAGATGATAGGTTGGGTTAGTTTAGGTTATATTACGTTATTGATGTATATAAATGTCCCGCGGAGACGTAGAAGCCAACTCGTCAGGTATGTTGTCAAATATTACCGCCGAGATGTTAGGTTGGGTTAGGTTAGGTTATATTATGTTATTGATGTATATAAAGGTCCCACGGAGGCGTAGAAGCCAACTCGCCAGGAATGTTGTGAAATATTACCGCCGAGATGTTAGGTTGGGATAGGTTAGGTTATATTACGTTATTGATGTATATGAAGATCCCACGGAGACGTAGAGGCCAACTCGCCAGGAATGTTGTCAAATATTACCGCCGAGATGATAGGTTGGGTTAGGTTAGGCTATATTTCGTTATTCATGTATATGAAGGTCCCACGGAGACGTAGAGTCCAACTCGCCAGGAATGTTGTCAAATGTTACTGCCGAGATGATAGGTTGGGTTAGGTTAGGTTATATTACGTTATTGATGTATATAAAGGTCCCACGGAGACGTAGAGACAAACTCGCCAGGAATGTTGTGAAATATTACCGCCGAGATGATAGGTTTGGTTAGGTTAGGTTATATTACGTTATTGATGTTTATGAAGGTCAAACGGAGACGTAGAGGCCAACTCGCCAGGTATTATGTCAAATATTACCGGCGATATGTTAGGTTGGGTTAGGTTAGGTTATATTACGTTATTGATGTTTATAAAGGTCCCACGGAGACGTAGATGCCAACAAGCCAGGAATGTGGTCAAATATTACCGCCGAGATGTTATTTTGGGTTAGGATAGGTTATATTACGTTATTGATGTATACAAAGGTCCCGCGGAGACGTAGAGGCCAACAAGCCAGGAATGTGATCAAATATTACCGTCGAGATGTTAGGTTGGGTTAGGTTAGGTTATATTACGTTATTGATGTATATAAAGGTCCCACGGAGACGTCGAGGCCAACTCGCCAGGAATGTTGTCAAATATTACCGCCGAGATGATAGGTTGGGTTAGTTTAGGTTATATTACGTTATTGATGTATATAAATGTCCCGCGGAGACGTAGAAGCCAACTCGCCAGGTATGTTGTCAAATATTACCGCCGAGATGTTAGGTTGGGTTAGGTTAGGTTATATTTCGTTATTGATGTATATGAAGATTCCACGGAGACGGAGAAGCCAACTCGCCAGGAATGTTGTCAAATATTACCGCCGAGATGTTAGATTGGGTTAAGTTAGGTTATATTACGTTATTGATGTATATAAAGGTCCCACGGAGACGTAGATGCCAACTCGCCAGGAATGTTGTCAAATATTACCGCCGAGATGATAGGTTGGGTTAGGTTAGGTTATATTACGTTATTGATGTATATAAAGGTCCCACGGAGACGTAGAGGCCAACTCGACAGGAATGTTGTCAAATATTACCGCCGAGGTGATAGGTTGGGTTAGGTTACGTTATATTACGTTATTGATGTTTATGAAGGTCAAACGGAGACGTAGAGGCCAACTCGCCAGGTATGATGTCAAATATTACCGCCGATATGTTAGGTTGGGTTAGGTTAGGTTATATTACGTTATTGATGTTTATAAAGGTCCCACGGAGACGTAGATGCCAACAAGCCAGGAATGTGGTCAAATATTACCGCCGAGATGTTATTTTGGGTTAGGATAAGTTATATTACGTTATTGATGTATATAAATGTACCACGGAGACGTAGATGCCAACTCGCCATGAATGTTTTCAAATATTACCGCCGAGATGTTAGGTTGGGTTAGGTTAGGTTTTATTACGTTATGGATGTCTATAAAGGTCCCACGGTGACGTAGAGTCCAACTCGCCAGGAATGTTTTCAAATATTCCCGACGAGATGTTAGGTTGGGTGAGGTTAGGTTATATCACGTTATTGATGTATATAAAGGTCCCACGGAGACGGAGAAGCCAACTCGCCAGGAATGTTGTCAAATATTACCGCCGAGATGATAGGTTGGGTTAGTTTAGGTTATATTACGTTATTGATGTATATAAATGTCCCGCGGAGACGTAGAAGCCAACTCGCCAGGTATGTTGTCAAATATTACCGCCGAGATGTTAGGTTGGGTTAGGTTAGGTTATATTTCGTTATTGATGTATATGAAGATTCCACGGAGACGTAGATGCCAATAAGCCAGGAATGTGGTCAAATATTACCGCCGAGATGTTATTTTGGGTTAGGATAGGTTATATTACGTTATTGATGTATATAAATGTACCACGGAGACGTAGATGCCAACTCGCCATGAATGTTTTCAAATATTACCGCCGAGATGTTAGGTTGGGTTAGGTTAGGTTATATTACGTTATGGATGTCTATAAAGGTCCCACGGTGACGTAGAGTCCAACTCGCCAGGAATGTTTTCAAATATTACCGACGAGATGTTAGGTTGGGTCAGGTTAGGTTATATCACGTTATTGATGTATATAAAGGTCCCACGGAGACGGAGAAGCCAACTCGCCAGGAATGTTGTCAAATATTACAGCCGAGATGATAGGTTGGGTTAGTTTAGGTTATATTACGTTATTGATGTATATAAATGTCCCGCGGAGACGTAGAAGCCAACTCGCCAGGTATGTTGTCAAATATTACCGCCGAGATGTTAGGTTGGGTTAGGTTAGGTTATATTATGTTATTGATGTATATAAAGGTCCCACGGAGGCGTAGAAGCCAACTCGCCAGGAATGTTGTGAAATATTACCGCCGAGATGTTAGGTTGGGATAGGTTAGGTTATATTACGTTATTGATGTATATGAAGATCCCACGGAGACGTAGAGGCCAACTCGCCAGGAATGTTGTCAAATATTACCGCCGAGATGATAGGTTGGGTTAGGTTAGGCTATATTTCGTTATTGATGTATATGAAGGTCCCACGGAGACGTAGAGTCCAACTCGCCAGGAATGTTGTCAAATGTTACTGCCGAGATGATAGGTTGGGTTAGGTTAGGCTATATTACGTTATTGATGTATATAAAGGTCCCACGGAGACGTAGAGACAAACACGCCAGGAATGTTGTGAAATATTACCGCCGAGATGATAGGTTTGGTTAGGTTAGGTTATATTACGTTATTGATGTTTATGAAGGTCAAACGGAGACGTAGAGGCCAACTCGCCAGGTATTATGTCAAATATTACCGGCGATATGTTAGGTTGGGTTAGGTTAGGTTATATTACGTTATTGATGTTTATAAAGGTCCCACGGAGACGTAGATGCCAACAAGCCAGGAATGTGGTCAAATATTACCGCCGAGATGTTATCTTGGGTTAGGATAGGTTATATTACGTTATTGATGTATACAAAGGTCCCGCGGAGACGTAGAGGCCAACAAGCCAGGAATGTGATCAAATATTACCGCCGAGATGTTAGGTTGGGTTAGGTTAGGTTATATTACGTTATTGATGTATAAAAAGATCCCACGGAGACGGAGAAACCAACTCGCCAGGAATGTTTTCAAATATTACCGCCGAGATGTTAGGTTGGTTTAGGTTAGGTTATATTTCGTTATTGATGTATATGAAGGTCCCACGGAGACGTAGAGGCCAACAAGCCAGAAATCTGATCAAATATTACCGCCGTGATCATAGGTTGGGTTAGGTTAGGTTATATTTCGTTACTGATGTATATGAAGGTCCCACGGAGACGTAGAGACCAACTCGCCAGGAATGTTGTCAAATATTACCGCCGAGATGATAGGTTGGGTTAGGTTAGGTTATATTACGTTATTGATGTATATAAAATGTCCCACGGAGACGGAGAAGCCAACTCGACAGGAATGTTGTCAAATATTACCGCCGAGATGTTAGGTTGGGTTAGATTAGGTTATATTACGTTATTGACGTATATAAAGGTCCCACTGCGACGTAGAGGCCAACTCGCCAGGAATGTTGTCAAATATTACCGCCGAGATGATAGGTTGGGTTAGGTTAGGTTATATTTCGTTATTGATGTATATGAAGATTCCACGGAGACGTAGATGCCAATAAGCCAGGAATGTGGTCAAATATTACCGCCGAGATGTTATTTTGGGTTAGGATAGGTTATATTACGTTATTGATGTATATAAATGTACCACGGAGACGTAGATGCCAACTCGCCATGAATGTTTTCAAATATTACCGCCGAGATGTTAGGTTGGGTTAGGTTAGGTTATATTACGTTATGGATGTCTATAAAGGTCCCACGGTGACGTAGAGTCCAACTCGCCAGGAATGTTTTCAAATATTACCGACGAGATGTTAGGTTGGGTTAGGTTAGGTTATATCACGTTATTGATGTATATAAAGGTCCCACGGAGACGGAGAAGCCAACTCGCCAGGAATGTTGTCAAATATTACAGCCGAAATGATAGGTTGGGTTAGTTTAGGTTATATTACGTTATTGATGTATATAAATGTCCCGCGGAGACGTAGAAGCCAACTCGCCAGGTATGTTGTCAAATATTACCGCCGAGATGTTAGGTTGGGTTAGGTTAGGTTATATTATGTTATTGATGTATATAAAGGTCCCACGGAGGCGTAGAAGCCAACTCGCCAGGAATGTTGTGAAATATTACCGCCGAGATGTTAGGTTGGGATAGGTTAGGTTATATTACGTTATTGATGTATATGAAGATCCCACGGAGACGTAGAGGCCAACTCGCCAGGAATGTTGTCAAATATTACCGCCGAGATGATAGGTTGGGTTAGGTTAGGCTATATTTCGTTATTGATGTATATGAAGGTCCCACGGAGACGTAGAGTCCAACTCGCCAGGAATGTTGTCAAATGTTACTGCCGAGATGATAGGTTGGGTTAGCTTAGGTTATATTACGTTATTGATGTATATAAAGGTCCCACGGAGACGTAGAGACAAACTCGCCAGGAATGTTGTGAAATATTACCGCCGAGATGATAGGTTTGGTTAGGTTAGGTTATATTACGTTATTGATGCTTATGAAGGTCAAACGGAGACGTAGAGGCCAACTCGCCAGGTATTATGTCAAATATTACCGGCGATATGTTAGGTTGGGTTAGGTTAGGTTATATTACGTTATTGATGTTTATAAAGGTCCCACGGAGACGTAGATGCCAACAAGCCAGGAATGTGGTCAAATATTACCGCCGAGATGTTATTTTGGGTTAGGATAGGTTATATTACGTTATTGATGTATACAAAGGTCCCGCGGAGACGTAGAGGCCAACAAGCCAGGAATGTGATCAAATATTACCGCCGAGATGTTAGGTTGGGTTAGGTTAGGTTATATTACGTTATTGATGTATATAAAGGTCCCACGGAGACGTAGATGCCAACTCGCCAGGAATGTTGTCAAATATTACCGCCGAGATGATAGGTTGGGTTAGATTAGGTTATATTTCGTTATTGATGTATATGAAGATTCCACGGAGACGGAGAAGCCAACTCGCCAGGAATGTTGTCAAATATTACCGCCGAGATGTTAGATTGGGTTAAGTTAGGTTATATTACGTTATTGATGTATATAAAGGTCCCACGGAGACGTAGATGCCAACTCGCCAGGAATGTTGTCAAATATTACCGCCGAGATGATAGGTTGGGTTAGGTTAGGTTATATTACGTTATTGATGTATATAAAGGTCCCACGGAGACGTAGAGGCCAACTCGACAGGAATGTTGTCAAATATTACCGCCGAGGTGATAGGTTGGGTTAGGTTACGTTATATTACGTTATTGATGTTTATGAAGGTCAAACGGAGACGTAGAGGCCAACTCGCCAGGTATGATGTCAAATATTACCGCCGATATGTTAGGTTGGGTTAGGTTAGGTTATATTACGTTATTGATGTTTATAAAGGTCCCACGGAGACGTAGATGCCAACAAGCCAGGAATGTGGTCAAATATTACCGCCGAGATGTTATTTTGGGTTAGGATAGGTTATATTACGTTATTGATGTATATAAATGTACCACGGAGACGTAGATGCCAACTCGCCATGAATGTTTTCAAATATTACCGCCGAGATGTTAGGTTGGGTTAGGTTAGGTTATATTAGTTATGGATGTCTATAAAGGTCCCACGGTGACGTAGAGTCCAACTCGCCAGGAATGTTTTCAAATATTACCGACGAGATGTTAGGTTGGGTTAGGTTAGGTTATATCACGTTATTGATGTATATAAAGGTCCAACGGAGACGGAGAAGCCAACTCGCCAGGAATGTTGTCAAATATTACAGCCGAGATGATAGGTTGGGTTAGTTTAGGTTATATTACGTTATTGATGTATATAAATGTCCCGCGGAGACGTAGAAGCCAACTCGCCAGGTATGTTGTCAAATATTACCGCCGAGATGTTAGGTTGGGTTAGGTTAGGTTATATTATGTTATTGATGTATATAAAGGTCCCACGGAGGCGTAGAAGCCAACTCGCCAGGAATGTTGTGAAATATTACCGCCGAGATGTTAGTTTGGGATAGGTTAGGTTATATTACGTTATTGATGTATATGAAGATCCCACGGAGACGTAGAGGCCAACTCGCCAGGTATTATGTCAAATATTACCGGCGAGATGTTAGGTTGGAATACGTTAGGCTATATTACGTTATTGATGTATATGAAGATGCCACTGTGACGTAGATTCCAACTCGCCAGGAATGTTGTCAAATATTACCGCCGAGATGATAGGTTGGCTTAGGTTAGGTTATATTACGTTATTGATGTATATAAAGGTCCCACGGAGACGTAGAGGCCAACTCGACAGGAATGTTGTCAAATATTACCGCCGAGGTGATAGGTTGGGTTAGGTTACGTTATATTACGTTATTGATGTTTATGAAGGTCAAACGGAGACGTATAGGCCAACTCGCCAGGTATGATGTCAAATATTACCGCCGATATGTTAGGTTGGGTTAGGTTAGGTTATATTACGTTATTGATGTTTATAAAGGTCCCACGGAGACGTTGATGCCAACAAGCCAGGAATGTGGTCAAATATTACCGCCGAGATGTTATTTTGGGTTAGGATAGGTTATATTACGTTATTGATGTATATAAATGTACCACGGAGACGTAGATGCCAACTCGCCATGAATGTTTTCAAATATTACCGCCGAGAAGTTAGGTTGGGTTAGGTTAGGTTATATTACGTTATGGATGTCTATAAAGGTCCCACGGTGACGTAGAGTCCAACTCGCCAGGAATGTTTTCAAATATTACCGACGAGATGTTAGGTTGGGTTAGGTTAGGTTATATCACGTTATTGATGTATATAAAGGTCCCACGGAGACGGAGAAGCCAACTCGCCAGGAATGTTTTCAAATATTACAGCCGAGATGATAGGTTGGGTCAGTTTAGGTTATATTACGTTATTGATGTATATAAATGTCCCGCGGAGACGTAGAAGCCAACTCGCCAGGTATGTTGTCAAATATTACCGCCGAGATGTTAGGTTGGGTTAGGTTAGGTTATATTATGTTATTGATGTATATAAAGGTCCCACGGAGGCGTAGAAGCCAACTCGCCAGGAATGTTGTGAAATATTACCGCCGAGATGTTAGGTTGGGATAGGTTAGGTTATATTACGTTATTGATGTATATGAAGATCCCACGGAGACGTAGAGGCCAACTCGCCAGGAATGTTGTCAAATATTACCGCCGAGATGATAGGTTGGGTTAGGTTAGGCTATATTTCGTTATTCATGTATATGAAGGTCCCACGGAGACGTAGAGTCCAACTCGCCAGGAATGTTGTCAAATGTTACTGCCGAGATGATAGGTTGGGTTAGGTTAGGTTATATTACGTTATTGATGTATATAAAGGTCCCACGGAGACGTAGAGACAAACTCGCCAGGAATGTTGTGAAATATTACCGCCGAGATGATAGGTTTGGTTAGGTTAGGTTATATTACGTTATTGATGTTTATGAAGGTCAAACGGAGACGTAGAGGCCAACTCGCCAGGTATTATGTCAAATATTACCGGCGATATGTTAGGTTGGGTTAGGTTAGGTTATATTACGTTATTGATGTTTATAAAGGTCCCACGGAGACGTAGATGCCAACAAGCCAGGAATGTGGTCAAATATTACCGCCGAGATGTTATTTTGGGTTAGGATAGGTTATATTACGTTATTGATGTATACAAAGGTCCCGCGGAGACGTAGAGGCCAACAAGCCAGGAATGTGATCAAATATTACCGTCGAGATGTTAGGTTGGGTTAGGTTAGGTTATATTACGTTATTGATGTATATAAAGGTCCCACGGAGACGTCGAGGCCAACTCGCCAGGAATGTTGTCAAATATTACCGCCGAGATGATAGGTTGGGTTAGTTTAGGTTATATTACGTTATTGATGTATATAAATGTCCCGCGGAGACGTAGAAGCCAACTCGCCAGGTATGTTGTCAAATATTACCGCCGAGATGTTAGGTTGGGTTAGGTTAGGTTATATTTCGTTATTGATGTATATGAAGATTCCACGGAGACGGAGAAGCCAACTCGCCAGGAATGTTGTCAAATATTACCGCCGAGATGTTAGATTGGGTTAAGTTAGGTTATATTACGTTATTGATGTATATAAAGGTCCCACGGAGACGTAGATGC
Source organism: Xylocopa violacea (assembly GCA_963969225.1). Classification (NCBI taxonomy): domain Eukaryota; kingdom Metazoa; phylum Arthropoda; class Insecta; order Hymenoptera; family Apidae; genus Xylocopa; species Xylocopa violacea. The sequence goes on from CAXAJV010001114.1 coordinate 3,418,922, forward strand.
CAACTCGCCAGGAATGTTGTCAAATATTACCGCCGAGATGATAGGTTGGGTTAGGTTAGGTTATATTACGTTATTGATGTATATAAAGGTCCCACGGAGACGTAGAGGCCAACTCGACAGGAATGTTGTCAAATATTACCGCCGAGGTGATAGGTTGGGTTAGGTTACGTTATATTACGTTATTGATGTTTATGAAGGTCAAACGGAGACGTAGAGGCCAACTCGCCAGGTATGATGTCAAATATTACCGCCGATATGTTAGGTTGGGTTAGGTTAGGTTATATTACGTTATTGATGTTTATAAAGGTCCCACGGAGACGTAGATGCCAACAAGCCAGGAATGTGGTCAAATATTACCGCCGAGATGTTATTTTGGGTTAGGATAAGTTAAATTACGTTATTGATGTATATAAATGTACCACGGAGACGTAGATGCCAACTCGCCATGAATGTTTTCAAATATTACCGCCGAGATGTTAGGTTGGGTTAGGTTAGGTTATATTACGTTATGGATGTCTATAAAGGTCCCACGGTGACGTAGAGTCCAACTCGCCAGGAATGTTTTCAAATATTACCGACGAGATGTTAGGTTGGGTTAGGTTAGGTTATATCACGTTATTGATGTATATAAAGGTCCCACGGAGACGGAGAAGCCAACTCGCCAGGAATGTTGTCAAATATTACCGCCGAGATGATAGGTTGGGTTAGTTTAGGTTATATTACGTTATTGATGTATATAAATGTCCCGCGGAGACGTAGAAGCCAACTCGCCAGGTATGTTGTCAAATATTACCGCCGAGATGTTAGGTTGGGTTAGGTTAGGTTATATTACGTTATTGATGTATATAAAGGTCCCACGGAGGCGTAGAGGCCAACTCGCCAGGAATGTTGTGAAATATTACCGCCGAGATGTTAGGTTGGGATAGGTTAGGTTATATTACGTTATTGATGTATATGAAGATCCCACGGAGACGTAGCGGCCAACTCGCCAGGAATGTTGTCAAATATTACCGCCGAGATGATAGGTTGGGTTAGGTTAGGCTATATTTCGTTATTGATGTATATGAAGGTCCCACGGAGACGTAGAGTCCAACTCGCCAGGAATGTTGTCAAATGTTACCGCCGAGATGATAGGTTGGTTTAGGTTAGGTTATATTACGTTATTGATGTATATAAAGGTCCCACGGAGACGTAGAGACAAACTCGCCAGGAATGTTGTGAAATATTACCGCCGAGATGATAGGTTTGGTTAGGTTAGGTTATATTACGTTATTGATGTTTATGAAGGTCAAACGGAGACGTAGAGGCCAACTCGCCAGGTATGATGTCAAATATTACCGGCGAGATGTTAGGTTGGAATAGGTTAGGCTATATTACGTTATTGATGTATATGAAGATCCCACTGTGACGTAGAGGCCAACTCGACAGGAATGTTGTCAAATATTACCGCCGAGATGATAGGTTGGGTTAGGTTAGGTTATATTACGTTATTGATGTATATAAAGGTCCCACGGAGACGTAGAGGCCAACTCGACAGGAATGTTGTCAAATATTACCGCCGAGGTGATAGGTTGGGTTAGGTTACGTTATATTACGTTATTGATGTTTATGAAGGTCAAAGGGAGACGTAGAGGCCAACTCGCCAGGTATGATGTCAAATATTACCGCCGATATGTTAGGTTGGGTTAGGTTAGGTTATATTACGTTATTGATGTTTATAAAGGTCCCACGGAGACGTAGATGCCAATAAGCCAGGAATGTGGTCAAATATTACCGCCGAGATGTTAGGTTGGGTTAGGTTAGGTTATATTACGTTATGGATGTCTATAAAGGTCCCACGGTGACGTAGAGTCCAACTCGCCAGGAATGTTTTCAAATATTACCGACGAGATGTTAGGTTGGGTTAGGTTAGGTTGTATCACGTTATTGATGTATATAAAGGTCCCACGGAGACCAACTCGCCAGGTATTATGTCAAATATTACCGGCGAGATGTTAGGACGCGCTATCTCAGAGTATATTACGTTATTGATGTATATGAAGATCCTACTGTGACGTAGATTCCAACTCGCCAGGAATGTTGTCAAATATTACCGCCGAGATGATAGGTTGGCTTAGGTTAGGTTATATTACGTTATTGATGTATATAAAGGTCCCACGGAGACGTAGAGGCCAACTCGACAGGAATGTTGTCAAATATTACCGCCGAGGTGATAGGTTGGGTTAGGTTACGTTATATTACGTTATTGATGTTTATGAAGGTCAAACGGAGACGTATAGGCCAACTCGCCAGGTATGATGTCAAATATTACCGCCGATATGTTAGGTTGGGTTAGGTTAGGTTATATTACGTTATTGATGTTTATAAAGGTCCCACGGAGACGTAGATGCCAACAAGCCAGGAATGTGGTCAAATATTACCGCCGAGATGTTATTTTGTGTTAGGATAGGTTATATTACGTTATTGATGTATATAAATGTACCACGGAGACGTAGATGCCAACTCGCCATGAATGTTTTCAAATATTACCGCCGAGATGTTAGGTTGGGTTAGGTTAGGTTATATTACGTTATGGATGTCTATAAAGGTCCCACGGTGACGTAGAGTCCAACTCGCCAGGAATGCTTTCAAATATTACCGACGAGATGTTAGGTTGGGTTAGGTTAGGTTATATCACGTTATTGATGTATATAAAGGTCCCACGGAGACGGAGAAGCCAACTCGCCAGGAATGTTGTCAAATATTACCGCCGAGATGATAGGTTGGGTTAGTTTAGGTTATATTACGTTATTGATGTATATAAATGTCCCGCGGAGACGTAGAAGCCAACTCGCCGGGTATGTTGTCAAATATTACCGCCGAGATGTTAGGTTGGGTTAGGTTAGGTTATATTACGTTATTGATGTATATAAAGGTCCCACGGAGGCGTAGAGGCCAACTCGCCAGGAATGTTGTGAAATATTACCGCCGAGATGTTAGGTTTGGATAGGTTAGGTTATATTACGTTATTGATGTATATGAAGATCCCACGGAGACGTAGCGGCCAACTCGCCAGGAATGTTGTCAAATATTACCGCCGAGATGATAGGTTGGGTTAGGTTAGGCTATATTTCGTTATTGATGTATATGAAGGTCCCACGGAGACGTAGAGTCCAACTCGCCAGGAATGTTGTCAAATGTTACCGCCGAGATGATAGGTTGGTTTAGGTTAGGTTATATTACGTTATTGATGTATATAAAGGTCCCACGGAGACGTAGAGACAAACTCGCCAGGAATGTTGTGAAATATTACCGCCGAGATGATAGGTTTGGTTAGGTTAGGTTATATTACGTTATTGATGTTTATGAAGGTCAAACGGAGACGTAGAGGCCAACTCGCCAGGTATGATGTCAAATATTACCGGCGAGATGTTAGGTTGGAATAGGTTAGGCTATATTACGTTATTGATGTATATGAAGATCCCACTGTGACGGAGAAGCCAACTCGCCAGGAATGTTGTCAAATATTACCGCCGAGATGATAGGTTGGGTTAGGTTAGGTTATATTACGTTATTGATGTATATAAAGGTCCCACGGAGACGTAGAGGCCAACTCGACAGGAATGTTGTCAAATATTACCGCCGAGGTGATAGGTTGGGTTAGGTTACGTTATATTACGTTATTGATGTTTATGAAGGTCAAAGGGAGACGTAGAGGCCAACTCGCCAGGTATGATGTCAAATATTACCGCCGATATGTTAGGTTGGGTTAGGTTAGGTTATATTACGTTATTGATGTTTATAAAGGTCCCACGGAGACGTAGATGCCAATAAGCCAGGAATGTGGTCAAATATTACCGCCGAGATGTTAGGTTGGGTTAGGTTAGGTTATATTACGTTATGGATGTCTATAAAGGTCCCACGGTGACGTAGAGTCCAACTCGCCAGGAATGTTTTCAAATATTACCGACGAGATGTTAGGTTGGGTTAGGTTAGGTTGTATCACGTTATTGATGTATATAAAGGTCCCACGGAGACCAACTCGCCAGGTATTATGTCAAATATTACCGGCGAGATGTTAGGTTGGAATAGGTTAGGCTATATTACGTTATTGATGTATATGAAGATCCTACTGTGACGTAGATTCCAACTCGCCAGGAATGTTGTCAAATATTACCGCCGAGATGATAGGTTGGCTTAGGTTAGGTTATATTACGTTATTGATGTATATAAAGGTCCCACGGAGACGTAGAGGCCAACTCGACAGGAATGTTGTCAAATATTACCGCCGAGGTGATAGGTTGGGTTAGGTTACGTTATATTACGTTATTGATGTTTATGAAGGTCAAACGGAGACGTATAGGCCAACTCGCCAGGTATGATGTCAAATATTACCGCCGATATGTTAGGTTGGGTTAGGTTAGGTTATATTACGTTATTGATGTTTATAAAGGTCCCACGGAGACGTAGATGCCAACAAGCCAGGAATGTGGTCAAATATTACCGCCGAGATGTTATTTTGTGTTAGGATAGGTTATATTACGTTATTGATGTATATAAATGTACCACGGAGACGTAGATGCCAACTCGCCATGAATGTTTTCAAATATTACCGCCGAGATGTTAGGTTGGGTTAGGTTAGGTTATATTACGTTATGGATGTCTATAAAGGTCCCACGGTGACGTAGAGTCCAACTCGCCAGGAATGTTTTCAAATATTACCGACGAGATGTTAGGTTGGGTTAGGTTAGGTTATATCACGTTATTGATGTATATAAAGGTCCCACGGAGACGGAGAAGCCAACTCGCCAGGAATGTTGTCAAATATTACCGCCGAGATGATAGGTTGGGTTAGTTTAGGTTATATTACGTTATTGATGTATATAAATGTCCCGCGGAGACGTAGAAGCCAACTCGCCAGGTATGTTGTCAAATATTACCGCCGAGATGTTAGGTTGGGTTAGGTTAGGTTATATTATGTTATTGATGTATATAAAGGTCCCACGGAGGCGTAGAAGCCAACTCGCCAGGAATGTTGTGAAATATTACCGCCGAGATGTTAGTTTGGGATAGGTTAGGTTATATTACGTTATTGATGTATATGAAGATCCCACGGAGACGTAGAGGCCAACTCGCCAGGTATTATGTCAAATATTACCGGCGAGATGTTAGGTTGGAATATGTTAGGCTATATTACGTTATTGATGTATATGAAGATGCCACTGTGACGTAGATTCCAACTCGCCAGGAATGTTGTCAAATATTACCGCCGAGATGATAGGTTGGCTTAGGTTAGGTTATATTACGTTATTGATGTATATAAAGGTCCCACGGAGACGTAGAGGCCAACTCGACAGGAATGTTGTCAAATATTACCGCCGAGGTGATAGGTTGGGTTAGGTTACGTTATATTACGTTATTGATGTTTATGAAGGTCAAACGGAGACGTATAGGCCAACTCGCCAGGTATGATGTCAAATATTACCGCCGATATGTTAGGTTGGGTTAGGTTAGGTTATATTACGTTATTGATGTTTATAAAGGTCCCACGGAGACGTTGATGCCAACAAGCCAGGAATGTGGTCAAATATTACCGCCGAGATGTTATTTTGGGTTAGGATAGGTTATATTACGTTATTGATGTATATAAATGTACCACGGAGACGTAGATGCCAACTCGCCATGAATGTTTTCAAATATTACCGCCGAGAAGTTAGGTTGGGTTAGGTTAGGTTATATTACGTTATGGATGTCTATAAAGGTCCCACGGTGACGTAGAGGCCAACTCGCCAGGAATGTTTTCAAATATTACCGACGAGATGTTAGGTTGGGTTAGGTTAGGTTATATCACGTTATTGATGTATATAAAGGTCCCACGGAGGCGTAGAAGCCAACTCGCCAGGAATGTTGTGAAATATTACCGCCGAGATGTTAGGTTGGGATAGGTTAGGTTATATTACGTTATTGATGTATATGAAGATCCCACGGAGACGTAGAGGCCAACTCGCCAGGAATGTTGTCAAATATTACCGCCGAGATGATAGGTTGGGTTAGGTTAGGCTATATTTCGTTATTGATGTATATGAAGGTCCCACGGAGACGTAGAGTCCAACTCGCCAGGAATGTTGTCAAATGTTACCGCCGAGATGATAGGTTGGGTTAGGTTAGGTTATATTACGTTATTGATGTATATAAAGGTCCCACGGAGACGTAGAGACAAACTCGCCAGGAATGTTGTGAAATATTACCGCCGAGATGATAGGTTTGGTTAGGTTAGGTTATATTACGTTATTGATGTTTATGAAGGTCAAACGGAGACGTAGAGGCCAACTCGCCAGGTATTATGTCAAATATTACCGGCGAGATGTTAGGTTGGAATAGGTTAGGCTATATTACGTTATTGATGTATATGAAGATCCCACTGTGACGTAGATTCCAACTCGCCAGGAATGTTGTCAAATATTACCGCCGAGATGATAGGTTGGCTTAGGTTAGGTTATATTACGTTATTGATGTATATAAAGGTCCCACGGAGACGTAGAGGCCAACTCGACAGGAATGTTGTCAAATATTACCGCCGAGGTGATAGGTTGGGTTAGGTTACGTTATATTACGTTATTGATGTTTATGAAGGTCAAACGGAGACGTATAGGCCAACTCGCCAGGTATGATGTCAAATATTACCGCCGATATGTTAGGTTGGGTTAGGTTAGGTTATATTACGTTATTGATGTTTATAAAGGTCCCACGGAGACGTAGATGCCAACAAGCCAGGAATGTGGTCAAATATTACCGCCGACATGTTATTTTGTGTTAGGATAGGTTATATTACGTTATTGATGTATATAAATGTACCACGGAGACGTAGATGCCAACTCGCCATGAATGTTTTCAAATATTACCGCCGAGATGTTAGGTTGGGTTAGGTTAGGTTATATTACGTTATGGATGTCTATAAAGGTCCCACGGTGACGTAGAGTCCAACTCGCCAGGAATGTTTTCAAATATTCCCGACGAGATGTTAGGTTGGGTTAGGTTAGGTTATATCACGTTATTGATGTATATAAAAGTCCCACGGAGACGGAGAAGCCAACTCGCCAGGAATGTTGTCAAATATTACCGCCGAGATGATAGGTTGGGTTAGTTTAGGTTATATTACGTTATTGATGTATATAAATGTCCCGCGGAGACGTAGAAGCCAACTCGCCAGGTATGTTGTCAAATATTACCGCCGAGATGTTAGGTTGGGTTAGGTTAGGTTATATTATGTTATTGATGTATATAAAGGTCCCACGGAGGCGTAGAAGCCAACTCGCCAGGAATGTTGTGAAATATTACCGCCGAGATGTTAGGTTGGGATAGGTTAGGTTATATTACGTTATTGATGTATATGAAGATCCCACGGAGACGTAGAGGCCAACTCGCCATGAATGTTGTCAAATATTACCGCCGAGATGTTAGGTTGGGTTAGGTTAGGTTATATTACGTTATGGATGTCTATAAAGGTCCCACGGTGACGTAGAGTCCAACTCGCCAGGAATGTTTTCAAATATTCCCGACGAGATGTTAGGTTGGGTTAGGTTAGGTTATATTACGTTATTGATGTATATAAAGGTCCCACGGAGACGTAGAGACAAACTCGCCAGGAATGTTGTGAAATATTACCGCCGAGATGTTAGGTTGGGATAGGTTAGGTTATATTACGTTATTGATGTATATGAAGATCCCACGGAGACGTAGCGGCCAACTCGCCAGGAATGTTGTCAAATATTACCGCCGAGATGATAGGTTGGGTTAGGTTAGGCTATATTTCGTTATTGATGTATATGAAGGTCCCACGGAGACGTAGAGTCCAACTCGCCAGGAATGTTGTCAAATGTTACCGCCGAGATGATAGGTTGGTTTAGGTTAGGTTATATTACGTTATTGATGTATATAAAGGTCCCACGGAGACGTAGAGACAAACTCGCCAGGAATGTTGTGAAATATTACCGCCGAGATGATAGGTTTGGTTAGGTTAGGTTATATTACGTTATTGATGTTTATGAAGGTCAAACGGAGACGTAGAGGCCAACTCGCCAGGTATGATGTCAAATATTACCGGCGAGATGTTAGGTTGGAATAGGTTAGGCTATATTACGTTATTGATGTATATGAAGATCCCACTGTGACGTAGAGGCCAACTCGACAGGAATGTTGTCAAATATTACCGCCGAGATGATAGGTTGGGTTAGGTTAGGTTATATTACGTTATTGATGTATATAAAGGTCCCACGGAGACGTAGAGGCCAACTCGACAGGAATGTTGTCAAATATTACCGCCGAGGTGATAGGTTGGGTTAGGTTACGTTATATTACGTTATTGATGTTTATGAAGGTCAAAGGGAGACGTAGAGGCCAACTCGCCAGGTATGATGTCAAATATTACCGCCGATATGTTAGGTTGGGTTAGGTTAGGTTATATTACGTTATTGATGTTTATAAAGGTCCCACGGAGACGTAGATGCCAATAAGCCAGGAATGTGGTCAAATATTACCGCCGAGATGTTAGGTTGGGTTAGGTTAGGTTATATTACGTTATGGATGTCTATAAAGGTCCCACGGTGACGTAGAGTCCAACTCGCCAGGAATGTTTTCAAATATTACCGACGAGATGTTAGGTTGGGTTAGGTTAGGTTGTATCACGTTATTGATGTATATAAAGGTCCCACAGAGACCAACTCGCCAGGTATTATGTCAAATATTACCGGCGAGATGTTAGGTTGGAATAGGTTAGGCTATATTACGTTATTGATGTATATGAAGATCCTACTGTGACGTAGATTCCAACTCGCCAGGAATGTTGTCAAATATTACCGCCGAGATGATAGGTTGGCTTAGGTTAGGTTATATTACGTTATTGATGTATATAAAGGTCCCACGGAGACGTAGAGGCCAACTCGACAGGAATGTTGTCAAATATTACCGCCGAGGTGATAGGTTGGGTTAGGTTACGTTATATTACGTTATTGATGTTTATGAAGGTCAAACGGAGACGTATAGGCCAACTCGCCAGGTATGATGTCAAATATTACCGCCGATATGTTAGGTTGGGTTAGGTTAGGTTATATTACGTTATTGATGTTTATAAAGGTCCCACGGAGACGTAGATGCCAACAAGCCAGGAATGTGGTCAAATATTACCGCCGAGATGTTATTTTGTGTTAGGATAGGTTATATTACGTTATTGATGTATATAAATGTACCACGGAGACGTAGATGCCAACTCGCCATGAATGTTTTCAAATATTACCGCCGAGATGTTAGGTTGGGTTAGGTTAGGTTATATTACGTTATGGATGTCTATAAAGGTCCCACGGTGACGTAGAGTCCAACTCGCCAGGAATGCTTTCAAATATTACCGACGAGATGTTAGGTTGGGTTAGGTTAGGTTATATCACGTTATTGATGTATATAAAGGTCCCACGGAGACGGAGAAGCCAACTCGCCAGGAATGTTGTCAAATATTACCGCCGAGATGATAGGTTGGGTTAGCTTAGGTTATATTACGTTATTGATGTATATAAATGTCCCGCGGAGACGTAGAAGCCAACTCGCCGGGTATGTTGTCAAATATTACCGCCGAGATGTTAGGTTGGGTTAGGTTAGGTTATATTACGTTATTGATGTATATAAAGGTCCCACGGAGGCGTAGAGGCCAACTCGCCAGGAATGTTGTGAAATATTACCGCCGAGATGTTAGGTTGGGATAGGTTAGGTTATATTACGTTATTGATGTATATGAAGATCCCACGGAGACGTAGCGGCCAACTCGCCAGGAATGTTGTCAAATATTACCGCCGAGATGATAGGTTGGGTTAGGTTAGGCTATATTTCGTTATTGATGTATATGAAGGTCCCACGGAGACGTAGAGTCCAACTCGCCAGGAATGTTGTCAAATGTTACCGCCGAGATGATAGGTTGGTTTAGGTTAGGTTATATTACGTTATTGATGTATATAAAGGTCCCACGGAGACGTAGAGACAAACTCGCCAGGAATGTTGTGAAATATTACCGCCGAGATGATAGGTTTGGTTAGGTTAGGTTATATTACGTTATTGATGTTTATGAAGGTCAAACGGAGACGTAGAGGCCAACTCGCCAGGTATGATGTCAAATATTACCGGCGAGATGTTAGGTTGGAATAGGTTAGGCTATATTACGTTATTGATGTATATGAAGATCCCACTGTGACGGAGAAGCCAACTCGCCAGGAATGTTGTCAAATATTACCGCCGAGATGATAGGTTGGGTTAGGTTAGGTTATATTACGTTATTGATGTATATAAAGGTCCCACGGAGACGTAGAGGCCAACTCGACAGGAATGTTGTCAAATATTACCGCCGAGGTGATAGGTTGGGTTAGGTTACGTTATATTACGTTATTGATGTTTATGAAGGTCAAAGGGAGACGTAGAGGCCAACTCGCCAGGTATGATGTCAAATATTACCGCCGATATGTTAGGTTGGGTTAGGTTAGGTTATATTACGTTATTGATGTTTATAAAGGTCCCACGGAGACGTAGATGCCAATAAGCCAGGAATGTGGTCAAATATTACCGCCGAGATGTTAGGTTGGGTTAGGTTAGGTTATATTACGTTATGGATGTCTATAAAGGTCCCACGGTGACGTAGAGTCCAACTCGCCAGGAATGTTTTCAAATATTACCGACGAGATGTTAGGTTGGGTTAGGTTAGGTTGTATCACGTTATTGATGTATATAAAGGTCCCACGGAGACCAACTCGCCAGGTATTATGTCAAATATTACCGGCGAGATGTTAGGTTGGAATAGGTTAGGCTATATTACGTTATTGATGTATATGAAGATCCTACTGTGACGTAGATTCCAACTCGCCAGGAATGTTGTCAAATATTACCGCCGAGATGATAGGTTGGCTTAGGTTAGGTTATATTACGTTATTGATGTATATAAAGGTCCCACGGAGACGTAGAGGCCAACTCCACAGGAATGTTGTCAAATATTACCGCCGAGGTGATAGGTTGGGTTAGGTTACGTTATATTACGTTATTGATGTTTATGAAGGTCAAACGGAGACGTATAGGCCAACTCGCCAGGTATGATGTCAAATATTACCGCCGATATGTTAGGTTGGGTTAGGTTAGGTTATATTACGTTATTGATGTTTATAAAGGTCCCACGGAGACGTAGATGCCAACAAGCCAGGAATGTGGTCAAATATTACCGCCGAGATGTTATTTTGTGTTAGGATAGGTTATATTACGTTATTGATGTATATAAATGTACCACGGAGACGTAGATGCCAACTCGCCATGAATGTTTTCAAATATTACCGCCGAGATGTTAGGTTGGGTTAGGTTAGGTTATATTACGTTATGGATGTCTATAAAGGTCCCACGGTGACGTAGAGTCCAACTCGCCAGGAATGTTTTCAAATATTACCGACGAGATGTTAGGTTGGGTTAGGTTAGGTTATATCACGTTATTGATGTATATAAAGGTCCCACGGAGACGGAGAAGCCAACTCGCCAGGAATGTTGTCAAATATTACCGCCGAGATGATAGGTTGGGTTAGTTTAGGTTATATTACGTTATTGATGTATATAAATGTCCCGCGGAGACGTAGAAGCCAACTCGCCAGGTATGTTGTCAAATATTACCGCCGAGATGTTAGGTTGGGTTAGGTTAGGTTATATTATGTTATTGATGTATATAAAGGTCCCACGGAGGCGTAGAAGCCAACTCGCCAGGAATGTTGTGAAATATTACCGCCGAGATGTTAGTTTGGGATAGGTTAGGTTATATTACGTTATTGATGTATATGAAGATCCCACGGAGACGTAGAGGCCAACTCGCCAGGTATTATGTCAAATATTACCGGCGAGATGTTAGGTTGGAATATGTTAGGCTATATTACGTTATTGATGTATATGAAGATGCCACTGTGACGTAGATTCCAACTCGCCAGGAATGTTGTCAAATATTACCGCCGAGATGATAGGTTGGCTTAGGTTAGGTTATATTACGTTATTGATGTATATAAAGGTCCCACGGAGACGTAGAGGCCAACTCGACAGGAATGTTGTCAAATATTACCGCCGAGGTGATAGGTTGGGTTAGGTTACGTTATATTACGTTATTGATGTTTATGAAGGTCAAACGGAGACGTATAGGCCAACTCGCCAGGTATGATGTCAAATATTACCGCCGATATGTTAGGTTGGGTTAGGTTAGGTTATATTACGTTATTGATGTTTATAAAGGTCCCACGGAGACGTTGATGCCAACAAGCCAGGAATGTGGTCAAATATTACCGCCGAGATGTTATTTTGGGTTAGGATAGGTTATATTACGTTATTGATGTATATAAATGTACCACGGAGACGTAGATGCCAACTCGCCATGAATGTTTTCAAATATTACCGCCGAGAAGTTAGGTTGGGTTAGGTTAGGTTATATTACGTTATGGATGTCTATAAAGGTCCCACGGTGACGTAGAGGCCAACTCGCCAGGAATGTTTTCAAATATTACCGACGAGATGTTAGGTTGGGTTAGGTTAGGTTATATCACGTTATTGATGTATATAAAGGTCCCACGGAGGCGTAGAAGCCAACTCGCCAGGAATGTTGTGAAATATTACCGCCGAGATGTTAGGTTGGGATAGGTTAGGTTATATTACGTTATTGATGTATATGAAGATCCCACGGAGACGTAGAGGCCAACTCGCCAGGAATGTTGTCAAATATTACCGCCGAGATGATAGGTTGGGTTAGGTTAGGCTATATTTCGTTATTGATGTATATGAAGGTCCCACGGAGACGTAGAGTCCAACTCGCCAGGAATGTTGTCAAATGTTACCGCCGAGATGATAGGTTGGGTTAGGTTAGGTTATATTACGTTATTGATGTATATAAAGGTCCCACGGAGACGTAGAGACAAACTCGCCAGGAATGTTGTGAAATATTACCGCCGAGATGATAGGTTTGGTTAGGTTAGGTTATATTACGTTATTGATGTTTATGAAGGTCAAACGGAGACGTAGAGGCCAACTCGCCAGGTATTATGTCAAATATTACCGGCGAGATGTTAGGTTGGAATAGGTTAGGCTATATTACGTTATTGATGTATATGAAGATCCCACTGTGACGTAGATTCCAACTCGCCAGGAATGTTGTCAAATATTACCGCCGAGATGATAGGTTGGCTTAGGTTAGGTTATATTACGTTATTGATGTATATAAAGGTCCCACGGAGACGTAGAGGCCAACTCGACAGGAATGTTGTCAAATATTACCGCCGAGGTGATAGGTTGGGTTAGGTTACGTTATATTACGTTATTGATGTTTATGAAGGTCAAACGGAGACGTATAGGCCAACTCGCCAGGTATGATGTCAAATATTACCGCCGATATGTTAGGTTGGGTTAGGTTAGGTTATATTACGTTATTGATGTTTATAAAGGTCCCACGGAGACGTAGATGCCAACAAGCCAGGAATGTGGTCAAATATTACCGCCGACATGTTATTTTGTGTTAGGATAGGTTATATTACGTTATTGATGTATATAAATGTACCACGGAGACGTAGATGCCAACTCGCCATGAATGTTTTCAAATATTACCGCCGAGATGTTAGGTTGGGTTAGGTTAGGTTATATTACGTTATGGATGTCTATAAAGGTCCCACGGTGACGTAGAGTCCAACTCGCCAGGAATGTTTTCAAATATTCCCGACGAGATGTTAGGTTGGGTTAGGTTAGGTTATATCACGTTATTGATGTATATAAAAGTCCCACGGAGACGGAGAAGCCAACTCGCCAGGAATGTTGTCAAATATTACCGCCGAGATGATAGGTTGGGTTAGTTTAGGTTATATTACGTTATTGATGTATATAAATGTCCCGCGGAGACGTAGAAGCCAACTCGCCAGGTATGTTGTCAAATATTACCGCCGAGATGTTAGGTTGGGTTAGGTTAGGTTATATTATGTTATTGATGTATATAAAGGTCCCACGGAGGCGTAGAAGCCAACTCGCCAGGAATGTTGTGAAATATTACCGCCGAGATGTTAGGTTGGGATAGGTTAGGTTATATTACGTTATTGATGTATATGAAGATCCCACGGAGACGTAGAGGCCAACTCGCCATGAATGTTGTCAAATATTACCGCCGAGATGTTAGGTTGGGTTAGGTTAGGTTATATTACGTTATGGATGTCTATAAAGGTCCCACGGTGACGTAGAGTCCAACTCGCCAGGAATGTTTTCAAATATTCCCGACGAGATGTTAGGTTGGGTTAGGTTAGGTTATATTACGTTATTGATGTATATAAAGGTCCCACGGAGACGTAGAGACAAACTCGCCAGGAATGTTGTGAAATATTACCGCCGAGATGTTAGGTTGGGATAGGTTAGGTTATATTACGTTATTGATGTATATGAAGATCCCACGGAGACGTAGCGGCCAACTCGCCAGGAATGTTGTCAAATATTACCGCCGAGATGATAGGTTGGGTTAGGTTAGGCTATATTTCGTTATTGATGTATATGAAGGTCCCACGGAGACGTAGAGTCCAACTCGCCAGGAATGTTGTCAAATGTTACCGCCGAGATGATAGGTTGGTTTAGGTTAGGTTATATTACGTTATTGATGTATATAAAGGTCCCACGGAGACGTAGAGACAAACTCGCCAGGAATGTTGTGAAATATTACCGCCGAGATGATAGGTTTGGTTAGGTTAGGTTATATTACGTTATTGATGTTTATGAAGGTCAAACGGAGACGTAGAGGCCAACTCGCCAGGTATGATGTCAAATATTACCGGCGAGATGTTAGGTTGGAATAGGTTAGGCTATATTACGTTATTGATGTATATGAAGATCCCACTGTGACGTAGAGGCCAACTCGACAGGAATGTTGTCAAATATTACCGCCGAGATGATAGGTTGGGTTAGGTTAGGTTATATTACGTTATTGATGTATATAAAGGTCCCACGGAGACGTAGAGGCCAACTCGACAGGAATGTTGTCAAATATTACCGCCGAGGTGATAGGTTGGGTTAGGTTACGTTATATTACGTTATTGATGTTTATGAAGGTCAAAGGGAGACGTAGAGGCCAACTCGCCAGGTATGATGTCAAATATTACCGCCGATATGTTAGGTTGGGTTAGGTTAGGTTATATTACGTTATTGATGTTTATAAAGGTCCCACGGAGACGTAGATGCCAATAAGCCAGGAATGTGGTCAAATATTACCGCCGAGATGTTAGGTTGGGTTAGGTTAGGTTATATTACGTTATGGATGTCTATAAAGGTCCCACGGTGACGTAGAGTCCAACTCGCCAGGAATGTTTTCAAATATTACCGACGAGATGTTAGGTTGGGTTAGGTTAGGTTGTATCACGTTATTGATGTATATAAAGGTCCCACAGAGACCAACTCGCCAGGTATTATGTCAAATATTACCGGCGAGATGTTAGGTTGGAATAGGTTAGGCTATATTACGTTATTGATGTATATGAAGATCCTACTGTGACGTAGATTCCAACTCGCCAGGAATGTTGTCAAATATTACCGCCGAGATGATAGGTTGGCTTAGGTTAGGTTATATTACGTTATTGATGTATATAAAGGTCCCACGGAGACGTAGAGGCCAACTCGACAGGAATGTTGTCAAATATTACCGCCGAGGTGATAGGTTGGGTTAGGTTACGTTATATTACGTTATTGATGTTTATGAAGGTCAAACGGAGACGTATAGGCCAACTCGCCAGGTATGATGTCAAATATTACCGCCGATATGTTAGGTTGGGTTAGGTTAGGTTATATTACGTTATTGATGTTTATAAAGGTCCCACGGAGACGTAGATGCCAACAAGCCAGGAATGTGGTCAAATATTACCGCCGAGATGTTATTTTGTGTTAGGATAGGTTATATTACGTTATTGATGTATATAAATGTACCACGGAGACGTAGATGCCAACTCGCCATGAATGTTTTCAAATATTACCGCCGAGATGTTAGGTTGGGTTAGGTTAGGTTATATTACGTTATGGATGTCTATAAAGGTCCCACGGTGACGTAGAGTCCAACTCGCCAGGAATGTTTTCAAATATTACCGACGAGATGTTAGGTTGGGTTAGGTTAGGTTATATCACGTTATTGATGTATATAAAGGTCCCACGGAGACGGAGAAGCCAACTCGCCAGGAATGTTGTCAAATATTACCGCCGAGACGATAGGTTGGGTTAGTTTAGGTTATATTACGTTATTGATGTATATAAATGTCCCGCGGAGACGTAGAAGCCAACTCGCCAGGTATGTTGTCAAATATTACCGCCGAGATGTTAGGTTGGGTTAGGTTAGGTTATATTATGTTATTGATGTATATAAAGGTCCCACGGAGGCGTAGAAGCCAACTCGCCAGGAATGTTGTGAAATATTACCGCCGAGATGTTAGTTTGGGATAGGCTAGGTTATATTACGTTATTGATGTATATGAAGATCCCACGGAGACGTAGAGGCCAACTCGCCAGGTATTATGTCAAATATTACCGGCGAGATGTTAGGTTGGAATACGTTAGGCTATATTACGTTATTGATGTATATGAAGATGCCACTGTGACGTAGATTCCAACTCGCCAGGAATGTTGTCAAATATTACCGCCGAGATGATAGGTTGGCTTAGGTTAGGTTATATTACGTTATTGATGTATATAAAGGTCCCACGGAGACGTAGAGGCCAACTCGACAGGAATGTTGTCAAATATTACCGCCGAGGTGATAGGTTGGGTTAGGTTACGTTATATTACGTTATTGATGTTTATGAAGGTCAAACGGAGACGTATAGGCCAACTCGCCAGGTATGATGTCAAATATTACCGACGAGATGTTAGGTTGGGTTAGGTTAGGTTGTATCACGTTATTGATGTATATAAAGGTCCCACGGAGACGGAGAAGCCAACTCGCCAGGAATGTTTTCAAATATTACAGCCGAGATGATAGGTTGGGTTAGTTTAGGTTATATTACGTTATTGATGTATATAAATGTCCCGCGGAGACGTAGAAGCCAACTCGCCAGGTATGTTGTCAAATATTACCGCCGAGATGTTAGGTTGGGTTAGGTTAGGTTATATTATGTTATTGATGTATATAAAGGTCCCACGGAGGCGTAGAAGCCAACTCGCCAGGAATGTTGTGAAATATTACCGCCGAGATGTTAGGTTGGGATAGGTTAGGTTATATTACGTTATTGATGTATATGAAGATCCCACGGAGACGTAGAGGCCAACTCGCCAGGAATGTTGTCAAATATTACCGCCGAGATGATAGGTTGGGTTAGGTTAGGCTATATTTCGTTATTGATGTATATGAAGGTCCCACGGAGACGTAGAGGCCAACTCGCCAGGTATTATGTCAAATATTACCGGCGAGATGTTAGGTTGGAATAGGTTAGGCTATATTACGTTATTGATGTATATGAAGATCCCACTGTGACGTAGATTCCAACTCGCCAGGAATGTTGTCAAATATTACCGCCGAGATGATAGGATGGCTTAGGTTAGGTTATATTACGTTATTGATGTATATAAAGGTCCCACGGAGACGTAGAGGCCAACTCGACAGGAATGTTGTCAAATATTACCGCCGAGGTGATAGGTTGGGTTAGGTTACGTTATATTACGTTATTGATGTTTATGAAGGTCAAACGGAGACGTATAGGCCAACTCGCCAGGTATGATGTCAAATATTACCGCCGATATGTTAGGTTGGGTTAGGTTAGGTTATATTACGTTATTGATGTTTATAAAGGTCCCACGGAGACGTAGATGCCAACAAGCCAGGAATGTGGTCAAATATTACCGCCGACATGTTATTTTGTGTTAGGTTAGGTTATATTACGTTATTGATGTATATAAATGTACCACGGAGACGTAGATGCCAACTCGCCATGCATGTTTTCAAATATTACCGCCGAGATGTTAGGTTGGGTTAGGTTAGGTTATATTACGTTATGGATGTCTATAAAGGTCCCACGGTGACGTAGAGTCCAACTCGCCAGGAATGTTTTCAAATATTACCGACGAGATGTTAGGTTGGGTTAGGTTAGGTTATATCACGTTATTGATGTATATAAAGGTCCCACGGAGACGGAGAAGCCAACTCGCCAGTAATGTTGTCAAATATTACCGCCGAGATGATAGGTTGGGTTAGTTTAGGTTATATTACGTTATTGATGTATATAAATGTCCCGCGGAGACGTAGAAGCCAACTCGCCAGGTATGTTGTCAAATATTACCGCCGAGATGTTAGGTTGGGTTAGGTTAGGTTATATTATGTTATTGATGTATATAAAGGTCCCACGGAGGCGTAGAAGCCAACTCGCCAGGAATGTTGTGAAATATTACCGCCGAGATGTTAGGTTGGGATAGGTTAGGTTATACTACGTTATTGATGTATATGAAGATCCCACGGAGACGTAGAGGCCAACTCGCCAGGAATGTTGTCAAATATTACCGCCGAGATGATAGGTTGGGTTAGGTTAGGCTATATTTCGTTATTGATGTATATGAAGGTCCTACGGAGACGTAGCGTCCAACTCGCCAGGAATGTTGTCAAATGTTACCGCCGAGATGATAGGTTGGGTTAGGTTAGGTTATATTACGTTATTGATGTATATAAAGGTCCCACGGAGACGTAGAGACAAACTCGCCAGGAATGTTGTGAAATATTACCGCCGAGATGATAGGTTTGGTTAGGTTAGGTTATATTACGTTATTGATGTTTATGAAGGTCAAACGGAGACGTAGAGGCCAACTCGCCAGGTATGATGTCAAATATTACCGGCGAGATGTTAGGTTGGAATAGGTTAGGCTATATTACGTTATTGATGTATATGAAGATCCCACTGTGACGTAGAGGCCAACTCGACAGGAATGTTGTCAAATATTACCGCCGAGATGATAGGTTGGGTTAGGTTAGGTTATAATACGTTATTGATGTATATAAAGGTCCCACGGAGACGTAGAGGCCAACTCGACAGGAATGTTGTCAAATATTACCGCCGAGGTGATAGGTTGGGTTAGGTTACGTTATATTACGTTATTGATGTTTATGAAGGTCAAAGGGAGACGTAGAGGCCAACTCGCCAGGTATGATGTCAAATATTACCGCCGATATGTTAGGTTGGGTTAGGTTAGGTTATATTACGTTATTGATGTTTATAAAGGTCCCACGGAGACGTAGATGCCAATAAGCCAGGAATGTGGTCAAATATTACCGCCGAGATGTTAGGTTGGGTTAGGTTAGGTTATATTACGTTATGGATGTCTATAAAGGTCCCACGGTGACGTAGAGTCCAACTCGCCAGGAATGTTTTCAAATATTACCGACGAGATGTTAGGTTGGGTTAGGTTAGGTTGTATCACGTTATTGATGTATATAAAGGTCCCACGGAGACCAACTCGCCAGGTATTATGTCAAATATTACCGGCGAGATGTTAGGTTGGAATACGTTAGGTTATATTACGTTATTGATGTATATGAAGATGCCACTGTGACGTAGATTCCAACTCGCCAGGAATGTTGTCAAATATTACCGCCGAGATGATAGGTTGGCTTAGGTTAGGTTATATTACGTTATTGATGTATATAAAGGTCCCACGGAGACGTAGAGGCCAACTCGACAGGAATGTTGTCAAATATTACCGCCGAGGTGATAGGTTGGGTTAGGTTACGTTATATTACGTTATTGATGTTTATGAAGGTCAAACGGAGACGTATAGGCCAACTCGCCAGGTATGATGTCAAATATTACCGCCGATATGTTAGGTTGGGTTAGGTTAGGTTATATTACGTTATTGATGTTTATAAAGGTCCCACGGAGACGTTGATGCCAACAAGCCAGGAATGTGGTCAAATATTACCGCCGAGATGTTATTTTGGGTTAGGATAGGTTATATTACGTTATTGATGTATATAAATGTACCACGGAGACGTAGATGCCAACTCGCCATGAATGTTTTCAAATATTACCGCCGAGAAGTTAGGTTGGGTTAGGTTAGGTTATATTACGTTATGGATGTCTATAAAGGTCCCACGGTGACGTAGAGTCCAACTCGCCAGGAATGTTTTCAAATATTACCGACGAGATGTTAGGTTGGGTTAGGTTAGGTTATATCACGTTATTGATGTATATAAAGGTCCCACGGAGACGGAGAAGCCAACTCGCCAGGAATGTTTTCAAATATTACAGCCGAGATGATAGGTTGGGTTAGTTTAGGTTATATTACGTTATTGATGTATATAAATGTCCCGCGGAGACGTAGAAGCCAACTCGCCAGGTATGTTGTCAAATATTACCGCCGAGATGTTAGGTTGGGTTAGGTTAGGTTATATTATGTTATTGATGTATATAAAGGTCCCACGGAGGCGTAGAAGCCAACTCGCCAGGAATGTTGTGAAATATTACCGCCGAGATGTTAGGTTGGGATAGGTTAGGTTATATTACGTTATTGATGTATATGAAGATCCCACGGAGACGTAGAGGCCAACTCGCCAGGAATGTTGTCAAATATTACCGCCGAGATGATAGGTTGGGTTAGGTTAGGCTATACTTCGTTATTGATGTATATGAAGGTCCCACGGAGACGTAGAGTCCAACTCGCCAGGAATGTTGTCAAATGTTACCGCCGAGATGATAGGTTGGGTTAGGTTAGGTTATATTACGTTATTGATGTATATAAAGGTCCCACGGAGACGTAGAGACAAACTCGCCAGGAATGTTGTGAAATATTACCGCCGAGATGATAGGTTTGGTTAGGTTAGGTTATATTACGTTATTGATGTTTATGAAGGTCAAACGGAGACGTAGAGGCCAACTCGCCAGGTATTATGTCAAATATTACCGGCGAGATGTTAGGTTGGAATAGGTTAGGCTATATTACGTTATTGATGTATATGAAGATCCCACTGTGACGTAGATTCCAACTCGCCAGGAATGTTGTCAAATATTACCGCCGAGATGATAGGTTGGCTTAGGTTAGGTTATATTACGTTATTGATGTATATAAAGGTCCCACGGAGACGTAGAGGCCAACTCGACAGGAATGTTGTCAAATATTACCGCCGAGGTGATAGGTTGGGTTAGGTTACGTTATATTACGTTATTGATGTTTATGAAGGTCAAACGGAGACGTATAGGCCAACTCGCCAGGTATGATGTCAAATATTACCGCCGATATGTTAGGTTGGGTTAGGTTAGGTCATATTACGTTATTGATGTTTATAAAGGTCCCACGGAGACGTAGATGCCAACAAGCCAGGAATGTGGTCAAATATTACCGCCGACATGTTATTTTGTGTTAGGATAGGTTATATTACGTTATTGATGTATATAAATGTACCACGGAGACGTAGATGCCAACTCGCCATGCATGTTTTCAAATATTACCGCCGAGATGTTAGGTTGGGTTAGGTTAGGTTATATTACGTTATGGATGTCTATAAAGGTCCCACGGTGACGTAGAGTCCAACTCGCCAGGAATGTTTTCAAATATTACCGACGAGATGTTAGGTTGGGTTAGGTTATGTTATATCACGTTATTGATGTATATAAAGGTCCCACGGAGACGGAGAAGCCAACTCGCCAGGAATGTTGTCAAATATTACCGCCGAGATGATAGGTTGGGTTAGTTTAGGTTATATTACGTTATTGATGTATATAAATGTCCCGCGGAGACGTAGAAGCCAACTCGCCAGGTATGTTGTCAAATATTACCGCCGAGATGTTAGGTTGGGTTAGGTTAGGTTATATTATGTTATTGATGTATATAAAGGTCCCACGGAGGCGTAGAAGCCAACTCGCCAGGAATGTTGTGAAATATTACCGCCGAGATGTTAGGTTGGGATAGGTTAGGTTATATTACGTTATTGATGTATATGAAGATCCCACGGAGACGTAGAGGCCAACTCGCCAGGAATGTTGTCAAATATTACCGCCGAGATGATAGGTTGGGTTAGGTTAGGCTATATTTCGTTATTGATGTATATGAAGGTCCCACGGAGACGTAGCGTCCAACTCGCCAGGAATGTTGTCAAATGTTACCGCCGAGATGATAGGTTGGGTTAGGTTAGGTTATATTACGTTATTGATGTATATAAAGGTCCCACGGAGACGTAGAGACAAACTCGCCAGGAATGTTGTGAAATATTACCGCCGAGATGATAGGTTTGGTTAGGTTAGGTTATATTACGTTATTGATGTTTATGAAGGTCAAACGGAGACGTAGAGGCCAACTCGCCAGGTATGATGTCAAATATTACCGGCGAGATGTTAGGTTGGAATAGGTTAGGCTATATTACGTTATTGATGTATATGAAGATCCCACTGTGACGTAGAGGCCAACTCGCCAGGAATGTTGTCAAATATTACCGCCGAGATGATAGGTTGGCTTAGGTTAGGTTATATTACGTTATTGATGTATATAAAGGTCCCACGGAGACGTAGAGGCCAACTCGACAGGAATGTTGTCAAATATTACCGCCGAGGTGATAGGTTGGGTTAGGTTACGTTATATTACGTTATTGATGTTTATGAAGGTCAAACGGAGACGTATAGGCCAACTCGCCAGGTATGATGTCAAATATTACCGCCGATATGTTAGGTTGGGTTAGGTTAGGTTATATTACGTTATTGATGTTTATAAAGGTCCCACGGAGACGTAGATGCCAACAAGCCAGGAATGTGGTCAAATATTACCGCCGAGATGTTATTTTGTGTTAGGATAGGTTATATTACGTTATTGATGTATATAAATGTACCACGGAGACGTAGATGCCAACTCGCCACGAATGTTTTCAAATACTACCGCCGAGATGTTAGGTTGGGTTAGGTTAGGTTATATTACGTTATGGATGTCTATAAAGGTCCCACGGTGACGTAGAGTCCAACTCGCCAGGAATGTTTTCAAATATTCCCGACGAGATGTTAGGTTGGGTTAGGTTAGGTTATATCACGTTATTGATGTATATAAAAGTCCCACGGAGACGGAGAAGCCAACTCGCCAGGAATGTTGTCAAATATTACCGCCGAGATGATAGGTTGGGTTAGTTTAGGTTATATTACGTTATTGATGTATATAAATGTCCCGCGGAGACGTAGAAGCCAACTCGCCAGGTATGTTGTCAAATATTACCGCCGAGATGTTAGGTTGGGTTAGGTTAGGTTATATTATGTTATTGATGTATATAAAGGTCCCACGGAGGCGTAGAAGCCAACTCGCCAGGAATGTTGTGAAATATTACCGCCGAGATGTTAGGTTGGGATAGGTTAGGTTATATTACGTTATTGATGTATATGAAGATCCCACGGAGACGTAGAGGCCAACTCGCCATGAATGTTTTCAAATATTACCGCCGAGATGAAAGGTTGGGTTAGGTTAGGCTATATTTCGTTATTGATGTATATGAAGGTCCCACGGAGACGTAGAGTCCAACTCGCCAGGAATGTTGTCAAATGTTACCGCCGAGATGATAGGTTGGGTTAGGTTAGGTTATATTACGTTATTGATGTATATAAAGGTCCCACGGAGACGTAGAGACAAACTCGCCAGGAATGTTGTGAAATATTACCGCCGAGATGATAGGTTTGGTTAGGTTAGGTTATATTACGTTATTGATGTTTATGAAGGTCAAACGGAGACGTAGAGGCCAACTCGCCAGGTATGATGTCAAATATTACCGGCGAGATGTTAGGTTGGAATAGGTTAGGCTATATTACGTTATTGATGTATATGAAGATCCCACTGTGACGTAGAGGCCAACTCGCCAGGAATGTTGTCAAATATTACCGCCGAGATGATAGGTTGGCTTAGGTTAGGTTATATTACGTGATTGATGTATATAAAGGTCCCACGGAGACGTAGAGGCCAACTCGACAGGAATGTTGTCAAATATTACCGCCGAGGTGATAGGTTGGGTTAGGTTACGTTATATTACGTTATTGATGTTTATGAAGGTCAAACGGAGACGTATAGGCCAACTCGCCAGGTATGATGTCAAATATTACCGCCGATATGTTAGGTTGGGTTAGGTTCGGTTATATTACGTTATTGATGTTTATAAAGGTCCCACGGAGACGTAGATGCCAACAAGCCAGGAATGTGGTCAAATATTACCGCCGAGATGTTATTTTGTGTTAGGATAGGTTATATTACGTTATTGATGTATATAAATGTACCACGGAGACGTAGATGCCAACTCGCCATGAATGTTTTCAAATATTACCGCCGAGATGTTAGGTTGGGTTAGGTTAGGTTATATTACGTTATGGATGTCTATAAAGGTCCCATGGTGACGTAGAGTCCAACTCGCCAGGAATGTTTTCAAATATTCCCGACGAGATGTTAGGTTGGGTTAGGTTAGGTTATATCACGTTATTGATGTATATAAAAGTCCCACGGAGACGGAGAAGCCAACTCGCCAGGAATGTTGTCAAATATTACCGCCGAGATGATAGGTTGGGTTAGTTTAGGTTATATTACGTTATTGATGTATATAAATGTCCCGCGGAGACGTAGAAGCCAACTCGCCAGGTATGTTGTCAAATATTACCGCCGAGATGTTAGGTTGGAAGAGGTTAGGCTATATTACGTTATTGACGTATATGAAGATCCCACTGTGACGTAGAGGCCAACTCGCCAGGAATGTTGTCAAATATTACCGCCGAGATGATAGGTTGGGTTAGGTTAGGTTATATTACGTTATTGATGTATATAAAGGTCCCACGGAGACGTAGAGGCCAACTCGACAGGAATGTTGTCAAATATTACCGCCGAGGTGATAGGTTGGGTTAGGTTACGTTATATTACGTTATTGATGTTTATGAAGGTCAAACGGAGACGTATAGGCCATCTCGCCAGGTATGATGTCAAATATTACCGCCGATATGTTAGGTTGGGTTAGGTTAGGTTATATTACGTTATTGATGTTTATAAAGGTCCCACGGAGACGTAGATGCCAACAAGCCAGGAATGTGGTCAAATATTACCGCCGAGATGTTATTTTGTGTTAGGATAGGTTATATTACGTTATTGATGTATATAAATGTACCACGGAGACGTAGATGCCAACTCGCCAGGTATGTTGTCAAATATTACCGCCGAGATGTTAGGTTGGGTTAGGTTAGGTTATATTTCGTTATTGATGTATATGAAGATTCCACGGAGACGGAGAAGCCAACTCGCCAGGAATGTTGTCAAATATTACCGCCGAGATGTTAGATTGGGTTAAGTTAGGTTATATTACGTTATTGATGTATATAAAGGTCCCACGGAGACGTAGAGGCCAACTCGCCAGGAATGTTGTCAAATATTACCGCCGAGATGTTAGGTTGGGTTAGGTTAGGTTATATCACGTTATAGATGTATATAAAGGTCCCGCGGAGACGTAGAGGCCAACAAGCCAGGAATGTGATCAAATATTACCGCCGAGATGTTAGGTTGGGTTAGGTTAGGTTATATTTCGTTATTGATGTATATGAAGGTTCCACGGAGACGTAGAGGCCAATTCGCCAGGTATGTTGTCAAATATTACCCCGAGATGTTAGGTTGGGTTAGGTTAGGTAATATTACGTTATTGATGTATATAAAGGTCCCACGGAGACGGAGAAGCCAACTCGCCAGGAATGTTGTCAAATATTACCGCCGAGATGTTAGGTTGGGTTAGATTAGGTTATATTACGTTATTGATGTATATAAAGGTCCCACTGAGACGTAGAAGCCAACTCGCCAGGAATGTTGTCAAATATTACCGCCGAGATGATAGGTTGGGTTAGGTTAGGCTATATTTCGTTATTGATGTATATGAAGGTCCCACGGAGACGTAGAGGCCAACTCGCCAGGTATGATGTCAAATATTACCGCCGATATGTTAGGTTGGGTTAGGTTCGGTTATATTACGTTATTGATGTTTATAAAGGTCCCACGGAGACGTAGATGCCAACAAGCCAGGAATGTGGTCAAATATTACCGCCGAGATGTTATTTTGTGTTAGGATAGGTTATATTACGTTATTGATGTATATAAATGTACCACGGAGACGTAGATGCCAACTCGCCATGAATGTTTTCAAATATTACCGCCGAGATGTTAGGTTGGGTTAGGTTAGGTTATATTACGTTATGGATGTCTATAAAGGTCCCATGGTGACGTAGAGTCCAACTCGCCAGGAATGTTTTCAAATATTCCCGACGAGATGTTAGGTTGGGTTAGGTTAGGTTATATCACGTTATTGATGTATATAAAAGTCCCACGGAGACGGAGAAGCCAACTCGCCAGGAATGTTGTCAAATATTACCGCCGAGATGATAGGTTGGGTTAGTTTAGGTTATATTACGTTATTGATGTATATAAATGTCCCGCGGAGACGTAGAAGCCAACTCGCCAGGTATGTTGTCAAATATTTCCGCCGAGATGTTAGGTTGGAAGAGGTTAGGCTATATTACGTTATTGACGTATATGAAGATCCCACTGTGACGTAGAGGCCAACTCGCCAGGAATGTTGTCAAATATTACCGCCGAGATGATAGGTTGGGTTAGGTTAGGTTATATTACGTTATTGATGTATATAAAGGTCCCACGGAGACGTAGAGGCCAACTCGACAGGAATGTTGTCAAATATTACCGCCGAGGTGATAGGTTGGGTTAGGTTACGTTATATTACGTTATTGATGTTTATGAAGGTCAAACGGAGACGTATAGGCCATCTCGCCAGGTATGATGTCAAATATTACCGCCGATATGTTAGGTTGGGTTAGGTTAGGTTATATTACGTTATTGATGTTTATAAAGGTCCCACGGAGACGTAGATGCCAACAAGCCAGGAATGTGGTCAAATATTACCGCCGAGATGTTAGATTGGGTTAAGTTAGGTTATATTACGTTATTGATGTATATAAAGGTCCCACGGAGACGTAGAGGCCAACTCGCCAGGAATGTTGTCAAATATTACCGCCGAGATGTTAGGTTGGGTTAGGTTAGGTTATATCACGTTATAGATGTATATAAAGGTCCCGCGGAGACGTAGAGGCCATCAAGCCAGGAATGTGATCAAATATTACCGCCGAGATGTTAGGTTGGGTTAGGTTAGGTTATATTTCGTTATTGATGTATATGAAGGTTCCACGGAGACGTAGAGGCCAATTCGCCAGGTATGTTGTCAAATATTACCCCGAGATGTTAGGTTGGGTTAGGTTAGGTAATATTACGTTATTGATGTATATAAAGGTCCCACGGAGACGGAGAAGCCAACTCGCCAGGAATGTTGTCAAATATTACCGCCGAGATGTTAGGTTGGGTTAGATTAGGTTATATTACGTTATTGATGTATATAAAGGTCCCACTGAGACGTAGAAGCCAACTCGCCAGGAATGTTGTCAAATATTACCGCCGAGATGATAGGTTGGGTTAGGTTAGGCTATATTTCGTTATTGATGTATATGAAGGTCCCACGGAGACGTAGAGGCCAACTCGCCAGGAATGTTGTCAAATATTACCGCCGAGATGTTAGGTTGGGTTAGGTTAGGTTATATCACGTTATAGATGTATATAAAGGTCCCGCGGAGACGTAGAGGCCAACAAGCCATGAATGTGATCAAATATTACCGCCGAGATGTTAGGTTGGGTTAGGTTAGGTTATATTACGTTATTGATGTATAAAAAGATCCCACGGAGACGGAGAAGCCAACTCGCCAGGAATGTTTTCAAATATTACCGCCGAGATGTTAGGTTGGGTTAGGTTAGGTTATATTTCGTTATTGATGTATATGAAGGTCCCACGGAGACGTAGAGGCCAACAAGCCAGAAATCTGATCAAATATTACCGCCGTGATCATAGGTTGGGTTAGGTTAGGTTATATTTCGTTATTGATGTATATGAAGGTCCCACGGAGACGTAGAGACCAACTCGCCAGGAATTTTGTCAAATATTACCGCCGAGATGATAGGTTGGGTTAGGTTAGGTTATATTACGTTATTGATGTATATAAAGGTCCCACGGAGACGTAGAGACAAACTCGCCAGGAATGTTGTGAAATATTACCGCCGAGATGATAGGTTTGGTTAGGTTAGGTTATATTACGTTATTGATGTTTATGAAGGTCAAACGGAGACGTAGAGGCCAACTCGCCAGGTATGATGTCAAATATTACCGGCGAGATGTTAGGTTGGAATAGGTTAGGCTATATTACGTTATTGATGTATATGAAGATCCCACTGTGACGTAGAGGCCAACTCGCCAGGAATGTTGTCAAATATTACCGCCGAGATGATAGGTTGGCTTAGGTTAGGTTATATTACGTTATTGATGTATATAAAGGTCCCACGGAGACGTAGAGGCCAACTCGACAGGAATGTTGTCAAATATTACCGCCGAGGTGATAGGTTGGGTTAGGTTACGTTATATTACGTTATTGATGTTTATGAAGGTCAAACGGAGACGTATAGGCCAACTCGCCTGGTATGATGTCAAATATTACCGCCGATATGTTAGGTTGGGTTAGGTTAGGTTATATTACGTTATTGATGTTTATAAAGGTCCCACGGAGACGTAGATGCCAACAAGCCAGGAATGTGGTCAAATATTACCGCCGAGATGTTATTTTGTGTTAGGATAGGTTATATTACGTTATTGATGTATATAAATGTACCACGGAGACGTAGATGCCAACTCGCCATGAATGTTTTCAAATATTACCGCCGAGATGTTAGGTTGGGTTAGGTTAGGTTATATTACGTTATGGATGTCTATAAAGGTCCCATGGTGACGTAGAGTCCAACTCGCCAGGAATGTTTTCAAATATTCCCGACGAGATGTTAGGTTGGGTTAGGTTAGGTTATATCACGTTATTGATGTATATAAAAGTCCCACGGAGACGGAGAAGCCAACTCGCCAGGAATGTTGTCAAATATTACCGCCGAGATGATAGGTTGGGTTAGTTTAGGTTATATTACGTTATTGATGTATATAAATGTCCCGCGGAGACGTAGAAGCCAACTCGCCAGGTATGTTGTCAAATATTACCGCCGAGATGTTAGGTTGGGTTAGGTTAGGTTATATTTCGTTATTGATGTATATGAAGATTCCACGGAGACGGAGAAGCCAACTCGCCAGGAATGTTGTCAAATATTACCGCCGAAATGTTAGATTGGGTTAAGTTAGGTTATATTACGTTATTGATGTATATAAAGGTCCCACGGAGACGTAGAGGCCAACTCGCCAGGAATTTTGTCAAATATTACCGCCGAGACGTTAGGTTGGGTTAGGTTAGGTTATATCACGTTATAGATGTATATAAAGGTCCCGCGGAGACGTAGAGGCCAACAAGCCAGGAATGTGATCAAATATTACCGCCGAGATGTTAGGTTGGGTTAGGTTAGGTTATATTTCGTTATTGATGTATATGAAGGTTCCACGGAGACGTAGAGGCCAATTCGCCAGGTATGTTGTCAAATATTACCCCGAGATGTTAGGTTGGGTTAGGTTAGGTTATATTACGTTATTGATGTATATAAAGGTCCCACGTAGACGTAGAGACAAACTCGCCAGGAATGTTGTGAAATATTACCGCCGAGATGATAGGTTTGGTTAGGTTAGGTTATATTACGTTATTGATGTTTATGAAGGTCAAACGGAGACGTAGAGGCCAACTCGCCAGGTATGATGTCAAATATTACCGGCGAGATGTTAGGTTGGAAGAGGTTAGGCTATATTACGTTATTGACGTATATGAAGATCCCACTGTGACGTAGAGGCCAACTCGCCAGGAATGTTGTCAAATATTACCGCCGAGATGATAGGTTGGGTTAGGTTAGGTTATATTACGTTATTGATGTATATAAAGGTCCCACGGAGACGTAGAGGCCAACTCGACAGGAATGTTGTCAAATATTACCGCCGAGGTGATAGGTTGGGTTAGGTTACGTTATATTACGTTATTGATGTTTATGAAGGTCAAACGGAGACGTATAGGCCAACTCGCCAGGTATGATGTCAAATATTACCGCCGATATGTTAGGTTGCGTTAGGTTAGGTTATATTACGTTATTGATGTTTATAAAGGTCCCACGGAGACGTAGATGCCAACAAGCCAGGAATGTGGTCAAATATTACCGCCGAGATGTTATTTTGTGTTAGGTTAGGTTATATTTCGTTATTGATGTATATGAAGATTCCACGGAGACGGAGAAGCCAACTCGCCAGGAATGTTGTCAAATATTACCGCCGAGATGTTAGATTGGGTTAAGTTAGGTTATATTACGTTATTGATGTATATAAAGGTCCCACGGAGACGTAGAGGCCAACTCGCCAGGAATGTTGTCAAATATTACCGCCGAGATGTTAGGTTGGGTTAGGTTAGGTTATATCACGTTATAGATGTATATAAAGGTCCCGCGGAGACGTAGAGGCCAACAAGCCAGGAATGTGATCAAATATTACCGCCGAGATGTTAGGTTGGGTTAGGTTAGGTTATATTTCGTTATTGATGTATATGAAGGTTCCACGGAGACGTAGAGGCCAATTCGCCAGGTATGTTGTCAAATATTACCCCGAGATGTTAGGTTGGGTTAGGTTAGGTAATATTACGTTATTGATGTATATAAAGGTCCCACGGAGACGGAGAAGCCAACTCGCCAGGAATGTTGTCAAATATTACCGCCGAGATGTTAGGTTGGGTTAGATTAGGTTATATTACGTTATTGATGTATATAAAGGTCCCACTGAGACGTAGAAGCCAACTCGCCAGGAATGTTGTCAAATATTACCGCCGAGATGATAGGTTGGGTTAGGTTAGGCTATATTTCGTTATTGATGTATATGAAGGTCCCACGGAGACGTAGAGGCCAACTCGCCAGGAATGTTGTCAAATATTACCGCCGAGATGTTAGGTTGGGTTAGGTTAGGTTATATCACGTTATAGATGTATATAAAGGTCCCGCGGAGACGTAGAGGCCAACAAGCCATGAATGTGATCAAATATTACCGCCGAGATGTTAGGTTGGGTTAGGTTAGGTTATATTACGTTATTGATGTATAAAAAGATCCCACGGAGACGGAGAAGCCAACTCGCCAGGAATGTTTTCAAATATTACCGCCGAGATGTTAGGTTGGGTTAGGTTAGGTTATATTTCGTTATTGATGTATATGAAGGTCCCACGGAGACGTAGAGGCCAACAAGCCAGAAATCTGATCAAATATTACCGCCGTGATCATAGGTTGGGTTAGGTTAGGTTATATTTCGTTATTGATGTATATGAAGGTCCCACGGAGACGTAGAGACCAACTCGCCAGGAATGTTGTCAAATATTACCGCCGAGATGATAGGTTGGGTTAGGTTAGGTTATATTACGTTATTGATGTATATAAAATGTCCCACGGAGACGGAGAAGCCAACTCGCCAGGAATGTTGTCAAATATTACCGCCGAGATGTTAGGTTGGGTTAGATTAGGTTGTATTACGTTATTGACGTATATAAAGGTCCCACTGCGACGTAGAGGCCAACTCGCCAGGAATGTTGTCAAATATTACCGCCGAGATGATAGGTTGGGTTAGGTTAGGTTATATTTCGTTATTGATGTATATGAAGATCCCACTGTGACGTAGAGGCCAACTCGCCAGGAATGTTGTCAAATATTACCGCCGAGATGATAGGTTGGCTTAGGTTAGGTTATATTACGTTATTGATGTATATAAAGGTCCCACGGAGACGTAGAGGCCAACTCGACAGGAATGTTGTCAAATATTACCGCCGAGGTGATAGGTTGGGTTAGGTTACGTTATATTACGTTATTGATGTTTATGAAGGTCAAACGGAGACGTATAGGCCAACTCGCCAGGTATGATGTCAAATATTACCGCCGATATGTTAGGTTGGGTTAGGTTAGGTTATATTACGTTATTGATGTTTATAAAGGTCCCACGGAGACGTAGATGCCAACAAGCCAGGAATGTGGTCAAATATTACCGCCGAGATGTTATTTTGTGTTAGGATAGGTTATATTACGTTATTGATGTATATAAATGTACCACGGAGACGTAGATGCCAACTCGCCATGAATGTTTTCAAATATTACCGCCGAGATGTTAGGTTGGGTTAGGTTAGGTTATATTACGTTATGGATGTCTATAAAGGTCCCATGGTGACGTAGAGTCCAACTCGCCAGGAATGTTTTCAAATATTACCGCCGAAATGTTAGATTGGGTTAAGTTAGGTTATATTACGTTATTGATGTATATAAAGGTCCCACGGAGACGTAGAGGCCAACTCGCCAGGAATTTTGTCAAATATTACCGCCGAGACGTTAGGTTGTGTTAGGATAGGTTATATTACGTTATTGATGTATATAAATGTACCACGGAGACGTAGATGCCAACTCGCCAGGTATGTGATCAAATATTACCGCCGAGATGTTAGGTTGGGTTAGGTTAGGTTATATTTCGTTATTGATGTATATGAAGATTCCACGGAGACGGAGAAGCCAACTCGCCAGGAATGTTGTCAAATATTACCGCCGAGATGTTAGATTGGGTTAAGTTAGGTTATATTACGTTATTGATGTATATAAAGGTCCCACGGAGACGTAGAGGCCAACTCGCCAGGAATGTTGTCAAATATTACCGCCGAGATGTTAGGTTGGGTTAGGTTAGGTTATATTATGTTATTGATGTATATAAAGGTCCCACGGAGACGTAGAAGCCAACTCGCCAGGAATGTTGTGAAATATTACCGCCGAGATGTTAGGTTGGGATAGGTTAGGTTATATTACGTTATTGATGTATATGAAGATCCCACGGAGACGTAGAGGCCAACTCGCCATGAATGTTTTCAAATATTACCGCCGAGATGACAGGTTGGGTTAGGTTAGGCTATATTTCGTTATTGATGTATATGAAGGTCCCACGGAGACGTAGAGTCCAACTCGCCAGGAATGTTGTCAAATGTTACCGCCGAGATGATAGGTTGGGTTAGGTTAGGTTATATTACGTTATTGATGTATATAAAGGTCCCACGGAGACGTAGAGACAAACTCGCCAGGAATGTTGTGAAATATTACCGCCGAGATGATAGGTTTGGTTAGGTTAGGTTATATTACGTTATTGATGTTTATGAAGGTCAAACGGAGACGTAGAGGCCAACTCGCCAGGTATGATGTCAAATATTACCGGCGAGATGTTAGGTTGGAATAGGTTAGGCTATATTACGTTATTGATGTATATGAAGATCCCACTGTGACGTAGAGGCCAACTCGCCAGGAATGTTGTCAAATATTACCGCCGAGATGATAGGTTGGCTTAGGTTAGGTTATATTACGTTATTGATGTATATAAAGGTCCCACGGAGACGTAGAGGCCAACTCGACAGGAATGTTGTCAAATATTACCGCCGAGGTGATAGGTTGGGTTAGGTTACGTTATATTACGTTATTGATGTTTATGAAGGTCAAACGGAGACGTATAGGCCAACTCGCCTGGTATGATGTCAAATATTACCGCCGATATGTTAGGTTGGGTTAGGTTAGGTTATATTACGTTATTGATGTTTATAAAGGTCCCACGGAGACGTAGATGCCAACAAGCCAGGAATGTGGTCAAATATTACCGCCGAGATGTTATTTTGTGTTAGGATAGGTTATATTACGTTATTGATGTATATAAATGTACCACGGAGACGTAGATGCCAACTCGCCATGAATGTTTTCAAATATTACCGCCGAGATGTTAGGTTGGGTTAGGTTAGGTTATATTACGTTATGGATGTCTATAAAGGTCCCATGGTGACGTAGAGTCCAACTCGCCAGGAATGTTTTCAAATATTCCCGACGAGATGTTAGGTTGGGTTAGGTTAGGTTATATCACGTTATTGATGTATATAAAAGTCCCACGGAGACGGAGAAGCCAACTCGCCAGGAATGTTGTCAAATATTACCGCCGAGATGATAGGTTGGGTTAGTTTAGGTTATATTACGTTATTGATGTATATAAATGTCCCGCGGAGACGTAGAAGCCAACTCGCCAGGTATGTTGTCAAATATTACCGCCGAGATGTTAGGTTGGGTTAGGTTAGGTTATATTTCGTTATTGATGTATATGAAGATTCCACGGAGACGGAGAAGCCAACTCGCCAGGAATGTTGTCAAATATTACCGCCGAGATGTTAGATTGGGTTAAGTTAGGTTATATTACGTTATTGATGTATATAAAGGTCCCACGGAGACGTAGAGGCCAACTCGCCAGGAATGTTGTCAAATATTACCGCCGAGATGTTAGGTTGGGTTAGGTTAGGTTATATCACGTTATAGATGTATATAAAGGTCCCGCGGAGACGTAGAGGCCAACAAGCCAGGAATGTGATCAAATATTACCGCCGAGATGTTAGGTTGGGTTAGGTTAGGTTATATTTCGTTATTGATGTATATGAAGGTTCCACGGAGACGTAGAGGCCAATTCGCCAGGTATGTTGTCAAATATTACCCCGAGATGTTAGGTTGGGTTAGGTTAGGTAATATTACGTTATTGATGTATATAAAGGTCCCACTGTGACGTAGAGGCCAACTCGCCAGGAATGTTGTCAAATATTACCGCCGAGATGATAGGTTGGCTTAGGTTAGGTTATATTACGTTATTGATGTATATAAAGGTCCCACTGAGACGTAGAGGCCAACTCGCCAGGAATGTTGTCAAATATTACCGCCGAGATGATAGGTTGGGTTAGGTTAGGCTATATTTCGTTATTGATGTATATGAAGGTCCCACGGAGACGTAGAGTCCAACTCGCCAGGAATGTTGTCAAATGTTACCGCCGAGATGATAGGTTGGGTTAGGTTAGGTTATATTACGTTATTGATGTATATAAAGGTCCCACGTAGACGTAGAGACAAACTCGCCAGGAATGTTGTGAAATATTACCGCCGAGATGATAGGTTTGGTTAGGTTAGGTTATATTACGTTATTGATGTTTATGAAGGTCAAACGGAGACGTAGAGGCCAACTCGCCAGGTATGATGTCAAATATTACCGGCGAGATGTTAGGTTGGAAGAGGTTAGGCTATATTACGTTATTGACGTATATGAAGATCCCACTGTGACGTAGAGGCCAACTCGCCAGGAATGTTGTCAAATATTACCGCCGAGATGATAGGTTGGGTTAGGTTAGGTTATATTACGTTATTGATGTATATAAAGGTCCCACGGAGACGTAGAGGCCAACTCGACAGGAATGTTGTCAAATATTACCGCCGAGATGTTAGGTTGGGTTAGGTTAGGTAATATTACGTTATTGATGTATATAAAGGTCCCACGGAGACGGAGAAGCCAACTCGCCAGGAATGTTGTCAAATATTACCGCCGAGATGTTAGGTTGGGTTAGATTAGGTTATATTACGTTATTGATGTATATAAAGGTCCCACTGAGACGTAGAAGCCAACTCGCCAGGAATGTTGTCAAATATTACCGCCGAGATGATAGGTTGGGTTAGGTTAGGCTATATTTCGTTATTGATGTATATGAAGGTCCCACGGAGACGTAGAGGCCAACTCGCCAGGAATGTTGTCAAATATTACCGCCGAGATGTTAGGTTGGGTTAGGTTAGGTTATATCACGTTATAGATGTATATAAAGGTCCCGCGGAGACGCAGAGGCCAACAAGCCATGAATGTGATCAAATATTACCGCCGAGATGTTAGGTTGGGTTAGGTTAGGTTATATTACGTTATTGATGTATAAAAAGATCCCACGGAGACGGAGAAGCCAACTCGCCAGGAATGTTTTCAAATATTACCGCCGAGATGTTAGGTTGGGTTAGGTTAGGTTATATTTCGTTATTGATGTATATGAAGGTCCCACGGAGACGTAGAGGCCAACAAGCCAGAAATCTGATCAAATATTACCGCCGTGATCATAGGTTGGGTTAGGTTAGGTTATATTTCGTTATTGATGTATATGAAGGTCCCACGGAGACGTAGAGACCAACTCGCCAGGAATGTTGTCAAATATTACCGCCGAGATGATAGGTTGGGTTAGGTTAGGTTATATTACGTTATTGATGTATATAAAATGTCCCACGGAGACGGAGAAGCCAACTCGCCAGGAATGTTGTCAAATATTACCGCCGAGATGTTAGGTTGGGTTAGATTAGGTTATATTACGTTATTGACGTATATAAAGGTCCCACTGCGACGTAGAGGCCAACTCGCCAGGAATGTTGTCAAATATTACCGCCGAGATGATAGGTTGGGTTAGGTTAGGTTATATTTCGTTATTGATGTATATGAAGATTCCACGGAGACGGAGAAGCCAACTCGCCAGGAATGTTGTCAAATATTACCGCCGAGATGTTAGGTTGGATTAGGTTAGGTTATATCACGTTATTGATGTATATAAAGGTCCCACGGAGACGGAGAAGCCAACTCGCCAGGAATGTTGTCAAATATTACCGGCCAGATGTTAGGTTGGAATAGGTTAGGCTATATTACGTTATTGATGTATATGAAGATCCCACTGTGACGTAGAGGCCAACTCGCCAGGAATGTTGTCAAATATTACCGCCGAGATGATAGGTTGGGTTAGGTTAGGTTATATTACGTTATTGATGTATATAAAGGTCCCACGGAGACGTAGAGGCCAACTCGACAGGAATGTTGTCAAATATTACCGCCGAGGTGATAGGTTGGGTTAGGTTACGTTATATTACGTTGTTGATGTTTATGAAGGTCAAACGGAGACGTATAGGCCAACTCGCCAGGAATGTTTTCAAATATTACCGACGAGATGTTAGGTTGGGTTAGGTTAGGTTATATTACGTTATTGATGTATATAAATGTCCCGCGGAGACGTAGAAGCCAACTCGCCAGGTATGTTGTCAAATATTACCGCCGAGATGTTAGGTTGGGTTAGGTTAGGTTATATTTCGTTATTGATGTATATGAAGATTCCACGGAGACGGAGAAGCCAACTCGCCAGGAATGTTGTCAAATATTACCGCCGAGATGTTAGATTGGGTTAAGTTAGGTTATATTACGTTATTGATGTATATAAAGGTCCCACGGAGACGTAGAGGCCAACTCGCCAGGAATTTTGTCAAATATTACCGCCGAGATGTTAGGTTGGGTTAGGTTAGGTTATATCACGTTATAGATGTATATAAAGGTCCCGCGGAGACGTAGAGGCCAACAAGCCAGGAATGTGATCAAATATTACCGCCGAGATGTTAGGTTGGGTTAGGTTAGGTTATATTTCGTTATTGATGTATATGAAGGTTCCACGGAGACGTAGAGGCCAATTCGCCAGGTATGTTGTCAAATATTACCCCGAGATGTTAGGTTGGGTTAGGTTAGGTAATATTACGTTATTGATGTATATAAAGGTCCCACGGAGACGGAGAAGCCAACTCGCCAGGAATGTTGTCAAATATTACCGCCGAGATGTTAGGTTGGGTTAGATTAGGTTATATTACGTTATTGATGTATATAAAGGTCCCACTGAGACGTAGAGGCCAACTCGCCAGGAATGTTGTCAAATATTACCGCCGAGATGATAGGTTGGGTTAGGTTAGGCTATATTTCGTTATTGATGTATATGAAGGTCCCACGGAGACGTAGAGTCCAACTCGCCAGGAATGTTGTCAAATGTTACCGCCGAGATGATAGGTTGGGTTATGTTAGGTTATATTACGTTATTGATGTATATAAAGGTCCCACGTAGACGTAGAGACAAACTCGCCAGGAATGTTGTGAAATATTACCGCCGAGATGATAGGTTTGGTTAGGTTAGGTTATATTACGTTATTGATGTTTATGAAGGTCAAACGGAGACGTAGAGGCCAACTCGCCAGGTATGATGTCAAATATTACCGGCGAGATGTTAGGTTGGAAGAGGTTAGGCTATATTACGTTATTGACGTATATGAAGATCCCACTGTGACGTAGAGGCCAACTCGCCAGGAATGTTGTCAAATATTACCGCCGAGATGATAGGTTGGGTTAGGTTAGGTTATATTACGTTATTGATGTATATAAAGGTCCCACGGAGACGTAGAGGCCAACTCGACAGGAATGTTGTCAAATATTACCGCCGAGGTGATAGGTTGGGTTAGGTTACGTTATATTACGTTATTGATGTTTATGAAGGTCAAACGGAGACGTATAGGCCAACTCGCCAGGTATGATGTCAAATATTACCGCCGATATGTTAGGTTGGGTTAGGTTAGGTTATATTACGTTATTGATGTTTATAAAGGTCCCACGGAGACGTAGATGCCAACAAGCCAGGAATGTGGTCAAATATTACCGCCGAGATGTTATTTTGTGTTAGGATAGGTTATATTACGTTATTGATGTATATAAATGTACCACGGAGACGTAGATGCCAACTCGCCATGAATGTTTTCAAATATTACCGCCGAGATGTTAGGTTGGGTTAGGTTAGGTTATATTACGTTATGGATGTCTATAAAGGTCCCATGGTGACGTAGAGTCCAACTCGCCAGGAATGTTTTCAAATATTCCCGACGAGATGTTAGGTTGGGTTAGGTTAGGTTATATCACGTTATTGATGTATATAAAAGTCCCACGGAGACGGAGAAGCCAACTCGCCAGGAATGTTGTCAAATATTACCGCCGAGATGATAGGTTGGGTTAGTTTAGGTTATATTACGTTATTGATGTATATAAATGTCCCGCGGAGACGTAGAAGCCAACTCGCCAGGTATGTTGTCAAATATTACCGCCGAGATGTTAGGTTGGGTTAGGTTAGGTTATATTTCGTTATTGATGTATATGAAGATTCCACGGAGACGGAGAAGCCAACTCGCCAGGAATGTTGTCAAATATTACCGCCGAGATGTTAGATTGGGTTAAGTTAGGTTATATTACGTTATTGATGTATATAAAGGTCCCACGGAGACGTAGAGGCCAACTCGCCAGGAATGTTGTCAAATATTACCGCCGAGATGTTAGGTTGGGTTAGGTTAGGTTATATCACGTTATAGATGTATATAAAGGTCCCGCGGAGACGTAGAGGCCAACAAGCCAGGAATGTGATCAAATATTACCGCCGAGATGTTAGGTTGGGTTAGGTTAGGTTATATTTCGTTATTGATGTATATGAAGGTTCCACGGAGACGTAGAGGCCAATTCGCCAGGTATGTTGTCAAATATTACCCCGAGATGTTAGGTTGGGTTAGGTTAGGTAATATTACGTTATTGATGTATATAAAGGTCCCACTGTGACGTAGAGGCCAACTCGCCAGGAATGTTGTCAAATATTACCGCCGAGATGATAGGTTGGCTTAGGTTAGGTTATATTACGTTATTGATGTATATAAAGGTCCCACTGAGACGTAGAGGCCAACTCGCCAGGAATGTTGTCAAATATTACCGCCGAGATGATAGGTTGGGTTAGGTTAGGCTATATTT
This sequence comes from Xylocopa violacea, assembly GCA_963969225.1. Lineage (NCBI taxonomy): Eukaryota > Metazoa > Arthropoda > Insecta > Hymenoptera > Apidae > Xylocopa > Xylocopa violacea. Next base: position 3,458,395 of record CAXAJV010001114.1, read on the forward strand.
CGTTATTGATGTATATGAAGGTCCCACGGGGACGTAGAGTCCAACTCGCCAGGAATGTTGTCAAATGTTACCGCCGAGATGATAGGTTGGGTTAGGTTAGGTTATATTACGTTATTGATGTATATAAAGGTCCCACGTAGACGTAGAGACAAACTCGCCAGGAATGTTGTGAAATATTACCGCCGAGATGATAGGTTTGGTTAGGTTAGGTTATATTACGTTATTGATGTTTATGAAGGTCAAACGGAGACGTAGAGGCCAACTCGCCAGGTATGATGTCAAATATTACCGGCGAGATGTTAGGTTGGAAGAGGTTAGGCTATATTACGTTATTGACGTATATGAAGATCCCACTGTGACGTAGAGGCCAACTCGCCAGGAATGTTGTCAAATATTACCGCCGAGATGATAGGTTGGGTTAGGTTAGGTTATATTACGTTATTGATGTATATAAAGGTCCCACGGAGACGTAGAGGCCAACTCGACAGGAATGTTGTCAAATATTACCGCCGAGATGTTAGGTTGGGTTAGGTTAGGTAATATTACGTTATTGATGTATATAAAGGTCCCACGGAGACGGAGAAGCCAACTCGCCAGGAATGTTGTCAAATATTACCGCCGAGATGTTAGGTTGGGTTAGATTAGGTTATATTACGTTATTGATGTATATAAAGGTCCCACTGAGACGTAGAAGCCAACTCGCCAGGAATGTTGTCAAATATTACCGCCGAGATGATAGGTTGGGTTAGGTTAGGCTATATTTCGTTATTGATGTATATGAAGGTCCCACGGAGACGTAGAGGCCAACTCGCCAGGAATGTTGTCAAATATTACCGCCGAGATGTTAGGTTGGGTTAGGTTAGGTTATATCACGTTATAGATGTATATAAAGGTCCCGCGGAGACGTAGAGGCCAACAAGCCATGAATGTGATCAAATATTACCGCCGAGATGTTAGGTTGGGTTAGGTTAGGTTATATTACGTTATTGATGTATAAAAAGATCCCACGGAGACGGAGAAGCCAACTCGCCAGGAATGTTTTCAAATATTACCGCCGAGATGTTAGGTTGGGTTAGGTTAGGTTATATTTCGTTATTGATGTATATGAAGGTCCCACGGAGACGTAGAGGCCAACAAGCCAGAAATCTGATCAAATATTACCGCCGTGATCATAGGTTGGGTTAGGTTAGGTTATATTTCGTTATTGATGTATATGAAGGTCCCACGGAGACGTAGAGACCAACTCGCCAGGAATGTTGTCAAATATTACCGCCGAGATGATAGGTTGGGTTAGGTTAGGTTATATTACGTTATTGATGTATATAAAATGTCCCACGGAGACGGAGAAGCCAACTCGCCAGGAATGTTGTCAAATATTACCGCCGAGATGTTAGGTTGGGTTAGATTAGGTTATATTACGTTATTGACGTATATAAAGGTCCCACTGCGACGTAGAGGCCAACTCGCCAGGAATGTTGTCAAATATTACCGCCGAGATGATAGGTTGGGTTAGGTTAGGTTATATTTCGTTATTGATGTATATGAAGATTCCACGGAGACGGAGAAGCCAACTCGCCAGGAATGTTGTCAAATATTACCGCCGAGATGTTAGGTTGGGTTAGGTTAGGTTATATCACGTTATTGATGTATATAAAGGTCCCACGGAGACGGAGAAGCCAACTCGCCAGGAATGTTGTCAAATATTACCGGCCAGATGTTAGGTTGGAATAGGTTAGGCTATATTACGTTATTGATGTATATGAAGATCCCACTGTGACGTAGAGGCCAACTCGCCAGGAATGTTGTCAAATATTACCGCCGAGATGATAGGTTGGGTTAGGTTAGGTTATATTACGTTATTGATGTATATAAAGGTCCCACGGAGACGTAGAGGCCAACTCGACAGGAATGTTGTCAAATATTACCGCCGAGGTGATAGGTTGGGTTAGGTTACGTTATATTACGTTGTTGATGTTTATGAAGGTCAAACGGAGACGTATAGGCCAACTCGCCAGGAATGTTTTCAAATATTACCGACGAGATGTTAGGTTGGGTTAGGTTAGGTTATATTACGTTATTGATGTATATAAATGTCCCGCGGAGACGTAGAAGCCAACTCGCCAGGTATGTTGTCAAATATTACCGCCGAGATGTTAGGTTGGGTTAGGTTAGGTTATATTTCGTTATTGATGTATATGAAGATTCCACGGAGACGGAGAAGCCAACTCGCCAGGAATGTTGTCAAATATTACCGCCGAGATGTTAGATTGGGTTAAGTTAGGTTATATTACGTTATTGATGTATATAAAGGTCCCACGGAGACGTAGAGGCCAACTCGCCAGGAATTTTGTCAAATATTACCGCCGAGATGTTAGGTTGGGTTAGGTTAGGTTATATCACGTTATAGATGTATATAAAGGTCCCGCGGAGACGTAGAGGCCAACAAGCCAGGAATGTGATCAAATATTACCGCCGAGATGTTAGGTTGGGTTAGGTTAGGTTATATTTCGTTATTGATGTATATGAAGGTTCCACGGAGACGTAGAGGCCAATTCGCCAGGTATGTTGTCAAATATTACCCCGAGATGTTAGGTTGGGTTAGGTTAGGTAATATTACGTTATTGATGTATATAAAGGTCCCACGGAGACGGAGAAGCCAACTCGCCAGGAATGTTGTCAAATATTACCGCCGAGATGTTAGGTTGGGTTAGATTAGGTTATATTACGTTATTGATGTATATAAAGGTCCCACTGAGACGTGGAGGCCAACTCGCCAGGAATGTTGTCAAATATTACCGCCGAGATGATAGGTTGGGTTAGGTTAGGCTATATTTCGTTATTGATGTATATGAAGGTCCCACGGAGACGTAGAGTCCAACTCGCCAGGAATGTTGTCAAATGTTACCGCCGAGATGATAGGTTGGGTTATGTTAGGTTATATTACGTTATTGATGTATATAAAGGTCCCACGTAGACGTAGAGACAAACTCGCCAGGAATGTTGTGAAATATTACCGCCGAGATGATAGGTTTGGTTAGGTTAGGTTATATTACGTTATTGATGTTTATGAAGGTCAAACGGAGACGTAGAGGCCAACTCGCCAGGTATGATGTCAAATATTACCGGCGAGATGTTAGGTTGGAAGAGGTTAGGCTATATTACGTTATTGACGTATATGAAGATCCCACTGTGACGTAGAGGCCAACTCGCCAGGAATGTTGTCAAATATTACCGCCGAGATGATAGGTTGGGTTAGGTTAGGTTATATTACGTTATTGATGTATATAAAGGTCCCACGGAGACGTAGAGGCCAACTCGACAGGAATGTTGTCAAATATTACCGCCGAGGTGATAGGTTGGGTTAGGTTACGTTATATTACGTTATTGATGTTTATGAAGGTCAAACGGAGACGTATAGGCCAACTCGCCAGGTATGATGTCAAATATTACCGCCGATATGTTAGGTTGGGTTAGGTTAGGTTATATTACGTTATTGATGTTTATAAAGGTCCCACGGAGACGTAGATGCCAACAAGCCAGGAATGTGGTCAAATATTACCGCCGAGATGTTATTTTGTGTTAGGATAGGTTATATTACGTTATTGATGTATATAAATGTACCACGGAGACGTAGATGCCAACTCGCCATGAATGTTTTCAAATATTACCGCCGAGATGTTAGGCTGGGTTAGGTTAGGTTATATTACGTTATGGATGTCTATAAAGGTCCCACGGTGACGTAGAGTCCAACTCGCCAGGAATGTTTTCAAATATTCCCGACGAGATGTTAGGTTGGGTTAGGTTAGGTTATATTTCGTTATTGATGTATATGAAGATTCCACGGAGACGGAGAAGCCAACTCGCCAGGAATGTTGTCAAATATTACCGCCGTGATGTTAGATTGGGTTAAGTTAGGTTATATTACGTTATTGATGTATATAAAGGTCCCACGGAGACGTAGAGGCCAACTCGCCAGGAATGTTGTCAAATATTACCGCCGAGATGTTAGGTTGGGTTAGGTTAGGTTATATCACGTTATAGATGTATATAAAGGTCCCGCGGAGACGTAGAGGCCAACAAGCCAGGAATGTGATCAAATATTACCGCCGAGATGTTAGGTTGGGTTAGGTTAGGTTATATTTCGTTATTGATGTATATGAAGGTTCCACGGAGACGTAGAGGCCAATTCGCCAGGTATGTTGTCAAATATTACCCCGAGATGTTAGGTTGGGTTAGGTCAGGTAATATTACGTTATTGATGTATATAAAGGTCCCACGGAGACGGAGAAGCCAACTCGCCAGGAATGTTGTCAAATATTACCGCCGAGATGTTAGGTTGGGTTAGATTAGGTTATATTACGTTATTGATGTATATAAAGGTCCCACTGAGACGTAGAAGCCAACTCGCCAGGAATGTTGTCAAATATTACCGCCGAGATGATAGGTTGGGTTAGGTTATGCTATATTTCGTTATTGATGTATATGAAGGTCCCACGGAGACGTAGAGGCCAACTCGCCAGGAATGTTGTCAAATATTACCGCCGAGATGTTAGGTTGGGTTAGGTTAGGTTATATCACGTTATAGATGTATATAAAGGTCCCGCGGAGACGTAGAGGCCAACAAGCCATGAATGTGATCAAATATTACCGCCGAGATGTTAGGTTGGGTTAGGTTAGGTTATATTACGTTATTGATGTATAAAAAGATCCCACGGAGACGGAGAAGCCAACTCGCCAGGAATGTTTTCAAATATTACCGCCGAGATGTTAGGTTGGGTTAGGTTAGGTTATATTTCGTTATTGATGTATATGAAGGTCCCACGGAGACGTAGAGGCCAACAAGCCAGAAATCTGATCAAATATTACCGCCGTGATCATAGGTTGGGTTAGGTTAGGTTATATTTCGTTATTGATGTATATGAAGGTCCCACGGAGACGTAGAGACCAACTCGCCAGGAATGTTGTCAAATATTACCGCCGAGATGATAGGTTGGGTTAGGTTAGGTTATATTACGTTATTGATGTATATAAAATGTCCCACGGAGACGGAGAAGCCAACTCGCCAGGAATGTTGTCAAATATTACCGCCGAGATGTTAGGTTGGGTTAGATTAGGTTATATTACGTTATTGACGTATATAAAGGTCCCACTGCGACGTAGAGGCCAACTCGCCAGGAATGTTGTCAAATATTACCGCCGAGATGATAGGTTGGGTTAGGCTAGGTTATATTTCGTTATTGATGTATATGAAGATTCCACGGAGACGGAGAAGCCAACTCGCCAGGAATGTTGTCAAATATTACCGCCGAGATGTTAGGTTGGGTTAGGTTAGGTTATATCACGTTATTGATGTATATAAAGGTCGCACGGAGACGGAGAAGCCAACTGGCCAGGAATGTTGTCAAATATTACCGCCGAGATGTTAGGTTGGGTTAGGTTAGGTTATATCACGTTATAGATGTATATAAAGGTCCCGCGGAGACGTAGAGGCCAACAAGCCATGAATGTGATCAAATATTACCGCCGAGATGTTAGGTTGGGTTAGGTTAGGTTATATTACGTTATTGATGTATATGAAGATTCCACGGAGACGGAGAAGCCAACTCGCCAGGAATGTTGTCAAATATTACCGCCGAGATGTTAGATTGGGTTAAGTTAGGTTATATTACGTTATTGATGTATATAAAGGTCCCACGGAGACGTAGAGGCCAACTCGCCAGGAATTTTGTCAAATATTACCGCCGAGATGTTAGGTTGGGTTAGGTTAGGTTATATCACGTTATAGATGTATATAAAGGTCCCGCGGAGACGTAGAGGCCAACAAGCCAGGAATGTGATCAAATATTACCGCCGAGATGTTAGGTTGGGTTAGGTTAGGTTATATTTCGTTATTGATGTATATGAAGGTTCCACGGAGACGTAGAGGCCAATTCGCCAGGTATGTTGTCAAATATTACCCCGAGATGTTAGGTTGGGTTAGGTTAGGTAATATTACGTTATTGATGTATATAAAGGTCCCACGGAGACGGAGAAGCCAACTCGCCAGGAATGTTGTCAAATATTACCGCCGAGATGTTAGGTTGGGTTAGATTAGGTTATATTACGTTATTGATGTATATAAAGGTCCCACTGAGACGTAGAGGCCAACTCGCCAGGAATGTTGTCAAATATTACCGCCGAGATGATAGGTTGGGTTAGGTTAGGCTATATTTCGTTATTGATGTATATGAAGGTCCCACGGAGACGTAGAGTCCAACTCGCCAGGAATGTTGTCAAATGTTACCGCCGAGATGATAGGTTGGGTTATGTTAGGTTATATTACGTTATTGATGTATATAAAGGTCCCACGGAGACGTAGAGACAAACTCGCCAGGAATGTTGTGAAATATTACCGCCGAGATGATAGGTTTGGTTAGGTTAGGTTATATTACGTTATTGATGTTTATGAAGGTCAAACGGAGACGTAGAGGCCAACTCGCCAGGTATGATGTCAAATATTACCGGCGAGATGTTAGGTTGGAAGAGGTTAGGCTATATTACGTTATTGACGTATATGAAGATCCCACTGTGACGTAGAGGCCAACTCGCCAGGAATGTTGTCAAATATTACCGCCGAGATGATAGGTTGGGTTAGGTTAGGTTATATTACGTTATTGATGTATATAAAGGTCCCACGGAGACGTAGAGGCCAACTCGACAGGAATGTTGTCAAATATTACCGCCGAGGTGATAGGTTGGGTTAGGTTACGTTATATTACGTTATTGATGTTTATGAAGGTCAAACGGAGACGTATAGGCCAACTCGCCAGGTATGATGTCAAATATTACCGCCGATTTGTTAGGTTGGGTTAGGTTAGGTTATATTACGTTATTGATGTTTATAAAGGTCCCACGGAGACGTAGATGCCAACAAGCCAGGAATGTGGTCAAATATTACCGCCGAGATGTTATTTTGTGTTAGGATAGGTTATATTACGTTATTGATGTATATAAATGTACCACGGAGACGTAGATGCCAACTCGCCATGAATGTTTTCAAATATTACCGCCGAGATGTTAGGCTGGGTTAGGTTAGGTTATATTACGTTATGGATGTCTATAAAGGTCCCACGGTGACGTAGAGTCCAACTCGCCAGGAATGTTTTCAAATATTCCCGACGAGATGTTAGGTTGGGTTAGGTTAGGTTATATTTCGTTATTGATGTATATGAAGATTCCACGGAGACGGAGAAGCCAACTCGCCAGGAATGTTGTCAAATATTACCGCCGTGATGTTAGATTGGGTTAAGTTAGGTTATATTACGTTATTGATGTATATAAAGGTCTCACGGAGACGTAGAGGCCAACTCGCCAGGAATGTTGTCAAATATTACCGCCGAGATGTTAGGTTGGGTTAGGTTAGGTTATATCACGTTATAGATGTATATAAAGGTCCCGCGGAGACGTAGAGGCCAACAAGCCAGGAATGTGATCAAATATTACCGCCGAGATGTTAGGTTGGGTTAGGTTAGGTTATATTTCGTTATTGATGTATATGAAGGTTCCACGGAGACGTAGAGGCCAATTCGCCAGGTATGTTGTCAAATATTACCCCGAGATGTTAGGTTGGGTTAGGTCAGGTAATATTACGTTATTGATGTATATAAAGGTCCCACGGAGACGGAGAAGCCAACTCGCCAGGAATGTTGTCAAATATTACCGCCGAGATGTTAGGTTGGGTTAGATTAGGTTATATTACGTTATTGATGTATATAAAGGTCCCACTGAGACGTAGCAGCCAACTCGCCAGGAATGTTGTCAAATATTACCGCCGAGATGATAGGTTGGGTTAGGTTATGCTATATTTCGTTATTGATGTATATGAAGGTCCCACGGAGACGTAGAGGCCAACTCGCCAGGAATGTTGTCAAATATTACCGCCGAGATGTTAGGTTGGGTTAGGTTAGGTTATATCACGTTATAGATGTATATAAAGGTCCCGCGGAGACGTAGAGGCCAACAAGCCATGAATGTGATCAAATATTACCGCCGAGATGTTAGGTTGGGTTAGGTTAGGTTATATTACGTTATTGATGTATAAAAAGATCCCACGGAGACGGAGAAGCCAACTCGCCAGGAATGTTTTCAAATATTACCGCCGAGATGTTAGGTTGGGTTAGGTTAGGTTATATTTCGTTATTGATGTATATGAAGGTTCCACGGAGACGTAGAGGCCAACAAGCCAGAAATCTGATCAAATATTACCGCCGTGATCATAGGTTGGGTTAGGTTAGGTTATATTTCGTTATTGATGTATATGAAGGTCCCACGGAGACGTAGAGACCAACTCGCCAGGAATGTTGTCAAATATTACCGCCGAGATGATAGGTTGGGTTAGGTTAGGTTATATTACGTTATTGATGTATATAAAATGTCCCACGGAGACGGAGAAGCCAACTCGCCAGGAATGTTGTCAAATATTACCGCCGAGATGTTAGGTTGGGTTAGATTAGGTTATATTACGTTATTGACGTATATAAAGGTCCCACTGCGACGTAGAGGCCAACTCGCCAGGAATGTTGTCAAATATTACCGCCGAGATGATAGGTTGGGTTAGGCTAGGTTATATTTCGTTATTGATGTATATGAAGATTCCACGGAGACGGAGATGCCAACTCGCCAGGAATGTTGTCAAATATTACCGCCGAGATGTTAGGTTGGGTTAGGTTAGGTTATATCACGTTATTGATGTATATAAAGGTCGCACGGAGACGGAGAAGCCAACTGGCCAGGAATGTTGTCAAATATTACCGCCGAGATGTTAGGTTGGGTTAGGTTAGGTTATATCACGTTATAGATGTATATAAAGGTCCCGCGGAGACGTAGAGGCCAACAAGCCATGAATGTGATCAAATATTACCGCCGAGATGTTAGGTTGGGTTAGGTTAGGTTATATTACGTTATTGATGTATATGAAGGTCCCACGGAGACGTAGAGACCAACTCGCCAGGTATGTTGTCAAATATTACCCCGAGATGTTAGGTTGGGTTAGGTTAGGTAATATTACGTTATTGATGTATATAAAGGTCCCACGGAGACGGAGAAGCCAACTCGCCAGGAATGTTGTCAAATATTACCGCCGAGATGTTAGGTTGGGTTAGATTAGGTTATATTACGTTATTGATGTATATAAAGGTCCCACTGAGACGTAGAGGCCAACTCGCCAGGAATGTTGTCAAATATTACCGCCGAGATGATAGGTTGGGTTAGGTTAGGCTATATTTCGTTATTGATGTATATGAAGGTCCCACGGAGACGTAGAGTCCAACTCGCCAGGAATGTTGTCAAATGTTACCGCCGAGATGATAGGTTGGGTTATGTTAGGTTATATTACGTTATTGATGTATATAAAGGTCCCACGTAGACGTAGAGACAAACTCGCCAGGAATGTTGTGAAATATTACCGCCGAGATGATAGGTTTGGTTAGGTTAGGTTATATTACGTTATTGATGTTTATGAAGGTCAAACGGAGACGTAGAGGCCAACTCGCCAGGTATGATGTCAAATATTACCGGCGAGATGTTAGGTTGGAAGAGGTTAGGCTATATTACGTTATTGACGTATATGAAGATCCCACTGTGACGTAGAGGCCAACTCGCCAGGAATGTTGTCAAATATTACCGCCGAGATGATAGGTTGGGTTAGGTTAGGTTATATTACGTTATTGATGTATATAAAGGTCCCACGGAGACGTAGAGGCCAACTCGACAGGAATGTTGTCAAATATTACCGCCGAGGTGATAGGTTGGGTTAGGTTACGTTATATTACGTTATTGATGTTTATGAAGGTCAAACGGAGACGTATAGGCCAACTCGCCAGGTATGATGTCAAATATTACCGCCGATATGTTAGGTTGGGTTAGGTTAGGTTATATTACGTTATTGATGTTTATAAAGGTCCCACGGAGACGTAGATGCCAACAAGCCAGGAATGTGGTCAAATATTACCGCCGAGATGTTATTTTGTGTTAGGATAGGTTATATTACGTTATTGATGTATATAAATGTACCACGGAGACGTAGATGCCAACTCGCCATGAATGTTTTCAAATATTACCGCCGAGATGTTAGGCTGGGTTAGGTTAGGTTATATTACGTTATGGATGTCTATAAAGGTCCCACGGTGACGTAGAGTCCAACTCGCCAGGAATGTTTTCAAATATTCCCGACGAGATGTTAGGTTGGGTTAGGTTAGGTTATATTTCGTTATTGATGTATATGAAGATTCCACGGAGACGGAGAAGCCAACTCGCCAGGAATGTTGTCAAATATTACCGCCGTGATGTTAGATTGGGTTAAGTTAGGTTATATTACGTTATTGATGTATATAAAGGTCCCACGGAGACGTAGAGGCCAACTCGCCAGGAATGTTGTCAAATATTACCGCCGAGATGTTAGGTTGGGTTAGGTTAGGTTATATCACGTTATAGATGTATATAAAGGTCCCGCGGAGACGTAGAGGCCAACAAGCCAGGAATGTGATCAAATATTACCGCCGAGATGTTAGGTTGGGTTAGGTTAGGTTATATTTCGTTATTGATGTATATGAAGGTTCCACGGAGACGTAGAGGCCAATTCGCCAGGTATGTTGTCAAATATTACCCCGAGATGTTAGGTTGGGTTAGGTCAGGTAATATTACGTTATTGATGTATATAAAGGTCCCACGGAGACGGAGAAGCCAACTCGCCAGGAATGTTGTCAAATATTACCGCCGAGATGTTAGGTTGGGTTAGATTAGGTTATATTACGTTATTGATGTATATAAAGGTCCCACTGAGACGTAGAAGCCAACTCGCCAGGAATGTTGTCAAATATTACCGCCGAGATGATAGGTTGGGTTAGGTTATGCTATATTTCGTTATTGATGTATATGAAGGTCCCACGGAGACGTAGAGGCCAACTCGCCAGGAATGTTGTCAAATATTACCGCCGAGATGTTAGGTTGGGTTAGGTTAGGTTATATCACGTTATAGATGTATATAAAGGTCCCGCGGAGACGTAGAGGCCAACAAGCCATGAATGTGATCAAATATTACCGCCGAGATGTTAGGTTGGGTTAGGTTAGGTTATATTACGTTATTGATGTATAAAAAGATCCCACGGAGACGGAGAAGCCAACTCGCCAGGAATGTTTTCAAATATTACCGCCGAGATGTTAGGTTGGGTTAGGTTAGGTTATATTTCGTTATTGATGTATATGAAGGTTCCACGGAGACGTAGAGGCCAACAAGCCAGAAATCTGATCAAATATTACCGCCGTGATCATAGGTTGGGTTAGGTTAGGTTATATTTCGTTATTGATGTATATGAAGGTCCCACGGAGACGTAGAGACCAACTCGCCAGGAATGTTGTCAAATATTACCGCCAAGATGATAGGTTGGGTTAGGTTAGGTTATATTACGTTATTGATGTATATAAAATGTCCCACGGAGACGGAGAAGCCAACTCGCCAGGAATGTTGTCAAATATTACCGCCGAGATGTTAGGTTGGGTTAGATTAGGTTATATTACGTTATTGACGTATATAAAGGTCCCACTGCGACGTAGAGGCCAACTCGCCAGGAATGTTGTCAAATATTACCGCCGAGATGATAGGTTGGGTTAGGCTAGGTTATATTTCGTTATTGATGTATATGAAGATTCCACGGAGACGGAGAAGCCAACTCGCCAGGAATGTTGTCAAATATTACCGCCGAGATGTTAGGTTGGGTTAGGTTAGGTTATATCACGTTATTGATGTATATAAAGGTCGCACGGAGACGGAGAAGCCAACTGGCCAGGAATGTTGTCAAATATTACCGCCGAGATGTTAGGTTGGGTTAGGTTAGGTTATATCACGTTATAGATGTATATAAAGGTCCCGCGGAGACGTAGAGGCCAACAAGCCATGAATGTGATCAAATAATACCGCCGAGATGTTAGGTTGGGTTAGGTTAGGTTATATTACGTTATTGATGTATAAAAAGATCCCACGGAGACGGAGAAGCCAACTCGCCAGGAATGTTTTCAAATATTACCGCCGAGATGTTAGGTTGGGTTAGATTAGGTTATATTACGTTATTGACGTATATAAAGGTCCCACTGCGACGTAGAGGCCAACTCGCCAGGAATGTTGTCAAATATTACCGCCGAGATGATAGGTTGGGTTAGGTTAGGTTATATTTCGTTATTGATGTATATGAAGATTCCACGGAGACGGAGAAGCCAACTCGCCAGGAATGTTGTCAAATATTACCGCCGAGATGTTAGGTTGGGTTAGGTTAGGTAATATTACGTTATTGATGTATATAAAGGTCCCACGGAGACGGAGAAGCCAACTCGCCAGGAATGTTGTCAAATATTACCGCCGAGATGTTAGGTTGGGTTAGATTAGGTTATATTACGTTATTGATGTATATAAAGGTCCCACTGAGACGTAGAAGCCAACTCGCCAGGAATGTTGTCAAATATTACCGCCGAGATGATAGGTTGGGTTAGGTTAGGCTATATTTCGTTATTGATGTATATGAAGGTCCCACGGAGACGTAGAGGCCAACTCGCCAGGAATGTTGCCAAATATTACCGCCGAGATGTTAGGTTGGGTTAGGTTAGGTTATATCACGTTATAGATGTATATAAAGGTCCCGCGGAGACGTAGAGGCCAACAAGCCATGAATGTGATCAAATATTACCGCCGAGATGTTAGGTTGGGTTAGGTTAGGTTATATTACGTTATTGATGTATAAAAAGATCCCACGGAGACGGAGAAGCCAACTCGCCAGGAATGTTTTCAAATATTACCGCCGAGATGTTAGGTTGGGTTAGGTTAGGTTATATTTCGTTATTGATGTATATGAAGGTCCCACGGAGACGTAGAGGCCAACAAGCCAGAAATCTGATCAAATATTACCGCCGTGATCATAGGTTGGGTTAGGTTAGGTTATATTTCGTTATTGATGTATATGAAGGTCCCACGGAGACGTAGAGACCAACTCGCCAGGAATGTTGTCAAATATTACCGCCGAGATGATAGGTTGGGTTAGGTTAGGTTATATTACGTTATTGATGTATATAAAATGTCCCACGGAGACGGAGAAGCCAACTCGCCAGGAATGTTGTCAAATATTACCGCCGAGATGTTAGGTTGGGTTAGATTAGGTTATATTACGTTATTGACGTATATAAAGGTCCCACTGCGACGTAGAGGCCAACTCGCCAGGAATGTTGTCAAATATTACCGCCGAGATGATAGGTTGGGTTAGGTTAGGTTATATTTCGTTATTGATGTATATGAAGATTCCACGGAGACGGAGAAGCCAACTCGCCAGGAATGTTGTCAAATATTACCGCCGAGATGTTAGGTTGGGTTAGGTTAGGTTATATCACGTTATTGATGTATATAAAGGTCCCACGGAGACGGAGAAGCCAACTCGCCAGGAATGTTGTCAAATATTACCGGCCAGATGTTAGGTTGGAATAGGTTAGGCTATATTACGTTATTGATGTATATGAAGATCCCACTGTGACGTAGAGGCCAACTCGCCAGGAATGTTGTCAAATATTACCGCCGAGATGATAGGTTGGGTTAGGTTAGGTTATATTACGTTATTGATGTATATAAAGGTCCCACGGAGACGTAGAGGCCAACTCGACAGGAATGTTGTCAAATATTACCGCCGAGGTGATAGGTTGGGTTAGGTTACGTTATATTACGTTGTTGATGTTTATGAAGGTCAAACGGAGACGTATAGGCCAACTCGCCAGGAATGTTTTCAAATATTACCGACGAGATGTTAGGTTGGGTTAGGTTAGGTTATATCACGTTATTGATGTATATAAAGGTCCCACGGAGACGGAGAAGCCAACTCGCCAGGAATGTTGTCAAATATTACCGCCGAGATGATAGGTTGGGTTAGTTTAGGTTATATTACGTTATTGATGTATATAAATGTCCCGCGGAGACGTAGAAGCCAACTCGCCAGGTATGTTGTCAAATATTACCGCCGAGATGTTAGGTTGGGTTAGGTTAGGTTATATTTCGTTATTGATGTATATGAAGATTCCACGGAGACGGAGAAGCCAACTCGCCAGGAATGTTGTCAAATATTACCGCCGAGATGTTAGATTGGGTTAAGTTAGGTTATATTACGTTATTGATGTATATAAAGGTCCCACGGAGACGTAGAGGCCAACTCGCCAGGAATGTTGTCAAATATTACCGCCGAGATGTTAGGTTGGGTTAGGTTAGGTTATATCACGTTATAGATGTATATAAAGGTCCCGCGGAGACGTAGAGGCCAACAAGCCAGAAATCTGATCAAATATTACCGCCGTGATCATAGGTTGGGTTAGGTTAGGTTATATTTCGTTATTGATGTATATGAAGGTCCCACGGAGACGTAGAGACCAACTCGCCAGGAATGTTGTCAAATATTACCGCCGAGGTGATAGGTTGGGTTAGGTTACGTTATATTACGTTATTGATGTTTATGAAGGTCAAACGGAGACGTATAGGCCAACTCGCCAGGTATGATGTCAAATATTACCGCCGATATGTTAGGTTGGGTTAGGTTAGATTATATTACGTTATTGATGTTTATAAAGGTCCCACGGAGACGTAGATGCCAACAAGCCAGGAATGTGGTCAAATATTACCGCCGAGATGTTATTTTGTGTTAGGATAGGTTATATTACGTTATTGATGTATATAAATGTACCACGGAGACGTAGATGCCAACTCGCCATGAATGTTTTCAAATATTACCGCCGAGATGTTAGGTTGGGTTAGGTTAGGTTATATTACGTTATGGATGTCTATAAAGGTCCCATGGTGACGTAGAGTCCAACTCGCCAGGAATGTTTTCAAATATTCCCGACGAGATGTTAGGTTGGGTTAGGTTAGGTTATATCACGTTATTGATGTATATAAAAGTCCCACGGAGACGGAGAAGCCAACTCGCCAGGTATGTTGTCAAATATTACCGCCGAGATGTTAGGTTGGGTTAGGTTAGGTTATATTTCGTTATTGATGTATATGAAGACTCCACGGAGACGGAGAAGCCAACTCGCCAGGAATGTTGTCAAATATTACCGCCGAGATGTTAGATTGGGTTAAGTTAGGTTATATTACGTTATTGATGTATATAAAGGTCCCACGGAGACGTAGAGGCCAACTCGCCAGGAATGTTGTCAAATATTACCGCCGAGATGTTAGGTTGGGTTAGGTTAGGTTATATCACGTTATAGATGTATATAAAGGTCCCGCGGAGACGTAGAGGCCAACAAGCCAGGAATGTGATCAAATATTACCGCCGAGATGTTAGGTTGGGTTAGGTTAGGTTATATTTCGTTATTGATGTATATGAAGGTTCCACGGAGACGTAGAGGCCAATTCGCCAGGTATGTTGTCAAATATTACCCCGAGATGTTAGGTTGGGTTAGGTTAGGTAATATTACGTTATTGATGT
This sequence comes from Xylocopa violacea, assembly GCA_963969225.1. NCBI lineage: Eukaryota > Metazoa > Arthropoda > Insecta > Hymenoptera > Apidae > Xylocopa > Xylocopa violacea. The sequence continues at coordinate 3,473,883 of CAXAJV010001114.1, forward strand.
ATATAAAGGTCCCACGGAGACGGAGAAGCCAACTCGCCAGGAATGTTGTCAAATATTACCGCCGAGATGTTAGGTTGGGTTAGATTAGGTTATATTACGTTATTGATGTATATGAAGATCCCACTGTGACGTAGAGGCCAACTCGCCAGGAATGTTGTCAAATATTACCGCCGAGATGATAGGTTGGGTTAGGTTAGGTTATATTACGTTATTGATGTATATAAAGGTCCCACGGAGACGTAGAGGCCAACTCGACAGGAATGTTGTCAAATATTACCGCCGAGGTGATAGGTTGGGTTAGGTTACGTTATATTACGTTATTGATGTTTATGAAGGTCAAACGGAGACGTATAGGCCAACTCGCCAGGTATGATGTCAAATATTACCGCCGATATGTTAGGTTGGGTTAGGTTAGGTTATATTACGTTATTGATGTTTATAAAGGTCCCACGGAGACGTAGATGCCAACAAGCCAGGAATGTGGTCAAATATTACCGCCGAGATGTTATTTTGTGTTAGGATAGGTTATATTACGTTATTGATGTATATAAATGTACCACGGAGACGTAGATGCCAACTCGCCATGAATGTTTTCAAATATTACCGCCGAGATGTTAGGTTGGGTTAGGTTAGGTTATATTACGTTATGGATGTCTATAAAGGTCCCACGGTGACGTAGAGTCCAACTCGCCAGGAATGTTTTCAAATATTACCGACGAGATGTTAGGTTGGGTTAGGTTAGGTTATATCACGTTATTGATGTATATAAAGGTCCCACGGAGACGGAGAAGCCAGCTCGCCAGGAATGTTGTCAAATATTACCGCCGAGATGATAGGTTGGGTTAGTTTAGGTTATATTACGTTATTGATGTATATAAATGTCCCGCGGAGACGTAGAAGCCAACTCGCCAGGTATGTTGTCAAATATTACCGCCGAGATGTTAGGTTGGGTTAGGTTAGGTTATATTTCGTTATTGATGTATATGAAGATTCCACGGAGACGGAGAAGCCAACTCGCCAGGAATGTTGTCAAATATTACCGCCGAGATGTTAGATTGGGTTAAGTTAGGTTATATTACGTTATTGATGTATATAAAGGTCCCACGGAGACGTAGAGGCCAACTCGCCAGGAATGTTGTCAAATATTACCGCCGAGATGTTAGGTTGGGTTAGGTTAGGTTATATCACGTTATAGATGTATATAAAGGTCCCGCGGAGACGTAGAGGCCAACAAGCCAGGAATGTGATCAAATATTACCGCCGAGATGTTAGGTTGGGTTAGGTTAGGTTATATTACGTTATTGATGTATAAAAAGATCCCACGGAGACGGAGAAGCCAACTCGCCAGGAATGTTTTTAAATATTACCGCCGAGATGTTAGGTTGGGTTAGGTTAGGTTATATTTCGTTATTGATGTATATGAAGGTCCCACGGAGACTTAGAGGCCAACAAGCCAGAAATCTGATCAAATATTACCGCCGTGATCATAGGTTGGGTTAGGTTAGGTTATATTTCGTTATTGATGTATATGAAGGTCCCACGGAGACGTAGAGACCAACTCGCCAGGAATGTTGTCAAATATTACAGCCGAGATGATAGGTTGGGTTAGGTTAGGTTATATTTCGTTATTGATGTATATGAAGATTCCACGGAGACGGAGAAGCCAACTCGCCAGGAATGTTGTCAAATATTACCGCCGAGATGATAGGTTGGGTTAGGTTAGGTTATATTACGTTATTGATGTATATAAAGGTCCCACGGAGACGTAGAGACAAACTCGCCAGGAATGTTGTGAAATATTACCGCCGAGATGATAGGTTTGGTTAGGTTAGGTTATATTACGTTATTGATGTTTATGAAGGTCAAACGGAGACGTAGAGGCCAACTCGCCAGGTATGATGTCAAATATTACCGGCGAGATGTTAGGTTGGGTTAGGTTACGTTATGTTACGTTGTTAATGTTTATGAAGGTCAAACGGAGACGTATAGGCCAACTCGCCAGGTATGATGTCAAATATTACCGCCGATATGTTAGGTTGGGTTAGGTTAGGTTATATTACGTTATTGATGTTTATAAAGGTCCCACGGAGACGTAGATGCCAACAAGCCAGGAATGTGGTCAAATATTACCGCCGAGATGTTATTTTGTGTTAGGATAGGTTATATTACGTTATTGATGTATATAAATGTACCACGGAGACGTAGATGCCAACTCGCCATGAATGTTTTCAAATATTACCGCCGAGATGTTAGGTTGGGTTAGGTTAGGTTATATTACGTTATGGATGTCTATAAAGGTCCCACGGTGACGTAGAGTCCAACTCGCCAGGAATGTTTTCAAATATTACCGACGAGATGTTAGGTTGGGTTAGGTTAGGTTATATCACGTTATTGATGTATATAAAGGTCCCACGGAGACGGAGAAGCCAACTCGCCAGGAATGTTGTCAAATATTACCGCCGAGATGATAGGTTGGGTTAGTTTAGGTTATATTACGTTATTGATGTATATAAATGTCCCGCGGAGACGTAGATGCCAACAAGCCAGGAATGTGGTCAAATATTACCGCCGAGATGTTATTTTGTGTTAGGATAGGTTATATTACGTTATTGATGTATATAAATGTACCACGGAGACGTAGATGCCAACTCGCCATGAATGTTTTCAAATATTACCGCCGAGATGTTAGGTTGGGTTAGGTTAGGTTATATTTCGTTATTGATGTATATGAAGGTCCCACGGAGACGTAGAGACCAACTCGCCAGGAATGTTGTCAAATATTACAGCCGAGATGATAGGTTGGGTTAGGTTAGGTTATATTTCGTTATTGATGTATATGAAGATTCCACGGAGACGGAGAAGCCAACTCGCCAGGAATGTTGTCAAATATTACCGCCGAGATGATAGGTTGGGTTAGGTTAGGTTATATTACGTTATTGATGTATATAAAGGTCCCACGGAGACGTAGAGACAAACTCGCCAGGAATGTTGTGAAATATTACCGCCGAGATGATAGGTTTGGTTAGGTTAGGTTATATTACGTTATTGATGTTTATGAAGGTCAAACGGAGACGTAGAGGCCAACTCGCCAGGTATGATGTCAAATATTACCGGCGAGATGTTAGGTTGGAATAGGTTAGGCTATATTACGTTATTGATGTATATGAAGATCCCACTGTGACGTAGAGGCCAACTCGCCAGGAATGTTGTCAAATATTACCGCCGAGATGATAGGTTGGGTTAGGTTAGGTTATATTACGTTATTGATGTATATAAAGCTCCCACGGAGACGTAGAGGCCAACTCGACAGGAATGTTGTCAAATATTACCGCCGAGGTGATAGGTTGGGTTAGGTTACGTTATATTACGTTATTGATGTTTATGAAGGTCAAACGGAGACGTATAGGCCAACTCGCCAGGTATGATGTCAAATATTACCGCCGATATGTTAGGTTGGGTTAGGTTAGGTTATATTACGTTATTGATGTTTATAAAGGTCCCACGGAGACGTAGATGCCAACAAGCCAGGAATGTGGTCAAATATTACCGCCGAGATGTTATTTTGTGTTAGGATAGGTTATATTACGTTATTGATGTATATAAATGTACCACGGAGACGTAGATGCCAACTCGCCATGAATGTTTTCAAATATTACCGCCGATATGTTAGGTTGGGTTAGGTTAGGTTATATTACGTTATGGATGTCTATAAAGGTCCCACGGTGACGTAGAGTCCAACTCGCCAGGAATGTTTTCAAATATTACCGACGAGATGTTAGGTTGGGTTAGGTTAGGTTATATTTCGTTATTGATGTATATGAAGATTCCACGGAGACGGAGAAGCCAACTCGCCAGGAATGTTGTCAAATATTACCGGCCAGATGTTAGGTTGGAATAGGTTAGGCTATATTACGTTATTGATGTATATGAAGATCCCACTGTGACGTAGAGGCCAACTCGCCAGGAATGTTGTCAAATATTACCGCCGAGATGATAGGTTGGGTTAGGTTAGGTTATATTACGTTATTGATGTATATAAAGGTCCCACGGAGACGTAGAGGCCAACTCGACAGGAATGTTGTCAAATATTACCGCCGAGGTGATAGGTTGGGTTAGGTTACGTTATGTTACGTTGTTAATGTTTATGAAGGTCAAACGGAGACGTATAGGCCAACTCGCCAGGTATGATGTCAAATATTACCGCCGATATGTTAGGTTGGGTTAGGTTAGGTTATATTACGTTATTGATGTTTATAAAGGTCCCACGGAGACGTAGATGCCAACAAGCCAGGAATGTGGTCAAATATTACCGCCGAGATGTTATTTTGTGTTAGGATAGGTTATATTACGTTATTGATGTATATAAATGTACCACGGAGACGTAGATGCCAACTCGCCATGAATGTTTTCAAATATTACCGCCGAGATGTTAGGTTGGGTTAGGTTAGGTTATATTACGTTATGGATGTCTATAAAGGTCCCACGGTGACGTAGAGTCCAACTCGCCAGGAATGTTTTCAAATATTACCGACGAGATGTTAGGTTGGGTTAGGTTAGGTTATATCACGTTATTGATGTATATAAAGGTCCCACGGAGACGGAGAAGCCAACTCGCCAGGAATGTTGTCAAATATTACCGCCGAGATGATAGGTTGGGTTAGTTTAGGTTATATTACGTTATTGATGTATATAAATGTCCCGCGGAGACGTAGATGCCAACAAGCCAGGAATGTGGTCAAATATTACCGCCGAGATGTTATTTTGTGTTAGGATAGATTATATTACGTTATTGATGTATATAAATGTACCACGGAGACGTAGATGCCAACTCGCCATGAATGTTTTCAAATATTACCGCCGAGATGTTAGGTTGGGTTAGGTTAGGTTATATTACGTTATGGATGTCTATAAAGGTCCCACGGTGACGTAGAGTCCAACTCGCCAGGAATGTTTTCAAATATTACCGACGAGATGTTAGGTTGGGTTAGGTTAGGTTATATCACGTTATTGATGTATATAAAGGTCCCACGGAGACGGAGAAGCCAACTCGCCAGGAATGTTGTCAAATATTACCGCCGAGATGATAGGTTGGGTTAGTTTAGGTTATATTACGTTATTGATGTATATAAATGTCCCGCGGAGACGTAGAAGCCAACTCGCCAGGTATGTTGTCAAATATTACCGCCGAGATGTTAGGTTGGGTTAGGTTAGGTTATATTTCGTTATTGATGTATATGAAGATTCCACGGAGACGGAGAAGCCAACTCGCCAGGAATGTTGTCAAATATTACCGCCGAGATGTTAGATTGGGTTAAGTTAGGTTATATTACGTTATTGATGTATATAAAGGTCCCACGGAGACGTAGAGGCCAACTCGCCAGGAATGTTGTCAAATATTACCGCCGAGATGATAGGTTGGGTTAGTTTAGGTTATATTACGTTATTGATGTATATAAATGTCCCGCGGAGACGTAGAAGCCAACTCGCCAGGTATGTTGTCAAATATTACCGCCGAGATGTTAGGTTGGGTTAGGTTAGGTTATATTTCGTTATTGATGTATATGAAGATTCCACGGAGACGGAGAAGCCAACTCGCCAGGAATGTTGTCAAATATTACCGCCGAGATGTTAGATTGGGTTAAGTTAGGTTATATTACGTTATTGATGTATATAAAGGTCCCACGGAGACGTAGAGGCCAACTCGCCAGGAATGTTGTCAAATATTACCGCCGAGATGTTAGGTTGGGTTAGGTTAGGTTATATCACGTTATAGATGTATATAAAGGTCCCGCGGAGACGTAGAGGCCAACAAGCCAGGAATGTGATCAAATATTACCGCCGAGATGTTAGGTTGGGTTAGGTTAGGTTATATTTCGTTATTGATGTATATGAAGGTTCCACGGAGACGTAGAGGCCAATTCGCCAGGTATGTTGTCAAATATTACCCCGAGATGTTAGGTTGGGTTAGGTTAGGTAATATTACGTTATTGATGTATATAAAGGTCCCACGGAGACGGAGAAGCCAACTCGCCAGGAATGTTGTCAAATATTACCGACGAGATGTTAGGTTGGGTTAGATTAGGTTATATTACGTTATTGATGTATATAAAGGTCCCACGGAGACGTAGAGACAAACTCGCCAGGAATGTTGTGAAATATTACCGCCGAGATGATAGGTTTGGTTAGGTTAGGTTATATTACGTTATTGATGTTTATGAAGGTCAAACGGAGACGTATAGGCCAACTCGCCAGGTATGATGTCAAATATTACCGCCGATATGTTAGGTTGGGTTAGGTTAGGTTATATTACGTTATTGATGTTTATAAAGGTCCCACGGAGACGTAGATGCCAACAAGCCAGGAATGTGGTCAAATATTACCGCCGAGATGTTATTTTGTGTTAGGATAGGTTATATTACGTTATTGATGTATATAAATGTACCACGGAGACGTAGATGCCAACTCGCCATGAATGTTTTCAAATATTACCGCCGAGATGTTAGGTTGGGTTAGGTTAGGTTATATTACGTTATGGATGTCTATAAAGGTCCCACGGTGACGTAGAGTCCAACTCGCCAGGAATGTTTTCAAATATTACCGACGAGATGTTAGGTTGGGTTAGGTTAGGTTATATTTCGTTATTGATGTATATGAAGATTCCACGGAGACGGAGAAGCCAACTCGCCAGGAATGTTGTCAAATATTACCGGCCAGATGTTAGGTTGGAATAGGTTAGGCTATATTACGTTATTGATGTATATGAAGATCCCACTGTGACGTAGAGGCCAACTCGCCAGGAATGTTGTCAAATATTACCGCCGAGATGATAGGTTGGGTTAGGTTAGGTTATATTACGTTATTGATGTATATAAAGGTCCCACGGAGACGTAGAGGCCAACTCGACAGGAATGTTGTCAAATATTACCGCCGAGGTGATAGGTTGGGTTAGGTTACGTTATGTTACGTTGTTAATGTTTATGAAGGTCAAACGGAGACGTATAGGCCAACTCGCCAGGTATGATGTCAAATATTACCGCCGATATGTTAGGTTGGGTTAGGTTAGGTTATATTACGTTATTGATGTTTATAAAGGTCCCACGGAGACGTAGATGCCAACAAGCCAGGAATGTGGTCAAATATTACCGCCGAGATGTTATTTTGTGTTAGGATAGGTTATATTACGTTATTGATGTATATAAATGTACCACGGAGACGTAGATGCCAACTCGCCATGAATGTTTTCAAATATTACCGCCGAGATGTTAGGTTGGGTTAGGTTAGGTTATATTACGTTATGGATGTCTATAAAGGTCCCACGGTGACGTAGAGTCCAACTCGCCAGGAATGTTTTCAAATATTACCGACGAGATGTTAGGTTGGGTTAGGTTAGGTTATATCACGTTATTGATGTATATAAAGGTCCCACGGAGACGGAGAAGCCAACTCGCCAGGAATGTTGTCAAATATTACCGCCGAGATGATAGGTTGGGTTAGTTTAGGTTATATTACGTTATTGATGTATATAAATGTCCCGCGGAGACGTAGATGCCAACAAGCCAGGAATGTGGTCAAATATTACCGCCGAGATGTTATTTTGTGTTAGGATAGATTATATTACGTTATTGATGTATATAAATGTACCACGGAGACGTAGATGCCAACTCGCCATGAATGTTTTCAAATATTACCGCCGAGATGTTAGGTTGGGTTAGGTTAGGTTATATTACGTTATGGATGTCTATAAAGGTCCCACGGTGACGTAGAGTCCAACTCGCCAGGAATGTTTTCAAATATTACCGACGAGATGTTAGGTTGGGTTAGGTTAGGTTATATCACGTTATTGATGTATATAAAGGTCCCACGGAGACGGAGAAGCCAACTCGCCAGGAATGTTGTCAAATATTACCGCCGAGATGATAGGTTGGGTTAGTTTAGGTTATATTACGTTATTGATGTATATAAATGTCCCGCGGAGACGTAGAAGCCAACTCGCCAGGTATGTTGTCAAATATTACCGCCGAGATGTTAGGTTGGGTTAGGTTAGGTTATATTTCGTTATTGATGTATATGAAGATTCCACGGAGACGGAGAAGCCAACTCGCCAGGAATGTTGTCAAATATTACCGCCGAGATGTTAGATTGGGTTAAGTTAGGTTATATTACGTTATTGATGTATATAAAGGTCCCACGGAGACGTAGAGGCCAACTCGCCAGGAATGTTGTCAAATATTACCGCCGAGATGATAGGTTGGGTTAGTTTAGGTTATATTACGTTATTGATGTATATAAATGTCCCGCGGAGACGTAGAAGCCAACTCGCCAGGTATGTTGTCAAATATTACCGCCGAGATGTTAGGTTGGGTTAGGTTAGGTTATATTTCGTTATTGATGTATATGAAGATTCCACGGAGACGGAGAAGCCAACTCGCCAGGAATGTTGTCAAATATTACCGCCGAGATGTTAGATTGGGTTAAGTTAGGTTATATTACGTTATTGATGTATATAAAGGTCCCACGGAGACGTAGAGGCCAACTCGCCAGGAATGTTGTCAAATATTACCGCCGAGATGTTAGGTTGGGTTAGGTTAGGTTATATCACGTTATAGATGTATATAAAGGTCCCGCGGAGACGTAGAGGCCAACAAGCCAGGAATGTGATCAAATATTACCGCCGAGATGTTAGGTTGGGTTAGGTTAGGTTATATTTCGTTATTGATGTATATGAAGGTTCCACGGAGACGTAGAGGCCAATTCGCCAGGTATGTTGTCAAATATTACCCCGAGATGTTAGGTTGGGTTAGGTTAGGTAATATTACGTTATTGATGTATATAAAGGTCCCACGGAGACGGAGAAGCCAACTCGCCAGGAATGTTGTCAAATATTACCGACGAGATGTTAGGTTGGGTTAGATTAGGTTATATTACGTTATTGATGTATATAAAGGTCCCACTGAGACGTAGAGGCCAACTCGCCAGGAATGTTGTCAAATATTACCGCCGAGATGATAGGTTGGGTTAGTTTAGGTTATATTACGTTATGGATGTCTATAAAGGTCCCACGGTGACGTAGAGTCCAACTCGCCAGGAATGTTTTCAAATATTACCGACGAGATGTTAGGTTGGGTTAGGTTAGGTTATATCACGTTATTGATGTATATAAAGGTCCCACGGAGACGGAGAAGCCAACTCGCCAGGAATGTTGTCAAATATTACCGCCGAGATGATAGGTTGGGTTAGTTTAGGTTATATTACGTTATTGATGTATATAAATGTCCCGCGGAGACGTAGAAGCCAACTCGCCAGGTATGTTGTCAAATATTACCGCCGAGATGTTAGGTTGGGTTAGGTTAGGTTATATTTCGTTATTGATGTATATGAAGATTCCACGGAGACGGAGAAGCCAACTCGCCAGGAATGTTGTCAAATATTACCGCCGAGATGTTAGATTGGGTTAAGTTAGGTTATATTACGTTATTGATGTATATAAAGGTCCCACGGAGACGTAGAGGCCAACTCGCCAGGAATGTTGTCAAATATTACCGCCGAGATGATAGGTTGGGTTAGGTTAGGTTATATTTCGTTATTGATGTATATGAAGATTCCACGGAGACGGAGAAGCCAACTCGCCAGGAATGTTGTCAAATATTACCGCCGAGATGTTAGATTGGGTTAAGTTAGGTTATATTACGTTATTGATGTATATAAAGGTCCCACGGAGACGTAGAGGCCAACTCGCCAGGAATGTTGTCAAATATTACCGCCGAGATGATAGGTTGGGTTAGTTTAGGTTATATTACGTTATTGATGTATATAAATGTCCCGCGGAGACGTAGAAGCCAACTCGCCAGGTATGTTGTCAAATATTACCGCCGAGATGTTAGGTTGGGTTAGGTTAGGTTATATTTCGTTATTGATGTATATGAAGATTCCACGGAGACGGAGAAGCCAACTCGCCAGGAATGTTGTCAAATATTACCGCCGAGATGTTAGATTGGGTTAAGTTAGGTTATATTACGTTATTGATGTATATAAAGGTCCCACGGAGACGTAGAGGCCAACTCGCCAGGAATGTTGTCAAATATTACCGCCGAGATGTTAGGTTGGGTTAGGTTAGGTTATATCACGTTATAGATGTATATAAAGGTCCCGCGGAGACGTAGAGGCCAACAAGCCAGGAATGTGATCAAATATTACCGCCGAGATGTTAGGTTGGGTTAGGTTAGGTTATATTTCGTTATTGATGTATATGAAGGTTCCACGGAGACGTAGAGGCCAATTCGCCAGGTATGTTGTCAAATATTACCCCGAGATGTTAGGTTGGGTTAGGTTAGGTAATATTACGTTATTGATGTATATAAAGGTCCCACGGAGACGGAGAAGCCAACTCGCCAGGAATGTTGTCAAATATTACCGACGAGATGTTAGGTTGGGTTAGATTAGGTTATATTACGTTATTGATGTATATAAAGGTCCCACTGAGACGTAGAGGCCAACTCGCCAGGAATGTTGTCAAATATTACCGCCGAGATGATAGGTTGGGTTAGTTTAGGTTATATTACGTTATTGATGTATATAAATGTCCCGCGGAGACGTAGAAGCCAACTCGCCAGGTATGTTGTCAAATATTACCGCCGAGATGTTAGGTTGGGTTAGGTTAGGTTATATTTCGTTATTGATGTATATGAAGATTCCACGGAGACGGAGAAGCCAACTCGCCAGGAATGTTGTCAAATATTACCGCCGAGATGTTAGATTGGGTTAAGTTAGGTTATATTACGTTGTTGATGTATATAAAGGTCCCACGGAGACGTAGAGGCCAACTCGCCAGGAATGTTGTCAAATATTACCGCCGAGATGTTAGGTTGGGTTAGGTTAGGTTATATCACGTTATAGATGTATATAAAGGTCCCGCGGAGACGTAGAGGCCAACAAGCCAGGAATGTGATCAAATATTACCGCCGAGATGTTAGGTTGGGTTAGGTTAGGTTATATTTCGTTATTGATGTATATGAAGGTTCCACGGAGACGTAGAGGCCAATTCGCCAGGTATGTTGTCAAATATTACCCCGAGATGTTAGGTTGGGTTAGGTTAGGTAATATTACGTTATTGATGTATATAAAGGTCCCACGGAGACGGAGAAGCCAACTCGCCAGGAATGTTGTCAAATATTACCGACGAGATGTTAGGTTGGGTTAGATTAGGTTATATTACGTTATTGATGTATATAAAGGTCCCACTGAGACGTAGGGGCCAACTCGCCAGGAATTTTGTCAAATATTACCGCCGAGATGATAGGTTGGGTTAGGTTAGGCTATATTTCGTTATTGATGTATATGAAGGTCCCACGGAGACGTAGAGTCCAACTCGCCAGGAAAGTTTTCAAATATTACCGACGAGATGTTAGGTTGGGTTAGGTTAGGTTATATCACGTTATTGATGTATATAAAGGTCCCACGGAGACGGAGAAGCCAACTCGCCAGGAATGTTGTCAAATATTACCGCCGAGATGATAGGTTGGGTTAGTTTAGGTTATATTACGTTATTGATGTATATAAATGTCCCGCGGAGACGTAGAAGCCAACTCGCCAGGTATGTTGTCAAATATTACCGCCGAGATGTTAGGTTGGGTTAGGTTAGGTTATATTTCGTTATTGATGTATATGAAGATTCCACGGAGACGGAGAAGCCAACTCGCCAGGAATGTTGTCAAATATTACCGCCGAGATGTTAGATTGGGTTAAGTTAGGTTATATTACGTTATTGATGTATATAAAGGTCCCACGGAGACGTAGAGGCCAACTCGCCAGGAATGTTGTCAAATATTACCGCCGAGATGTTAGGTTGGGTTAGGTTAGGTTATATCACGTTATAGATGTATATAAAGGTCCCGCGGAGACGTAGAGGCCAACAAGCCAGGAATGTGATCAAATATTACCGCCGAGATGTTAGGTTGGGTTAGGTTAGGTTATATTACGTTATTGATGTATAAAAAGATCCCACGGAGACAGAGAAGCCAACTCGCCAGGAATGTTTTCAAATATTACCGCCGAGATGTTAGGTTGGGTTAGGTTAGGTTATATTTCGTTATTGATGTATATGAAGGTCCCACGGAGACTTAGAGGCCAACAAGCCAGAAATCTGATCAAATATTACCGCCGTGATCATAGGTTGGGTTAGGTTAGGTTATATTTCGTTATTGATGTATATGAAGGTCTCACGGAGACGTAGAGACCAACTCGCCAGGAATGTTGTCAAATATTACAGCCGAGATGATAGGTTGGGTTAGGTTAGGTTATATTACGTTATTGATGTATATAAAATGTCCCACGGAGACGGAGAAGCCAACTCGCCAGGAATGTTGTCAAATATTACCGCCGAGATGTTAGGTTGGAATAGGTTAGGCTATATTACGTTATTGATGTATATGAAGATCCCACTGTGACGTAGAGGCCAACTCGCCAGGAATGTTGTCAAATATTACCGCCGAGATGATAGGTTGGGTTAGGTTAGGTTATATTACGTTATTGATGTATATAAAGCTCCCACGGAGACGTAGAGGCCAACTCGACAGGAATGTTGTCAAATATTACCGCCGAGGTGATAGGTTGGGTTAGGTTACGTTATATTACGTTATTGATGTTTATGAAGGTCAAACGGAGACGTATAGGCCAACTCGCCAGGTATGATGTCAAATATTACCGCCGATATGTTAGGTTGGGTTAGGTTAGGTTATATTACGTTATTGATGTTTATAAAGGTCCCACGGAGACGTAGATGCCAACAAGCCAGGAATGTGGTCAAATATTACCGCCGAGATGTTATTTTGTGTTAGGATAGGTTATATTACGTTATTGATGTATATAAATGTACCACGGAGACGTAGATGCCAACTCGCCATGAATGTTTTCAAATATTACCGCCGAGATGTTAGGTTGGGTTAGGTTAGGTTATATTACGTTATGGATGTCTATAAAGGTCCCACGGTGACGTAGAGTCCAACTCGCCAGGAATGTTTTCAAATATTACCGACGAGATGTTAGGTTGGGTTAGGTTAGGCTATATTTCGTTATTGATGTATATGAAGGTCCCACGGAGACGTAGAGTCCAACTCGCCAGGAAAGTTTTCAAATATTACCGACGAGATGTTAGGTTGGGTTAGGTTAGGTTATATCACGTTATTGATGTATATAAAGGTCCCACGGAGACGGAGAAGCCAACTCGCCAGGAATGTTGTCAAATATTACCGCCGAGATGATAGGTTGGGTTAGTTTAGGTTATATTACGTTATTGATGTATATAAATGTCCCGCGGAGACGTAGAAGCCAACTCGCCAGGTATGTTGTCAAATATTACCGCCGAGATGTTAGGTTGGGTTAGGTTAGGTTATATTTCGTTATTGATGTATATGAAGATTCCACGGAGACGGAGAAGCCAACTCGCCAGGAATGTTGTCAAATATTACCGCCGAGATGTTAGATTGGGTTAAGTTAGGTTATATTACGTTATTGATGTATATAAAGGTCCCACGGAGACGTAGAGGCCAACTCGCCAGGAATGTTGTCAAATATTACCGCCGAGATGTTAGGTTGGGTTAGGTTAGGTTATATCACGTTATAGATGTATATAAAGGTCCCGCGGAGACGTAGAGGCCAACAAGCCAGGAATGTGATCAAATATTACCGCCGAGATGTTAGGTTGGGTTAGGTTAGGTTATATTACGTTATTGATGTATAAAAAGATCCCACGGAGACAGAGAAGCCAACTCGCCAGGAATGTTTTCAAATATTACCGCCGAGATGTTAGGTTGGGTTAGGTTAGGTTATATTTCGTTATTGATGTATATGAAGGTCCCACGGAGACTTAGAGGCCAACAAGCCAGAAATCTGATCAAATATTACCGCCGTGATCATAGGTTGGGTTAGGTTAGGTTATATTTCGTTATTGATGTATATGAAGGTCTCACGGAGACGTAGAGACCAACTCGCCAGGAATGTTGTCAAATATTACAGCCGAGATGATAGGTTGGGTTAGGTTAGGTTATATTACGTTATTGATGTATATAAAATGTCCCACGGAGACGGAGAAGCCAACTCGCCAGGAATGTTGTCAAATATTACCGCCGAGATGTTAGGTTGGAATAGGTTAGGCTATATTACGTTATTGATGTATATGAAGATCCCACTGTGACGTAGAGGCCAACTCGCCAGGAATGTTGTCAAATATTACCGCCGAGATGATAGGTTGGGTTAGGTTAGGTTATATTACGTTATTGATGTATATAAAGCTCCCACGGAGACGTAGAGGCCAACTCGACAGGAATGTTGTCAAATATTACCGCCGAGGTGATAGGTTGGGTTAGGTTACGTTATATTACGTTATTGATGTTTATGAAGGTCAAACGGAGACGTATAGGCCAACTCGCCAGGTATGATGTCAAATATTACCGCCGATATGTTAGGTTGGGTTAGGTTAGGTTATATTACGTTATTGATGTTTATAAAGGTCCCACGGAGACGTAGATGCCAACAAGCCAGGAATGTGGTCAAATATTACCGCCGAGATGTTATTTTGTGTTAGGATAGGTTATATTACGTTATTGATGTATATAAATGTACCACGGAGACGTAGATGCCAACTCGCCATGAATGTTTTCAAATATTACCGCCGAGATGTTAGGTTGGGTTAGGTTAGGTTATATTACGTTATGGATGTCTATAAAGGTCCCACGGTGACGTAGAGTCCAACTCGCCAGGAATGTTTTCAAATATTACCGACGAGATGTTAGGTTGGGTTAGGTTAGGTTATATTTCGTTATTGATGTATATGAAGATTCCACGGAGACGGAGAAGCCAACTCGCCAGGAATGTTGTCAAATATTACCGGCCAGATGTTAGGTTGGAATAGGTTAGGCTATATTACGTTATTGATGTATATGAAGATCCCACTGTGACGTAGAGGCCAACTCGCCAGGAATGTTGTCAAATATTACCGCCGAGATGATAGGTTGGGTTAGGTTAGGTTATATTACGTTATTGATGTATATAAAGGTCCCACGGAGACGTAGAGGCCAACTCGACAGGAATGTTGTCAAATATTACCGCCGAGGTGATAGGTTGGGTTAGGTTACGTTATGTTACGTTGTTGATGTTTATGAAGGTCAAACGGAGACGTATAGGCCAACTCGCCAGGTATGATGTCAAATATTACCGCCGATATGTTAGGTTGGGTTAGGTTAGGTTATATTACGTTATTGATGTTTATAAAGGTCCCACGGAGACGTAGATGCCAACAAGCCAGGAATGTGGTCAAATGTTACCGCCGAGATGTTATTTTGTGTTAGGATAGGTTATATTACGTTATTGATGTATATAAATGTACCACGGAGACGTAGATGCCAACTCGCCATGAATGTTTTCAAATATTACCGCCGAGATGTTAGGTTGGGTTAGGTTAGGTTATATTACGTTATGGATGTCTATAAAGGTCCCACGGTGACGTAGAGTCCAACTCGACAGGAATGTTGTCAAATATTACCGCCGAGGTGATAGGTTGGGTTAGGTTACGTTATGTTACGTTGTTGATGTTTATGAAGGTCAAACGGAGACGTATAGGCCAACTCGCCAGGTATGATGTCAAATATTACCGCCGATATGTTAGGTTGGGTTAGGTTAGGTTATATTACGTTATTGATGTTTATAAAGGTCCCACGGAGACGTAGATGCCAACAAGCCAGGAATGTGGTCAAATGTTACCGCCGAGATGTTATTTTGTGTTAGGATAGGTTATATTACGTTATTGATGTATATAAATGTACCACGGAGACGTAGATGCCAACTCGCCATGAATGTTTTCAAATATTACCGCCGAGATGTTACGTTGGGTTAGGTTAGGTTATATTACGTTATGGATGTCTATAAAGGTCCCACGGTGACGTAGAGTCCAACTCGCCAGGAATGTTTTCAAATATTACCGACGAGATGTTAGGTTGGGTTAGGTTAGGTTATATCACGTTATTGATGTATATAAAGGTCCCACGGAGACGGAGAAGCCAACTCGCCAGGAATGTTGTCAAATATTACCGCCGAGATGATAGGTTGGGTTAGTTTAGGTTATATTACGTTATTGATGTATATAAATGTCCCGCGGAGACGTAGATGCCAACAAGCCAGGAATGTGGTCAAATATTACCGCCGAGATGTTATTTTGTGTTAGGATAGGTTATATTACGTTATTGATGTATATAAATGTACCACGGAGACGTAGATGCCAACTCGCCATGAATGTTTTCAAATATTACCGCCGAGATGTTAGGTTGGGTTAGGTTAGGTTATATTACGTTATGGATGTCTATAAAGGTCCCACGGTGACGTAGAGTCCAACTCGCCAGGAATGTTTTCAAAAATTACCGACGAGATGTTAGGTTGGGTTAGGTTAGGTTATATCACGTTATTGATGTATATAAAGGTCCCACGGAGACGGAGAAGCCAACTCGCCAGGAATGTTGTCAAATATTACCGCCGAGACGATAGGTTGGGTTAGTTTAGGTTATATTACGTTATTGATGTATATAAATGTCCCGCGGAGACGTAGAAGCCAACTCGCCAGGTATGTTGTCAAATATTACCGCCGAGATGTTAGGTTGGGTTAGGTTAGGTTATATTTCGTTATTGATGTATATGAAGATTCCACGGAGACGGAGAAGCCAACTCGCCAGGAATGTTGTCAAATATTACCGCCGAGATGTTAGATTGGGTTAAGTTAGGTTATATTACGTTATTGATGTATATAAAGGTCCCACGGAGACGTAGAGGCCAACTCGCCAGGAATGTTGTCAAATATTACCGCCGAGATGTTAGGTTGGGTTAGGTTAGGTTATATCACGTTATAGATGTATATAAAGGTCCCGCGGAGACGTAGAGGCCAACAAGCCAGGAATGTGATCAAATATTACCGCCGAGATGTTAGGTTGGGTTAGGTTAGGTTATATTACGTTATTGATGTATAAAAAGATCCCACGGAGACAGAGAAGCCAACTCGCCAGGAATGTTTTCAAATATTACCGCCGAGATGTTAGGTTGGGTTAGGTTAGTTTATATTTCGTTATTGATGTATATGAAGGTCCCACGGAGACGTAGAGGCCAACAAGCCAGAAATCTGATCAAATATTACCGCCGTGATCATAGGTTGGGTTAGGTTAGTTTATATTTCGTTATTGATGTATATGAAGGTCCCACGGAGACGTAGAGACCAACTCGCCAGGAATGTTGTCAAATATTACCGCCGAGATGATAGGTTGGGTTAGGTTAGGTTATATTACGTTATTGATGTATATAAAATGTCCCACGGAGACGGAGAAGCCAACTCGCCAGGAATGTTGTCAAATATTACCGCCGAGATGTTAGGTTGGGTTAGATTAGGTTATATTACGTTATTGACGTATATAAAGGTCCCACTGCGACGTAGAGGCCAACTCGCCAGGAATGTTGTCAAATATTACCGCCGAGATGATAGGTTGGGTTAGGTTAGGTTATATTTCGTTATTGATGTATATGAAGATTCCACGGAGACGGAGAAGCCAACTCGCCAGGAATGTTGTCAAATATTACCGCCGAGATGTTAGATTGGGTTAAGTTAGGTTATATTACGTTATTGATGTATATAAAGGTCCCACGGAGACGTAGAGGCCAACTCGCCAGGAATGTTGTCAAATATTACCGCCGAGATGTTAGGTTGGGTTAGGTTAGGTTATATCACGTTATAGATGTATATAAAGGTCCCGCGGAGACGTAGAGGCCAACAAGCCAGGAATGTGATCAAATATTACCGCCGAGATGTTAGGTTGGGTTAGGTTAGGTTATATTTCGTTATTGATGTATATGAAGGTTCCACGGAGACGTAGAGGCCAATTCGCCAGGTATGTTGTCAAATATTACCCCGAGATGTTAGGTTGGGTTAGGTTAGGTAATATTACGTTATTGATGTATATAAAGGTCCCACGGAGACGGAGAAGCCAACTCGCCAGGAATGTTGTCAAATATTACCGACGAGATGTTAGGTTGGGTTAGATTAGGTTATATTACGTTATTGATGTATATAAATGTCCCGCGGAGACGTAGAAGCCAACTCGCCAGGTATGTTGTCAAATATTACCGCCGAGATGTTAGGTTGGGTTAGGTTAGGTTATATTTCGTTATTGATGTATATGAAGATTCCACGGAGACGGAGAAGCCAACTCGCCAGGAATGTTGTCAAATATTACCGCCGAGATGTTAGATTGGGTTAAGTTAGGTTATATTACGTTATTGATGTATATAAAGGTCCCACGGAGACGTAGAGGCCAACTCGCCAGGAATGTTGTCAAATATTACCGCCGAGATGTTAGGTTGGGTTAGGTTAGGTTATATTACGTTATTGATGTATATAAATGTCCCGCGGAGACGTAGAAGCCAACTCGCCAGGTATGTTGTCAAATATTACCGCCGAGATGTTAGGTTGGGTTAGGTTAGGTTATATTTCGTTATTGATGTATATGAAGATTCCACGGAGACGGAGAAGCCAACTCGCCAGGAATGTTGTCAAATATTACCGCCGAGATGTTAGATTGGGTTAAGTTAGGTTATATTACGTTATTGATGTATATAAAGGTCAAACGGAGACGTAGAGGCCAACTCGCCAGGAATGTTGTCAAATATTACCGCCGAGATGTTAGGTTGGGTTAGGTTAGGTTATATCACGTTATAGATGTATATAAAGGTCCCGCGGAGACGTAGAGGCCAACAAGCCAGGAATGTGATCAAATATTACCGCCGAGATGTTAGGTTGGGTTAGGTTAGGTTATATTACGTTATTGATGTATAAAAAGATCCCACGGAGACAGAGAAGCCAACTCGCCAGGAATGTTTTCAAATATTACCGCCGAGATGTTAGGTTGGGTTAGGTTAGTTTATATTTCGTTATTGATGTATATGAAGGTCCCACGGAGACGTAGAGGCCAACAAGCCAGAAATCTGATCAAATATTACCGCCGTGATCATAGGTTGGGTTAGGTTAGGTTATATTTCGTTATTGATGTATATGAAGGTCCCACGGAGACGTAGAGACCAACTCGCCAGGAATGTTGTCAAATATTACCGCCGAGATGATAGGTTGGGTTAGGTTAGGTTATATTACGTTATTGATGTATATAAAATGTCCCACGGAGACGGAGAAGCCAACTCGCCAGGAATGTTGTCAAATATTACCGCCGAGATGTTAGGTTGGGTTAGATTAGGTTATATTACGTTATTGACGTATATAAAGGTCCCACTGCGACGTAGAGGCCAACTCGCCAGGAATGTTGTCAAATATTACCGCCGAGATGATAGGTTGGGTTAGGTTAGGTTATATTTCGTTATTGATGTATATGAAGATTCCACGGAGACGGAGAAGCCAACTCGCCAGGAATGTTGTCAAATATTACCGCCGAGATGTTAGAATGGGTTAAGTTAGGTTATATTACGTTATTGATGTATATAAAGGTCCCACGGAGACGTAGAGGCCAACTCGCCAGGAATGTTGTCAAATATTACCGCCGAGATGATAGGTTGGGTTAGTTTAGGTTATATTACGTTATTGATGTATATAAATGTCGCGCGGAGACGTGGAAGCCAACTCGCCAGGTATGTTGTCAAATATTACCGCCGAGATGTTAGGTTGGGTTAGGTTAGGTTATATTTCGTTATTGATGTATATGAAGATTCCACGGAGACGGAGAAGCCAACTCGCCAGGAATGTTGTCAAATATTACCGCCGAGATGTTAGATTGGGTTAAGTTAGGTTATATTACGTTATTGATGTATATAAAGGTCCCACGGAGACGTAGAGGCCAACTCGCCAGGAATGTTGTCAAATATTACCGCCGAGATGTTAGGTTGGGTTAGGTTAGGTTATATCACGTTATAGATGTATATAAAGGTCCCGCGGAGACGTAGAGGCCAACAAGCCAGGAATGTGATCAAATATTACCGCCGAGATGTTAGGTTGGGTTAGGTTAGGTTATATTTCGTTATTGATGTATATGAAGGTTCCACGGAGACGTAGAGGCCAATTCGCCAGGAATGTTGTCAAATATTACCGCCGAGATGTTAGGTTGGGTTAGATTAGGTTATATTACGTTATTGATGTATATAAAGGTCCCACTGAGACATAGAGGCCAACTCGCCAGGAATGTTGTCAAATATTACCGCCGAGATGATAGGTTGGGTTAGGTTAGGCTATATTTCGTTATTGATGTATATGAAGGTCCCACGGAGACGTAGAGGCCAACTCGACAGGAATGTTGTCAAATATTACCGCCGAGGTGATAGGTTGGGTTAGGTTACGTTATATTACGTTATTGATGTTTATGAAGGTCAAACGGAGACGTATAGGCCAACTCGCCAGGTATGATGTCAAATATTACCGCCGATATGTTAGGTTGATTAGGTTAGGTTATATTACGTTATTGATGTTTAGAAAGGTCCCACGGAGACGTAGATGCCAACAAGCCAGGAATGTGGTCAAATATTACCGCCGAGATGTTATATTGTGTTAGGATAGGTTATATTACGTTATTGATGTATATAAATGTACCACGGAGACGTAGATGCCAACTCGCCATGAATGTTTTCAAATATTACCGCCGAGATGTTAGGTTGGGTTAGGTTAGGTTATATTTCGTTATTGATGCATATGAAGATTCCACGGAGACGGAGAAGCCAACTCGCCAGGAATGTTTTCAAATATTACCGACGAGATGTTAGGTTGGGTTAGGTTAGGTTATATCACGTTATTGATGTATATAAAGGTCCCACGGAGACGGAGAAGCCAACTCGCCAGGAATGTTGTCAAATATTACCGCCGAGATGATAGGTTGGGTTAGTTTAGGTTATATTACGTTATTGATGTATATAAATGTCCCGCGGAGACGTAGAAGCCAACTCGCCAGGTATGTTGTCAAATATTACCGTCGAGATGTTAGGTTGGGTTAGGTTAGGTTATATTTCGTTATTGATGTATATGAAGATTCCACGGAGACGTAGAGACCAACTCGCCAGGAATGTTGTCAAATATTACAGCCGAGATGATAGGTTGGGTTAGGTTATGTTATATTACGTTATTGATGTATATAAAATGTCCCACGGAGACGGAGAAGCCAACTCGCCAGGAATGTTGTCAAATATTACCGCCGAGATGTTAGGTTGGGTTAGATTAGGTTATATTACGTTATTGACGTATATAAAAGTCCCACTGCGACGTAGAGGCCAACTCGCCAGGAATGTTGTCAAATATTACCGCCGAGATGATAGGTTGGGTTAGGTTAGGTTATATTTCGTTATTGATGTATATGAAGATTCCACGGAGACGGAGAAGCCAACTCGCCAGGAATGTTGTCAAATATTACCGCCGAGATGATAGGTTGGGTTAGGTTAGGTTATATTACGTTATTGATGTATATAAAGGTCCCACGGAGACGTAGAGACAAACTCGCCAGGAATGTTGTGAAATATTACCGCCGAGATGATAGGTTTGGTTAGGTTAGGTTATATTACGTTATTGATGTTTATGAAGGTCAAACGGAGACGTAGAGGCCAACTCGCCAGATATGATGTCAAATATTACCGGCGAGATGTTAGGTTGGAATAGGTTAGGCTATATTACGTTATTGATGTATATGAAGATCCCACTGTGACGTAGAGGCCAACTCGCCAGGAATGTTGTCAAATATTACCGCCGAGATGATAGGTTGGGTTAGGTTAGGTTATATTACGTTATTGATGTATATAAAGGTCCCACGGAGACGTAGAGGCCAACTCGCCAGGAATGTTGTCAAATATTACCGCCGAGGTGATAGGTTGGGTTAGGTTACGTTATATTACGTTATTGATGTTTATGAAGGTCAAACGGAGACGTATAGGCCAACTCGCCAGGTATGATGTCAAATATTACCGCCGATATGTTAGGTTGGGTTAGGTTAGGTTATATTACGTTATTGATGTTTATAAAGGTCCCACGGAGACGTAGATGCCAACAAGCCAGGAATGTGGTCAAATATTACCGCCGAGATGTTATTTTGTGTTAGGATAGGTTATATTACGTTATTGATGTATATAAATGTACCACGGAGACGTAGATGCCAACTCGCCATGAATGTTTTCAAATATTACCGCCGAGATGTTAGGTTGGGTTAGGTTAGGTTATATTACGTTATGGATGTCTATAAAGGTCCCACGGTGACGTAGAGTCCAATTCGCCAGGAATGTTTTCAAATATTACCGACGAGATGTTAGGTTGGGTTAGGTTAGGTTATATCACGTTATTGATGTATATAAAGGTCCCACGGAGACGGAGAAGCCAACTCGCCAGGAATGTTGTCAAATATTACCGCCGAGATGATAGGTTGGGTTAGTTTAGGTTATATTACGTTATTGATGTATATAAATGTCCCGCGGAGACGTAGAAGCCAACTCGCCAGGTTTGTTGTCAAATATTACCGCCGAGATGTTAGGTTGGGTTAGGTTAGGTTATATTTCGTTATTGATGTATATGAAGATTCCACGGAGACGGAGAAGCCAACTCGCCAGGAATGTTGTCAAATATTACCGCCGAGATGTTAGATTGGGTTAAGTTAGGTTATATTACGTTATTGATGTATATAAAGGTCCCACGGAGACGTAGAGGCCAACTCGCCAGGAATGTTGTCAAATATTACCGCCGAGATGTTAGGTTGGGTTAGGTTAGGTTATATCACGTTATAGATGTATATAAAGGTCCCGCGGAGACGTAGAGGCCAACAAGCCAGGAATGTGATCAAATATTACCGCCGAGATGTTAGGTTGGGTTAGGTTAGGTTATATTACGTTATTGATGTATAAAAAGATCCCACGGAGACAGAGAAGCCAACTCGCCAGGAATGTTTTCAAATATTACCGCCGAGATGTTAGGTTGGGTTAGGTTAGTTTATATTTCGTTATTGATGTATATGAAGGTCCCACGGAGACGTAGAGGCCAACAAGCCAGAAATCTGATCAAAAATTACCGCCGTGATCATAGGTTGGGTTAGGTTAGGTTATATTTCGTTATTGATGTATATGAAGGTCCCACGGAGACGTAGAGACCAACTCGCCAGGAATGTTGTCAAATATTACCGCCGAGATGATAGGTTGGGTTAGGTTAGGTTATATTACGTTATTGATGTATACAAAATGTCCCACGGAGACGGAGAAGCCAACTCGCCAGGAATGTTGTCAAATATTACCGCCGAGATGTTAGGTTGGGTTAGATTAGGTTATATTACGTTATTGACGTATATAAAGGTCCCACTGCGACGTAGAAGCCAACTCGCCAGGAATGTTGTCAAATATTACCGCCGAGATGATAGGTTGGGTTAGGTTAGGTTATATTTCGTTATTGATGTATATGAAGATTCCACGGAGACGGAGAAGCCAACTCGCCAGGAATGTTGTCAAATATTACCGCCGAGATGTTAGATTGGGTTAAGTTAGGGTATATTACGTTATTGATGTTTATAAAGGTCCCACGGAGACGTAGATGCCAACAAGCCAGGAATGTGGTCAAATATTACCGCCGAGATGTTATTTTGGGTTAGGATAGGTTATATTACGTTATTGATGTATATAAATGTACCACGGAGACGTAGATGCCAACTCGCCATGAATGTTTTCAAATATTACCGCCGAGATGTTAGGTTGGGTTAGGTTAGGTTATATTTCGTTATTGATGCATATGAAGATTCCACGGAGACGGAGAAGCCAACTCGCCAGGAATGTTTTCAAATATTACCGACGAGATGTTAGGTTGGGTTAGGTTAGGTTATATCACGTTATTGATGTATATAAAGGTCCCACGGAGACGGAGAAGCCAACTCGCCAGGAATGTTGTCAAATATTACCGCCGAGATGATAGGTTGGGTTAGTTTAGGTTATATTACGTTATTGATGTATATAAATGTCCCGCGGAGACGTAGAAGCCAACTCGCCAGGTATGTTGTCAAATATTACCGCCGAGATGTTAGGTTGGGTTAGGTTAGGTTATATTTCGTTATTGATGTATATGAAGATTCCACGGAGACGTAGAGGCCAACTCGACAGGAATGTTGTCAAATATTACCGACGAGATGTTAGGTTGGGTTAGGTTAGGTTATATCACGTTATTGATGTATATAAAGATCCCACGGAGACGGAGAAGCCAACTCGCCAGGAATGTTGTCAAATATTACCGCCGAGATGATAGGTTGGGTTAGTTTAGGTTATATTACGTTATTGATGTATATAAATGTCCCGCGGAGACGTAGAAGCCAACTCGCCAGGTATGTTGTCAAATATTACCGCCGAGATGTTAGGTTGGGTTAGGTTAGGTTATATTTCGTTATTGATGTATATGAAGATTCCACGGAGACGGAGAAGCCAACTCGCCAGGAATGTTGTCAAATATTACCGCCGAGATGTTAGATTGGGTTAAGTTAGGTTATATTACGTTATTGATGTATATAAATGTCCCACGGAGACGTAGAGGCCAACTCGCCAGGAATGTTGTCAAATATTACCGCCGAGATGATAGGTTGGGTTAGGTTAGGTTATATTACGTTATTGATGTATATAAAGGTCCCACGGAGACGTAGAGGCCAACTCGACAGGAATGTTGTCAAATATTACCGCCGAGGTGATAGGTTGGGTTAGGTTACGTTATATTACGTTATTGATGTTTATGAAGGTCAAACGGAGACGTAGAGGCCAACTCGCCAGGTATGATGTCAAATATTACCGCCGATATGTTAGGTTGGGTTAGGTTAGGTTATATTACGTTATTGATGTTTATAAAGGTCCCACGGAGACGTAGATGCCAACTCGCCATGAATGTTTTCAAATATTACCGCCGAGATGTTAGGTTGGGTTAGGTTAGGTTATATTACGTTATGGATGTCTATAAAGGTCCCACGGTGACGTAGAGTCCAACTCGCCAGGAATGTTTTCAAATATTACCGACGAGATGTTAGGTTGGGTTAGGTTAGGTTATATTACGTTATTGATGTATATAAAGGTCCCACCGAGGCGTAGAAGCCAACTCGCCAGGAATGTTGTGAAATATTACCGCCGAGATGTTAGGTTGGGATAGGTTAGGTTATATTACGTTATTGATGTATATGAAGATCCCACGGAGACGTAGAGGCCAACTCGCCAGGAATGATGTCAAATATTACCGCCGAGATGATAGGTTGGGTTAGGTTAGGTTATATTTCGTTATTGATGTATATGAAGGTTCCACGGAGACGTAGAGGCCAATTCGCCAGGTATGTTGTCAAATATTACCCCGAGATGTTAGGTTGGGTTAGGTTAGGTTATATTACGTTATTGATGTATATAAAGGTCCCACGGTGACGGAGAAGCCAACTCGCCAGGAATGTTGTCAAATATTACCGCCGAGATGTTAGGTTGGGTTAGATTAGATTATATTACGTTATTGATGTATATAAAGGTCCCACTGAGACGTAGAGGCCAACTCGCCAGGAATGTTGTCAAATATTACCGCCGAGATGATAGGTTGGATTAGGTTAGGCTATATTTCGTTATTGATGTATATGAAGGTCCCACGGAGACGTAGAGTCCAACTCGCCAGGAAGGTTGTCAAATGTTACCGCCGAGATGATAGGTTGGGTTAGGTTAGCTTATATTACGTTATTGATGTATATAAAGGTCCCACGGAGACGTAGAGACAAACTCGCCAGGAATGTTGTGAAATATTACCGCCGAGATGATAGGTTTGGTTAGGTTAGGTTATATTACGTTATTAATGTTTATGAAGGTCAAACGGAGACGTAGAGGCCAACTCGCCAGGTATGATGTCAAATATTACCGGCGAGATGTTAGGTTGGAATAGGTTAGGCTATATTACGTTACTGATGTATATGAAGATCCCACTGTGACGTAGAGGCCAACTCGCCAGGAATGTTGTCAAATATTACCGCCGAGATGATAGGTTGGGTTAGGTTAGGTTATATTACGTTATTGATGTATATAAAGGTCCCACGGAGACGTAGAGGCCAACTCGACAGGAATGTTGTCAAATATTACCTTCGATATGTTAGGTTGGGTTAGGTTAGGTTATATTACGTTATTGATGTTTATAAAGGTCCCACGGAGACGTAGATGCCAACAAGCCAGGAATGTGGTCAAATATTACCGCCGAGATGTTATTTTGTGTTAGGATAGGTTATATTACGTTATTGATGTATATAAATGTACCACGGAGACGTAGATGCCAACTCGCCATGAATGTTTTCAAATATTACCGCCGAGATGTTAGGTTGGGTTAGGTTAGGTTATATTACGTTATGGATGTCTATAAAGGTCCCACGGTGACGTAGAGTCCAACTCGCCAGGAATGTTTTCAAATATTACCGACGGGGTGTTAGGTTGGGTTAGGTTAGGTTATATCACGTTATTGATGTATATAAAGGTCCCACGGAGACGGAGAAGCCAACTCGCCAGGAATGTTGTCAAATATTACCGCCGAGATGTTAGATTGGGTTAAGTTAGGTTATATTACGTTATTGATGTATATAAAGGTCCCACGGAGACGTAGAGGCCAACTCGCCAGGAATGTTGTCAAATATTACCGCCGAGATGATAGGTTGGGTTAGGTTAGGTTATATTACGTTATTGATGTATATAAAGGTCCCACGGAGACGTAGAGGCCAACTCGCCAGGAATGTTGTCAAATATTACCGCCGAGATGTTAGATTGGGTTAAGTTAGGTTATATTACGTTATTGATGTATATAAAGGTCCCACGGAGACGTAGAGGCCAACTCGCCAGGAATGTTGTCAAATATTACCGCCGAGATGTTAGGTTGGGTTAGGTTAGGTTATATCACGTTATAGATGTATATAAAGGTCCCGCGGAGACGTAGAGGCCAACAAGCCAGGAATGTGATCAAATATTACCGCCGAGATGTTAGGTTGGGTTAGGTTAGCTTATATTACGTTATTGATGTATAAAAAGATCCCACGGAGACGGAGAAGCCAACTCGCCAGGAATGTTTTCAAATATTACCGCCGAGATGTTAGGTTGGGTTAGGTTAGGTTATATTTCGTTATTGATGCATATGAAGGTCCCACGGAGACGTAGAGGCCAACAAGCCAGAAATCTGATCAAATATTACCGCCGTGATCATAGGTTGGGTTAGGTTAGGTTATATTTCGTTATTGATGTATATGAAGGTCCCACGGAGACGTAGAGACCAACTCGCCAGGAATGTTGTCAAATATTACAGCCGAGATGATAGGTTGGGTTAGGTTAGGTTATATTACGTTATTGATGTATATAAATGTCCCGCGGAGACGTAGAAGCCAACTCGCCAGGTATGTTGTCAAATATTACCGCCGAGATGTTAGGTTGGGTTAGGTTAGGTTATATCACGTTATAGATGTATATAAAGGTCCCGCGGAGACGTAGAGGCCAACAAGCCAGGAATGTGATCAAATATTACCGCCGAGATGTTAGGTTGGGTTAGGTTAGCTTATATTACGTTATTGATGTATAAAAAGATCCCACGGAGACGGAGAAGCCAACTCGCCAGGAATGTTGTCAAATATTACCGCCGAGATGTTAGGTTGGGTTAGGTTAGGTTATATTTCGTTATTGATGCATATGAAGGTCCCACGGAGACGTAGAGGCCAACAAGCCAGAAATCTGATCAAATATTACCGCCGTGATCATAGGTTGGGTTAGGTTAGGTTATATTTCGTTATTGATGTATATGAAGGTCCCACGGAGACGTAGAGACCAACTCGCCAGGAATGTTGTCAAATATTACAGCCGGGATGATAGGTTGGGTTAGGTTAGGTTATATTACGTTATTGATGTATATAAATGTCCCGCGGAGACGTAGAAGCCAACTCGCCAGGTATGTTGTCAAATATTACCGCCGAGATGTTAGGTTGGGTTAGGTTAGGTTATATTACGTTATTGATGTATATAAAGGTCCCACCGAGGCGTAGAAGCCAACTCGCCAGGAATGTTGTGAAATATTACCGCCGAGATGTTAGGTTGGGATAGGTTAGGTTATATTACGTTATTGATGTATATGAAGATCCCACGGAGACGTAGAGGCCAACTCGCCAGGAATGATGTCAAATATTACCGCCGAGATGATAGGTTGGGTTAGGTTAGGTTATATTTCGTTATTGATGTATATGAAGGTTCCACGGAGACGTAGAGGCCAATTCGCCAGGTATGTTGTCAAATATTACCCCGAGATGTTAGGTTGGGTTAGGTTAGGTTATATTACGTTATTGATGTATATAAAGGTCCCACGGAGACGGAGAAGCCAACTCGCCAGGAATGTTGTCAAATATTACCGCCGAGATGTTAGGTTGGGTTAGATTAGGTTATATTACGTTATTGATGTATATAAAGGTCCCACTGAGACGTAGAGGCCAACTCGCCAGGAATGTTGTCAAATATTACCCCCGAGATGATAGGTTGGGTTAGGTTAGGCTATATTTCGTTATTGATGTATATGAAGGTCCCACGGAGACGTAGATTCCAACTCGCCAGGAATGTTGTCAAATGTTACCGCCGAGATGATAGGTTGGGTTAGGTTAGTTTATATTACGTTATTGATGTATATAAAGGTCCCACGGAGACGTAGAGACAAACTCGCCAGGAATGTTGTGAAATATTACCGCCGAGATGATAGGTTTGGTTAGGTTAGGTTATATTACGTTATTGATGTTTATGAAGGTCAAACGGAGACGTAGAGGCCAACTCGCCAGGTATGATGTCAAATATTACCGGCGAGATGTTAGGTTGGAATAGGTTAGGCTATATTACGTTATTGATGTATATGAAGATCCCACTGTGACGTAGAGGCCAACTCGCCAGGAATGTTGTCAAATATTACCGCCGAGATGATAGGTTGGGTTAGGTTAGGTTATATTACGTTATTGATGTATATAAAGGTCCCACGGAGACGTAGAGGCCAACTCGACAGGAATGTTGTCAAATATTACCGCCGATATGTTAGGTTGGGTTAGGTTAGGTTATATTACGTTATTGATGTTTATAAAGGTCCCACGGAGACGTAGATGCCAACAAGCCAGGAATGTGGTCAAATATTACCGCCGAGATGTTATTTTGTGTTAGGATAGGTTATATTACGTTATTGATGTATATAAATGTACCACGGAGACGTAGATGCCAACTCGCCATGAATGTTTTCAAATATTACCGCCGAGATGTTAGGTTGGGTTAGGTTAGGTTATATTACGTTATGGATGTCTATAAAGGTCCCACGGTGACGTAGAGTCCAACTCGCCAGGAATGTTTTCAAATATTACCGACGAGATGTTAGTTTGGGTTAGGTTCGGTTATATCATGTTATTGATGTATATAAAGGTCCCACGGAGACGGAGAAGCCAACTCGCCAGGAATGTTGTCAAATATTACCGCCGAGATGTTAGATTGGGTTAAGTTAGGTTATATTACGTTATTGATGTATATAAAGGACCCACGGAGACGTAGAGGCCAACTCGCCAGGAATGTTGTCAAATATTACCGCCGAGATGATAGGTTGGGATAGGTTAGGTTATATTACGTTATTGATGTATATAAAGGTCCCACGGAGACGTAGAGGCCAACTCGCCAGGAATGTTGTCAAATATTACCGCCGAGATGATAGGTTGGGTTAGGTTAGGCTATATTTCGTTATTGATGTATATGAAGGTCCCACGGAGACGTAGAGTCCAACTCGCCAGGAAAGTTTTCAAATATTACCGACGAGATGTTAGGTTGGGTTAGGTTAGGTTATATCACGTTATTGATGTATATAAAGGTCCCACGGAGACGGAGAAGCCAACTCGCCAGGAATGTTGTCAAATATTACCGCCGAGATGATAGGTTGGGTTAGTTTAGGTTATATTACGTTATTGATGTATATAAATGTCCCGCGGAGACGTAGAAGCCAACTCGCCAGGTATGTTGTCAAATATTACCGCCGAGATGTTAGGTTGGGTTAGGTTAGGTTATATTTCGTTATTGATGTATATGAAGATTCCACGGAGACGGAGAAGCCAACTCGCCAGGAATGTTGTCAAATATTACCGCCGAGATGTTAGATTGGGTTAAGTTAGGTTATATTACGTTATTGATGTATATAAAGGTCCCACGGAGACGTAGAGGCCAACTCGCCAGGAATGTTGTCAAATATTACCGCCGAGATGTTAGGTTGGGTTAGGTTAGGTTATATCACGTTATAGATGTATATAAAGGTCCCGCGGAGACGTAGAGGCCAACAAGCCAGGAATGTGATCAAATATTACCGCCGAGATGTTAGGTTGGGTTAGGTTAGGTTATATTACGTTATTGATGTATAAAAAGATCCCACGGAGACAGAGAAGCCAACTCGCCAGGAATGTTTTCAAATATTACCGCCGAGATGTTAGGTTGGGTTAGGTTAGGTTATATTTCGTTATTGATGTATATGAAGGTCCCACGGAGACTTAGAGGCCAACAAGCCAGAAATCTGATCAAATATTACCGCCGTGATCATAGGTTGGGTTAGGTTAGGTTATATTTCGTTATTGATGTATATGAAGGTCTCACGGAGACGTAGAGACCAACTCGCCAGGAATGTTGTCAAATATTACAGCCGA
Organism: Xylocopa violacea; assembly: GCA_963969225.1. Lineage (NCBI taxonomy): Eukaryota > Metazoa > Arthropoda > Insecta > Hymenoptera > Apidae > Xylocopa > Xylocopa violacea. Next base: position 3,504,575 of record CAXAJV010001114.1, read on the forward strand.
GATGATAGGTTGGGTTAGGTTAGGTTATATTACGTTATTGATGTATATAAAATGTCCCACGGAGACGGAGAAGCCAACTCGCCAGGAATGTTGTCAAATATTACCGCCGAGATGTTAGGTTGGAATAGGTTAGGCTATATTACGTTATTGATGTATATGAAGATCCCACTGTGACGTAGAGGCCAACTCGCCAGGAATGTTGTCAAATATTACCGCCGAGATGATAGGTTGGGTTAGGTTATGTTATATTACGTTATTGATGTATATAAAGCTCCCACGGAGACGTAGAGGCCAACTCGACAGGAATGTTGTCAAATATTACCGCCGAGGTGATAGGTTGGGTTAGGTTACGTTATATTACGTTATTGATGTTTATGAAGGTCAAACGGAGACGTATAGGCGAACTCGCCAGGTATGATGTCAAATATTACCGCCGATATGTTAGGTTGGGTTAGGTTAGGTTATATTACGTTATTGATGTTTATAAAGGTCCCACGGAGACGTAGATGCCAACAAGCCAGGAATGTGGTCAAATATTACCGCCGAGATGTTATTTTGTGTTAGGATAGGTTATATTACGTTATTGATGTATATAAATGTACCACGGAGACGTAGATGCCAACTCGCCATGAATGTTTTCAAATATTACCGCCGAGATGTTAGGTTGGGTTAGGTTAGGTTATATTACGTTATGGATGTCTATAAAGGTCCCACGGTGACGTAGAGTCCAACTCGCCAGGAATGTTTTCAAATATTACCGACGAGATGTTAGGTTGGGTTAGGTTAGGTTATATTTCGTTATTGATGTATATGAAGATTCCACGGAGACGGAGAAGCCAACTCGCCAGGAATGTTGTCAAATATTACCGGCCAGATGTTAGGTTGGAATAGGTTAGGCTATATTACGTTATTGATGTATATGAAGATCCCACTGTGACGTAGAGGCCAACTCGCCAGGAATGTTGTCAAATATTACCGCCGAGATGATAGGTTGGGTTAGGTTAGGTTATATTACGTTATTGATGTTTATAAAGGTCCCACGGAGACGGAGAAGCCAACTCGCCAGGAATGTTGTCAAATATTACCGACGAGATGTTAGGTTGGGTTAGATTAGGTTATATTACGTTATTGATGTATATAAATGTCCCGCGGAGACGTAGAAGCCAACTCGCCAGGTATGTTGTCAAATATTACCGCCGAGATGTTAGGTTGGGTTAGGTTAGGTTATATTTCGTTATTGATGTATATGAAGATTCCACGGAGACGGAGAAGCCAACTCGCCAGGAATGTTGTCAAATATTACCGCCGAGATGTTAGATTGGGTTAAGTTAGGTTATATTACGTTATTGATGTATATAAAGGTCCCACGGAGACGTAGAGGCCAACTCGCCAGGAATGTTGTCAAATATTACCGCCGAGATGTTAGGTTGGGTTAGGTTAGGTTATATTACGTTATTGATGTATATAAATGTCCCGCGGAGACGTAGAAGCCAACTCGCCAGGTATGTTGTCAAATATTACCGCCGAGATGTTAGGTTGGGTTAGGTTAGGTTATATTTCGTTATTGATGTATATGAAGATTCCACGGAGACGGAGAAGCCAACTCGCCAGGAATGTTGTCAAATATTACCGCCGAGATGTTAGATTGGGTTAAGTTAGGTTATATTACGTTATTGATGTATATAAAGGTCAAACGGAGACGTAGAGGCCAACTCGCCAGGAATGTTGTCAAATATTACCGCCGAGATGTTAGGTTGGGTTAGGTTAGGTTATATCACGTTATAGATGTATATAAAGGTCCCGCGGAGACGTAGAGGCCAACAAGCCAGGAATGTGATCAAATATTACCGCCGAGATGTTAGGTTGGGTTAGGTTAGGTTATATTACGTTATTGATGTATAAAAAGATCCCACGGAGACAGAGAAGCCAACTCGCCAGGAATGTTTTCAAATATTACCGCCGAGATGTTAGGTTGGGTTAGGTTAGTTTATATTTCGTTATTGATGTATATGAAGGTCCCACGGAGACGTAGAGGCCAACAAGCCAGAAATCTGATCAAATATTACCGCCGTGATCATAGGTTGGGTTAGGTTAGGTTATATTTCGTTATTGATGTATATGAAGGTCCCACGGAGACGTAGAGACCAACTCGCCAGGAATGTTGTCAAATATTACCGCCGAGATGATAGGTTGGGTTAGGTTAGGTTATATTACGTTATTGATGTATATAAAATGTCCCACAGAGACGGAGAAGCCAACTCGCCAGGAATGTTGTCAAATATTACCGCCGAGATGTTAGGTTGGGTTAGATTAGGTTATATTACGTTATTGACGTATATAAAGGTCCCACTGCGACGTAGAGGCCAACTCGCCAGGAATGTTGTCAAATATTACCGCCGAGATGATAGGTTGGGTTAGGTTAGGTTATATTTCGTTATTGATGTATATGAAGATTCCACGGAGACGGAGAAGCCAACTCGCCAGGAATGTTGTCAAATATTACCGCCGAGATGTTAGAATGGGTTAAGTTAGGTTATATTACGTTATTGATGTATATAAAGGTCCCACGGAGACGTAGAGGCCAACTCGCCAGGAATGTTGTCAAATATTACCGCCGAGATGATAGGTTGGGTTAGTTTAGGTTATATTACGTTATTGATGTATATAAATGTCGCGCGGAGACGTGGAAGCCAACTCGCCAGGTATGTTGTCAAATATTACCGCCGAGATGTTAGGTTGGGTTAGGTTAGGTTATATTTCGTTATTGATGTATATGAAGATTCCACGGAGACGGAGAAGCCAACTCGCCAGGAATGTTGTCAAATATTACCGCCGAGATGTTAGATTGGGTTAAGTTAGGTTATATTACGTTATTGATGTATATAAAGGTCCCACGGAGACGTAGAGGCCAACTCGCCAGGAATGTTGTCAAATATTACCGCCGAGATGTTAGGTTGGGTTAGGTTAGGTTATATCACGTTATAGATGTATATAAAGGTCCCGCGGAGACGTAGAGGCCAACAAGCCAGGAATGTGATCAAATATTACCGCCGAGATGTTAGGTTGGGTTAGGTTAGGTTATATTTCGTTATTGATGTATATGAAGGTTCCACGGAGACGTAGAGGCCAATTCGCCAGGAATGTTGTCAAATATTACCGCCGAGATGTTAGGTTGGGTTAGATTAGGTTATATTACGTTATTGATGTATATAAAGGTCCCACTGAGACATAGAGGCCAACTCGCCAGGAATGTTGTCAAATATTACCGCCGAGATGATAGGTTGGGTTAGGTTAGGCTATATTTCGTTATTGATGTATATGAAGGTCCCACGGAGACGTAGAGACAAACTCGCCAGGAATGTTGTGAAATATTACCGCCGAGATGATAGGTTTGGTTAGGTTAGGTTATATTACGTTATTGATGTTTATGAAGGTCAAACGGAGACGTAGAGGCCAACTCGCCAGGTATGATGTCAAATATTACCGGCGAGATGTTAGGTTGGAATAGGTTAGGCTATATTACGTTATTGATGTATATGAAGATCCCACTGTGACGTAGAGGCCAACTCGCCAGGAATGTTGTCAAATATTACCGCCGAGATGATAGGTTGGGTTAGGTTAGGTTATATTACGTTATTGATGTATATAAAGGTCCCACGGAGACGTAGAGGCCAACTCGCCAGGAATGTTGTCAAATATTACCGCCGAGGTGATAGGTTGGGTTAGGTTACGTTATATTACGTTATTGATGTTTATGAAGGTCAAACGGAGACGTATAGGCCAACTCGCCAGGTATGATGTCAAATATTACCGCCGATATGTTAGGTTGGGTTAGGTTAGGTTATATTACGTTATTGATGTTTATAAAGGTCCCACGGAGACGTAGATGCCAACAAGCCAGGAATGTGGTCAAATATTACCGCCGAGATGTTATTTTGTGTTAGGATAGGTTATATTACGTTATTGATGTATATAAATGTACCACGGAGACGTAGATGCCAACTCGCCATGAATGTTTTCAAATATTACCGCCGAGATGTTAGGTTGGGTTAGGTTAGGTTATATTACGTTATGGATGTCTATAAAGGTCCCACGGTGACGTAGAGTCCAATTCGCCAGGAATGTTTTCAAATATTACCGACGAGATGTTAGGTTGGGTTAGGTTAGGTTATATCACGTTATTGATGTATATAAAGGTCCCACGGAGACGGAGAAGCCAACTCGCCAGGAATGTTGTCAAATATTACCGCCGAGATGATAGGTTGGGTTAGTTTAGGTTATATTACGTTATTGATGTATATAAATGTCCCGCGGAGACGTAGAAGCCAACTCGCCAGGTTTGTTGTCAAATATTACCGCCGAGATGTTAGGTTGGGTTAGGTTAGGTTATATTTCGTTATTGATGTATATGAAGATTCCACGGAGACGGAGAAGCCAACTCGCCAGGAATGTTGTCAAATATTACCGCCGAGATGTTAGATTGGGTTAAGTTAGGTTATATTACGTTATTGATGTATATAAAGGTCCCACGGAGACGTAGAGGCCAACTCGCCAGGAATGTTGTCAAATATTACCGCCGAGATGTTAGGTTGGGTTAGGTTAGGTTATATCACGTTATAGATGTATATAAAGGTCCCGCGGAGACGTAGAGGCCAACAAGCCAGGAATGTGATCAAATATTACCGCCGAGATGTTAGGTTGGGTTAGGTTAGGTTATATTACGTTATTGATGTATAAAAAGATCCCACGGAGACAGAGAAGCCAACTCGCCAGGAATGTTTTCAAATATTACCGCCGAGATGTTAGGTTGGGTTAGGTTAGTTTATATTTCGTTATTGATGTATATGAAGGTCCCACGGAGACGTAGAGGCCAACAAGCCAGAAATCTGATCAAAAATTACCGCCGTGATCATAGGTTGGGTTAGGTTAGGTTATATTTCGTTATTGATGTATATGAAGGTCCCACGGAGACGTAGAGACCAACTCGCCAGGAATGTTGTCAAATATTACCGCCGAGATGATAGGTTGGGTTAGGTTAGGTTATATTACGTTATTGATGTATACAAAATGTCCCACGGAGACGGAGAAGCCAACTCGCCAGGAATGTTGTCAAATATTACCGCCGAGATGTTAGGTTGGGTTAGATTAGGTTATATTACGTTATTGACGTATATAAAGGTCCCACTGCGACGTAGAAGCCAACTCGCCAGGAATGTTGTCAAATATTACCGCCGAGATGATAGGTTGGGTTAGGTTAGGTTATATTTCGTTATTGATGTATATGAAGATTCCACGGAGACGGAGAAGCCAACTCGCCAGGAATGTTGTCAAATATTACCGCCGAGATGTTAGATTGGGTTAAGTTAGGGTATATTACGTTATTGATGTTTATAAAGGTCCCACGGAGACGTAGATGCCAACAAGCCAGGAATGTGGTCAAATATTACCGCCGAGATGTTATTTTGGGTTAGGATAGGTTATATTACGTTATTGATGTATATAAATGTACCACGGAGACGTAGATGCCAACTCGCCATGAATGTTTTCAAATATTACCGCCGAGATGTTAGGTTGGGTTAGGTTAGGTTATATTTCGTTATTGATGCATATGAAGATTCCACGGAGACGGAGAAGCCAACTCGCCAGGAATGTTTTCAAATATTACCGACGAGATGTTAGGTTGGGTTAGGTTAGGTTATATCACGTTATTGATGTATATAAAGGTCCCACGGAGACGGAGAAGCCAACTCGCCAGGAATGTTGTCAAATATTACCGCCGAGATGATAGGTTGGGTTAGTTTAGGTTATATTACGTTATTGATGTATATAAATGTCCCGCGGAGACGTAGAAGCCAACTCGCCAGGTATGTTGTCAAATATTACCGCCGAGATGTTAGGTTGGGTTAGGTTAGGTTATATTTCGTTATTGATGTATATGAAGATTCCACGGAGACGTAGAGGCCAACTCGACAGGAATGTTGTCAAATATTACCGACGAGATGTTAGGTTGGGTTAGGTTAGGTTATATCACGTTATTGATGTATATAAAGATCCCACGGAGACGGAGAAGCCAACTCGCCAGGAATGTTGTCAAATATTACCGCCGAGATGATAGGTTGGGTTAGTTTAGGTTATATTACGTTATTGATGTATATAAATGTCCCGCGGAGACGTAGAAGCCAACTCGCCAGGTATGTTGTCAAATATTACCGCCGAGATGTTAGGTTGGGTTAGGTTAGGTTATATTTCGTTATTGATGTATATGAAGATTCCACGGAGACGGAGAAGCCAACTCGCCAGGAATGTTGTCAAATATTACCGCCGAGATGTTAGATTGGGTTAAGTTAGGTTATATTACGTTATTGATGTATATAAATGTCCCACGGAGACGTAGAGGCCAACTCGCCAGGAATGTTGTCAAATATTACCGCCGAGATGATAGGTTGGGTTAGGTTAGGTTATATTACGTTATTGATGTATATAAAGGTCCCACGGAGACGTAGAGGCCAACTCGACAGGAATGTTGTCAAATATTACCGCCGAGGTGATAGGTTGGGTTAGGTTACGTTATATTACGTTATTGATGTTTATGAAGGTCAAACGGAGACGTAGAGGCCAACTCGCCAGGTATGATGTCAAATATTACCGCCGATATGTTAGGTTGGGTTAGGTTAGGTTATATTACGTTATTGATGTTTATAAAGGTCCCACGGAGACGTAGATGCCAACTCGCCATGAATGTTTTCAAATATTACCGCCGAGATGTTAGGTTGGGTTAGGTTAGGTTATATTACGTTATGGATGTCTATAAAGGTCCCACGGTGACGTAGAGTCCAACTCGCCAGGAATGTTTTCAAATATTACCGACGAGATGTTAGGTTGGGTTAGGTTAGGTTATATTACGTTATTGATGTATATAAAGGTCCCACCGAGGCGTAGAAGCCAACTCGCCAGGAATGTTGTGAAATATTACCGCCGAGATGTTAGGTTGGGATAGGTTAGGTTATATTACGTTATTGATGTATATGAAGATCCCACGGAGACGTAGAGGCCAACTCGCCAGGAATGATGTCAAATATTACCGCCGAGATGATAGGTTGGGTTAGGTTAGGTTATATTTCGTTATTGATGTATATGAAGGTTCCACGGAGACGTAGAGGCCAATTCGCCAGGTATGTTGTCAAATATTACCCCGAGATGTTAGGTTGGGTTAGGTTAGGTTATATTACGTTATTGATGTATATAAAGGTCCCACGGTGACGGAGAAGCCAACTCGCTAGGAATGTTGTCAAATATTACCGCCGAGATGTTAGGTTGGGTTAGATTAGATTATATTACGTTATTGATGTATATAAAGGTCCCACTGAGACGTAGAGGCCAACTCGCCAGGAATGTTGTCAAATATTACCGCCGAGATGATAGGTTGGATTAGGTTAGGCTATATTTCGTTATTGATGTATATGAAGGTCCCACGGAGACGTAGAGTCCAACTCGCCAGGAAGGTTGTCAAATGTTACCGCCGAGATGATAGGTTGGGTTAGGTTAGCTTATATTACGTTATTGATGTATATAAAGGTCCCACGGAGACGTAGAGACAAACTCGCCAGGAATGTTGTGAAATATTACCGCCGAGATGATAGGTTTGGTTAGGTTAGGTTATATTACGTTATTGATGTTTATGAAGGTCAAACGGAGACGTAGAGGCCAACTCGCCAGGTATGATGTCAAATATTACCGGCGAGATGTTAGGTTGGAATAGGTTAGGCTATATTACGTTACTGATGTATATGAAGATCCCACTGTGACGTAGAGGCCAACTCGCCAGGAATGTTGTCAAATATTACCGCCGAGATGATAGGTTGGGTTAGGTTAGGTTATATTACGTTATTGATGTATATAAAGGTCCCACGGAGACGTAGAGGCCAACTCGACAGGAATGTTGTCAAATATTACCTTCGATATGTTAGGTTGGGTTAGGTTAGGTTATATTACGTTATTGATGTTTATAAAGGTCCCACGGAGACGTAGATGCCAACAAGCCAGGAATGTGGTCAAATATTACCGCCGAGATGTTATTTTGTGTTAGGATAGGTTATATTACGTTATTGATGTATATAAATGTACCACGGAGACGTAGATGCCAACTCGCCATGAATGTTTTCAAATATTACCGCCGAGATGTTAGGTTGGGTTAGGTTAGGTTATATTACGTTATGGATGTCTATAAAGGTCCCACGGTGACGTAGAGTCCAACTCGCCAGGAATGTTTTCAAATATTACCGACGAGATGTTAGGTTGGGTTAGGTTAGGTTATATTACGTTATTGATGTATATAAAGGTCCCACCGAGGCGTAGAAGCCAACTCGCCAGGAATGTTGTGAAATATTACCGCCGAGATGTTAGGTTGGGATAGGTTAGGTTATATTACGTTATTGATGTATATGAAGATCCCACGGAGACGTAGAGGCCAACTCGCCAGGAATGATGTCAAATATTACCGCCGAGATGATAGGTTGGGTTAGGTTAGGTTATATTTCGTTATTGATGTATATGAAGGTTCCACGGAGACGTAGAGGCCAATTCGCCAGGTATGTTGTCAAATATTACCCCGAGATGTTAGGTTGGGTTAGGTTAGGTTATATTACGTTATTGATGTATATAAAGGTCCCACGGTGACGGAGAAGCCAACTCGCTAGGAATGTTGTCAAATATTACCGCCGAGATGTTAGGTTGGGTTAGATTAGATTATATTACGTTATTGATGTATATAAAGGTCCCACTGAGACGTAGAGGCCAACTCGCCAGGAATGTTGTCAAATATTACCGCCGAGATGATAGGTTGGATTAGGTTAGGCTATATTTCGTTATTGATGTATATGAAGGTCCCACGGAGACGTAGAGTCCAACTCGCCAGGAAGGTTGTCAAATGTTACCGCCGAGATGATAGGTTGGGTTAGGTTAGCTTATATTACGTTATTGATGTATATAAAGGTCCCACGGAGACGTAGAGACAAACTCGCCAGGAATGTTGTGAAATATTACCGCCGAGATGATAGGTTTGGTTAGGTTAGGTTATATTACGTTATTGATGTTTATGAAGGTCAAACGGAGACGTAGAGGCCAACTCGCCAGGTATGATGTCAAATATTACCGGCGAGATGTTAGGTTGGAATAGGTTAGGCTATATTACGTTACTGATGTATATGAAGATCCCACTGTGACGTAGAGGCCAACTCGCCAGGAATGTTGTCAAATATTACCGCCGAGATGATAGGTTGGGTTAGGTTAGGTTATATTACGTTATTGATGTATATAAAGGTCCCACGGAGACGTAGAGGCCAACTCGACAGGAATGTTGTCAAATATTACCTTCGATATGTTAGGTTGGGTTAGGTTAGGTTATATTACGTTATTGATGTTTATAAAGGTCCCACGGAGACGTAGATGCCAACAAGCCAGGAATGTGGTCAAATATTACCGCCGAGATGTTATTTTGTGTTAGGATAGGTTATATTACGTTATTGATGTATATAAATGTACCACGGAGACGTAGATGCCAACTCGCCATGAATGTTTTCAAATATTACCGCCGAGATGTTAGGTTGGGTTAGGTTAGGTTATATTACGTTATGGATGTCTATAAAGGTCCCACGGTGACGTAGAGTCCAACTCACCAGGAATGTTTTCAAATATTACCGACGGGGTGTTAGGTTGGGTTAGGTTAGGTTATATCACGTTATTGATGTATATAAAGGTCCCACGGAGACGGAGAAGCCAACTCGCCAGGAATGTTGTCAAATATTACCGCCGAGATGTTAGATTGGGTTAAGTTAGGTTATATTACGTTATTGATGTATATAAAGGTCCCACGGAGACGTAGAGGCCAACTCGCCAGGAATGTTGTCAAATATTACCGCCGAGATGATAGGTTGGGTTAGGTTAGGTTATATTACGTTATTGATGTATATAAAGGTCCCACGGAGACGTAGAGGCCAACTCGCCAGGAATGTTGTCAAATATTACCGCCGAGATGTTAGATTGGGTTAAGTTAGGTTATATTACGTTATTGATGTATATAAAGGTCCCACGGAGACGTAGAGGCCAACTCGCCAGGAATGTTGTCAAATATTACCGCCGAGATGTTAGGTTGGGTTAGGTTAGGTTATATCACGTTATAGATGTATATAAAGGTCCCGCGGAGACGTAGAGGCCAACAAGCCAGGAATGTGATCAAATATTACCGCCGAGATGTTAGGTTGGGTTAGGTTAGCTTATATTACGTTATTGATGTATAAAAAGATCCCACGGAGACGGAGAAGCCAACTCGCCAGGAATGTTTTCAAATATTACCGCCGAGATGTTAGGTTGGGTTAGGTTAGGTTATATTTCGTTATTGATGCATATGAAGGTCCCACGGAGACGTAGAGGCCAACAAGCCAGAAATCTGATCAAATATTACCGCCGTGATCATAGGTTGGGTTAGGTTAGGTTATATTTCGTTATTGATGTATATGAAGGTCCCACGGAGACGTAGAGACCAACTCGCCAGGAATGTTGTCAAATATTACAGCCGAGATGATAGGTTGGGTTAGGTTAGGTTATATTACGTTATTGATGTATATAAATGTCCCGCGGAGACGTAGAAGCCAACTCGCCAGGTATGTTGTCAAATATTACCGCCGAGATGTTAGGTTGGGTTAGGTTAGGTTATATTACGTTATTGATGTATATAAAGGTCCCACCGAGGCGTAGAAGCCAACTCGCCAGGAATGTTGTGAAATATTACCGCCGAGATGTTAGGTTGGGATAGGTTAGGTTATATTACGTTATTGATGTATATGAAGATCCCACGGAGACGTAGAGGCCAACTCGCCAGGAATGATGTCAAATATTACCGCCGAGATGATAGGTTGGGTTAGGTTAGGTTATATTTCGTTATTGATGTATATGAAGGTTCCACGGAGACGTAGAGGCCAATTCGCCAGGTATGTTGTCAAATATTACCCCGAGATGTTAGGTTGGGTTAGGTTAGGTTATATTACGTTATTGATGTATATAAAGGTCCCACGGAGACGGAGAAGCCAACTCGCCAGGAATGTTGTCAAATATTACCGCCGAGATGTTAGGTTGGGTTAGATTAGGTTATATTACGTTATTGATGTATATAAAGGTCCCACTGAGACGTAGAGGCCAACTCGCCAGGAATGTTGTCAAATATTACCCCCGAGATGATAGGTTGGGTTAGGTTAGGCTATATTTCGTTATTGATGTATATGAAGGTCCCACGGAGACGTAGATTCCAACTCGCCAGGAATGTTGTCAAATGTTACCGCCGAGATGATAGGTTGGGTTAGGTTAGTTTATATTACGTTATTGATGTATATAAAGGTCCCACGGAGACGTAGAGACAAACTCGCCAGGAATGTTGTGAAATATTACCGCCGAGATGATAGGTTTGGTTAGGTTAGGTTATATTACGTTATTGATGTTTATGAAGGTCAAACGGAGACGTAGAGGCCAACTCGCCAGGTATGATGTCAAATATTACCGGCGAGATGTTAGGTTGGAATAGGTTAGGCTATATTACGTTATTGATGTATATGAAGATCCCACTGTGACGTAGAGGCCAACTCGCCAGGAATGTTGTCAAATATTACCGCCGAGATGATAGGTTGGGTTAGGTTAGGTTATATTACGTTATTGATGTATATAAAGGTCCCACGGAGACGTAGAGGCCAACTCGACAGGAATGTTGTCAAATATTACCGCCGATATGTTAGGTTGGGTTAGGTTAGGTTATATTACGTTATTGATGTTTATAAAGGTCCCACGGAGACGTAGATGCCAACAAGCCAGGAATGTGGTCAAATATTACCGCCGAGATGTTATTTTGTGTTAGGATAGGTTATATTACGTTATTGATGTATATAAATGTACCACGGAGACGTAGATGCCAACTCGCCATGAATGTTTTCAAATATTACCGCCGAGATGTTAGGTTGGGTTAGGTTAGGTTATATTACGTTATGGATGTCTATAAAGGTCCCACGGTGACGTAGAGTCCAACTCGCCAGGAATGTTTTCAAATATTACCGACGAGATGTTAGTTTGGGTTAGGTTCGGTTATATCATGTTATTGATGTATATAAAGGTCCCACGGAGATGGAGAAGCCAACTCGCCAGGAATGTTGTCAAATATTACCGCCGAGATGTTAGATTGGGTTAAGTTAGGTTATATTACGTTATTGATGTATATAAAGGACCCACGGAGACGTAGAGGCCAACTCGCCAGGAATGTTGTCAAATATTACCGCCGAGATGATAGGTTGGGATAGGTTAGGTTATATTACGTTATTGATGTATATAAAGGTCCCACGGAGACGTAGAGGCCAACTCGCCAGGAATGTTGTCAAATATTACCGCCGAGATGTTAGATTGGGTTAAGTTAGGTTATATTACGTTATTGATGTATATAAAGGTCCCACGGAGACGTAGAGGCCAACTCGCCAGGAATGTTGTCAAATATTACCGCCGAGATGTTAGGTTGGGTTAGGTTAGGTTATATCACGTTATAGATGTATATAAAGGTCCCGCGGAGACGTAGAGGCCAACAAGCCAGGAATGTGATCAAATATTACCGCCGAGATGTTAGGTTGGGTTAGGTTAGCTTATATTACGTTATTGATGTATAAAAAGATCCCACGGAGACGGAGAAGCCAACTCGCCAGGAATGTTTTCAAATATTACCGCCGAGATGTTAGGTTGGGTTAGGTTAGGTTATATTTCGTTATTGACGCATATGAAGGTCCCACGGAGACGTAGAGGCCAACAAGCCAGAAATCTGATCAAATATTACCGCCGTGATCATAGGTTGGGTTAGGTTAGGTTATATTTCGTTATTGATGTATATGAAGGTCCCACGGAGACGTAGAGACCAACTCGCCAGGAATGTTGTCAAATATTACAGCCGAGATGATAGGTTGGGTTAGGTTAGGTTATATTACGTTATTGATGTATATAAAATGTCCCACGGAGACGGAGAAGCCAACTCGCCAGGAATGTTGTCAAATATTACCGCCGAGATGTTAGGTTGGGTTAGATTAGGTTATATTACGTTATTGACGTATATAAAGGTCCCACTGCGACGTAGAGGCCAACTCGCCAGGAATGTTGTCAAATATTACCGCCGAGATGATAGGTTGGGTTAGGTTAGGTTATATTTCGTTATTGATGTATATGAAGATTCCACGGAGACGGAGAAGCCAACTCGCCAGGAATGTTGTCAAATATTACCGCCGAGATGATAGGTTTGGTTAGGTTAGGTTATATTACGTTATTAATGTTTATGAAGGTCAAACGGAGACGTAGAGGCCAACTCGCCAGGTATGATGTCAAATATTACCGGCGAGATGTTAGGTTGGAATAGGTTAGGCTATATTACGTTATTGATGTATATGAAGATCCCACTGTGACGTAGAGGCCAACTCGCCAGGAATGTTGTCAAATATTACCGCCGAGATGATAGGTTGGGTTAGGTTAGGTTATATTACGTTATTGATGTATATAAAGGTCCCACGGAGACGTAGAGGCCAACTCGACAGGAATGTTGTCAAATATTACCGCCGAGGTGATAGGTTGGGTTAGGTTACGTTATATTACGTTATTGAAGTTTATGAAGGTCAAACGGAGACGTATACGCCAACTCGCCAGGTATGATGTCAAATATTACCGCCGATATGTTAGGTTGGTTTAGGTTAGGTTATATTACGTTATTGATGTTTATAAAGGTCCCACGGAGACGTAGAAGCCAACAAGCCAGGAATGTGGTCAAATATTACCGCCGAGATGTTATTTTGTGTTAGGATAGGTTATATTACGTTATTGATGTATATAAATGTACCACGGAGACGTAGATGCCAACTCGCCATGAATGTTTTCAAATATTACCGCCGAGATGTTAGGTTGGGTTAGGTTAGGTTATATTACGTTATGGATGTCTATAAAGGTCCCACGGTGACGTAGAGTCCAACTCGCCAGGAATGTTTTCAAATATTACCGACGAGATGTTAGGTTGGGTTAGGTTAGGTTATATCACGTTATTGATGTATATAAAGGTCCCACGGAGACGGAGAAGCCAACTCGCCAGGAATGTTGTCAAATATTACCGCCGAGATGATAGGTTGGGTTAGTTTAGGTTATATTACGTTATTGATGTATGTAAATGTCCCGCGGAGACGTAGAGGCCAACAAGCCAGGAATGTGATCAAATATTACCGCCGAGATGTTAGGTTGGGTTAGGTTAGCTTATATTACGTTATTGATGTATAAAAAGATCCCACGGAGACGGAGAAGCCAACTCGCCAGGAATGTTTTCAAATATTACCGCCGAGATGTTAGGTTGGGTTAGGTTAGGTTATATTTCGTTATTGATGCATATGAAGGTCCCACGGAGACGTAGAGGCCAACAAGCCAGAAATCTGATCAAATATTACCGCCGTGATCATAGGTTGGGTTAGGTTAGGTTATATTTCGTTATTGATGTATATGAAGGTCCCACGGAGACGTAGAGACCAACTCGCCAGGAATGTTGTCAAATATTACAGCCGAGATGATAGGTTGGGTTAGGTTAGGTTATATTACGTTATTGATGTATATAAAATGTCCGACGGAGACGGAGAAGCCAACTCGCCAGGAATGTTGTCAAATATTACCGCCGAGATGTTAGGTTGGGTTAGATTAGGTTATATTACGTTATTGACGTATATAAAGGTCCCACTGCGACGTAGAGGCCAACTCGCCAGGAATGTTGTCAAATATTACCGCCGAGATGATAGGTTGGGTTAGGTTAGGTTATATTTCGTTATTGATGTATATGGAGATTCCACGGAGACGGAGAAGCCAACTCGTCAGGAATGTTGTCAAATATTACCGCCGAGATGATAGGTTGGGTTAGGTTAGGTTATATTACGTTATTGATGTATATAAAGGTCCCACGGAGACGTAGAGACAAACTCGCCAGGAATGTTGTGAAATATTACCGCCGAGATGATAGGTTTGGTTAGGTTAGGTTATATTACGTTATTGATGTTTATGAAGGTCAAACGGAGACGTATACGCCAACTCGCCAGGTATGATGTCAAATATTACCGCCGATATGTTAGGTTGGGTTAGGTTAGGTTATATTACGTTATTGATGTTTATAAAGGTCCCACGGAGACGTAGATGCCAACAAGCCAGGAATGTGGTCAAATATTACCGCCGAGATGTTATTTTGTGTTAGGATAGGTTATATTACGTTATTGATGTATATAAATGTACCACGGAGACGTAGATGCCAACTCGCCATGAATGTTTTCAAATATTACCGCCGAGATGTTAGGTTGGGTTAGGTTAGGTTATATTACGTTATGGATGTCTATAAAGGTCCCACGGTGACGTAGAGTCCAACTCGCCAGGAATGTTTTCAAATATTACCGACGAGATGTTAGGTTGGGTTAGGTTAGGTTATATCACGTTATTGATGTATATAAAGGTCCCACGGAGACGGAGAAGCCAACTCGCCAGGAATGTTGTCAAATATTACCGCCGAGATGATAGGTTGGGTTAGTTTAGGTTATATTACGTTATTGATGTATGTAAATGTCCCGCGGAGACGTAGAAGCCAACTCGCCAGGAATGTTGTCAAATATTACCGCCGAGATGATAGGTTGGGATAGGTTAGGTTATATTACGTTATTGATGTATATAAAGGTCCCACGGAGACGTAGAGGCCAACTCGCCAGGAATGTTGTCAAATATTACCGCCGAGATGTTAGATTGGGTTAAGTTAGGTTATATTACGTTATTGATGTATATAAAGGACCCACGGAGACGTAGAGGCCAACTCGCCAGGAATGTTGTCAAATATTACCGCCGAGATGATAGGTTGGGATAGGTTAGGTTATATTACGTTATTGATGTATATAAAGGTCCCACGGAGACGTAGAGGCCAACTCGCCAGGAATGTTGTCAAATATTACCGCCGAGATGTTAGATTGGGTTAAGTTAGGTTATATTACGTTATTGATGTATATAAAGGTCCCACGGAGACGTAGAGGCCAACTCGCCAGGAATGTTGTCAAATATTACCGCCGAGATGTTAGGTTGGGTTAGGTTAGGTTATATCACGTTATAGATGTATATAAAGGTCCCGCGGAGACGTAGAGGCCAACAAGCCAGGAATGTGATCAAATATTACCGCCGAGATGTTAGGTTGGGTTAGGTTAGCTTATATTACGTTATTGATGTATAAAAAGATCCCACGGAGACGGAGAAGCCAACTCGCCAGGAATGTTTTCAAATATTACCGCCGAGATGTTAGGTTGGGTTAGGTTAGGTTATATTTCGTTATTGATGCATATGAAGGTCCCACGGAGACGTAGAGGCCAACAAGCCAGAAATCTGATCAAATATTACCGCCGTGATCATAGGTTGGGTTAGGTTAGGTTATATTTCGTTATTGATGTATATGAAGGTCCCACGGAGACGTAGAGACCAACTCGCCAGGAATGTTGTCAAATATTACAGCCGAGATGATAGGTTGGGTTAGGTTAGGTTATATTACGTTATTGATGTATATAAATGTCCCGCGGAGACGTAGAAGCCAACTCGCCAGGTATGTTGTCAAATATTACCGCCGAGATGTTAGGTTGGGTTAGGTTAGGTTATATCACGTTATAGATGTATATAAAGGTCCCGCGGAGACGTAGAGGCCAACAAGCCAGGAATGTGATCAAATATTACCGCCGAGATGTTAGGTTGGGTTAGGTTAGCTTATATTACGTTATTGATGTATAAAAAGATCCCACGGAGACGGAGAAGCCAACTCGCCAGGAATGTTGTCAAATATTACCGCCGAGATGTTAGGTTGGGTTAGGTTAGGTTATATTTCGTTATTGATGCATATGAAGGTCCCACGGAGACGTAGAGGCCAACAAGCCAGAAATCTGATCAAATATTACCGCCGTGATCATAGGTTGGGTTAGGTTAGGTTATATTTCGTTATTGATGTATATGAAGGTCCCACGGAGACGTAGAGACCAACTCGCCAGGAATGTTGTCAAATATTACAGCCGAGATGATAGGTTGGGTTAGGTTAGGTTATATTACGTTATTGATGTATATAAATGTCCCGCGGAGACGTAGAAGCCAACTCGCCAGGTATGTTGTCAAATATTACCGCCGAGATGTTAGGTTGGGTTAGGTTAGGTTATATTACGTTATTGATGTATATAAAGGTCCCACCGAGGCGTAGAAGCCAACTCGCCAGGAATGTTGTGAAATATTACCGCCGAGATGTTAGGTTGGGATAGGTTAGGTTATATTACGTTATTGATGTATATGAAGATCCCACGGAGACGTAGAGGCCAACTCGCCAGGAATGATGTCAAATATTACCGCCGAGATGATAGGTTGGGTTAGGTTAGGTTATATTTCGTTATTGATGTATATGAAGGTTCCACGGAGACGTAGAGGCCAATTCGCCAGGTATGTTGTCAAATATTACCCCGAGATGTTAGGTTGGGTTAGGTTAGGTTATATTACGTTATTGATGTATATAAAGGTCCCACGGAGACGGAGAAGCCAACTCGCCAGGAATGTTGTCAAATATTACCGCCGAGATGTTAGGTTGGGTTAGATTAGGTTATATTACGTTATTGATGTATATAAAGGTCCCACTGAGACGTAGAGGCCAACTCGCCAGGAATGTTGTCAAATATTACCCCCGAGATGATAGGTTGGGTTAGGTTAGGCTATATTTCGTTATTGATGTATATGAAGGTCCCACGGAGACGTAGATTCCAACTCGCCAGGAATGTTGTCAAATGTTACCGCCGAGATGATAGGTTGGGTTAGGTTAGTTTATATTACGTTATTGATGTATATAAAGGTCCCACGGAGACGTAGAGACAAACTCGCCAGGAATGTTGTGAAATATTACCGCCGAGATGATAGGTTTGGTTAGGTTAGGTTATATTACGTTATTGATGTTTATGAAGGTCAAACGGAGACGTAGAGGCCAACTCGCCAGGTATGATGTCAAATATTACCGGCGAGATGTTAGGTTGGAATAGGTTAGGCTATATTACGTTATTGATGTATATGAAGATCCCACTGTGACGTAGAGGCCAACTCGCCAGGAATGTTGTCAAATATTACCGCCGAGATGATAGGTTGGGTTAGGTTAGGTTATATTACGTTATTGATGTATATAAAGGTCCCACGGAGACGTAGAGGCCAACTCGACAGGAATGTTGTCAAATATTACCGCCGATATGTTAGGTTGGGTTAGGTTAGGTTATATTACGTTATTGATGTTTATAAAGGTCCCACGGAGACGTAGATGCCAACAAGCCAGGAATGTGGTCAAATATTACCGCCGAGATGTTATTTTGTGTTAGGATAGGTTATATTACGTTATTGATGTATATAAATGTACCACGGAGACGTAGATGCCAACTCGCCATGAATGTTTTCAAATATTACCGCCGAGATGTTAGGTTGGGTTAGGTTAGGTTATATTACGTTATGGATGTCTATAAAGGTCCCACGGTGACGTAGAGTCCAACTCGCCAGGAATGTTTTCAAATATTACCGACGAGATGTTAGTTTGGGTTAGGTTCGGTTATATCATGTTATTGATGTATATAAAGGTCCCACGGAGATGGAGAAGCCAACTCGCCAGGAATGTTGTCAAATATTACCGCCGAGATGTTAGATTGGGTTAAGTTAGGTTATATTACGTTATTGATGTATATAAAGGACCCACGGAGACGTAGAGGCCAACTCGCCAGGAATGTTGTCAAATATTACCGCCGAGATGATAGGTTGGGATAGGTTAGGTTATATTACGTTATTGATGTATATAAAGGTCCCACGGAGACGTAGAGGCCAACTCGCCAGGAATGTTGTCAAATATTACCGCCGAGATGTTAGATTGGGTTAAGTTAGGTTATATTACGTTATTGATGTATATAAAGGTCCCACGGAGACGTAGAGGCCAACTCGCCAGGAATGTTGTCAAATATTACCGCCGAGATGTTAGGTTGGGTTAGGTTAGGTTATATCACGTTATAGATGTATATAAAGGTCCCGCGGAGACGTAGAGGCCAACAAGCCAGGAATGTGATCAAATATTACCGCCGAGATGTTAGGTTGGGTTAGGTTAGCTTATATTACGTTATTGATGTATAAAAAGATCCCACGGAGACGGAGAAGCCAACTCGCCAGGAATGTTTTCAAATATTACCGCCGAGATGTTAGGTTGGGTTAGGTTAGGTTATATTTCGTTATTGACGCATATGAAGGTCCCACGGAGACGTAGAGGCCAACAAGCCAGAAATCTGATCAAATATTACCGCCGTGATCATAGGTTGGGTTAGGTTAGGTTATATTTCGTTATTGATGTATATGAAGGTCCCACGGAGACGTAGAGACCAACTCGCCAGGAATGTTGTCAAATATTACAGCCGAGATGATAGGTTGGGTTAGGTTAGGTTATATTACGTTATTGATGTATATAAAATGTCCCACGGAGACGGAGAAGCCAACTCGCCAGGAATGTTGTCAAATATTACCGCCGAGATGTTAGGTTGGGTTAGATTAGGTTATATTACGTTATTGACGTATATAAAGGTCCCACTGCGACGTAGAGGCCAACTCGCCAGGAATGTTGTCAAATATTACCGCCGAGATGATAGGTTGGGTTAGGTTAGGTTATATTTCGTTATTGATGTATATGAAGATTCCACGGAGACGGAGAAGCCAACTCGCCAGGAATGTTGTCAAATATTACCGCCGAGATGATAGGTTTGGTTAGGTTAGGTTATATTACGTTATTAATGTTTATGAAGGTCAAACGGAGACGTAGAGGCCAACTCGCCAGGTATGATGTCAAATATTACCGGCGAGATGTTAGGTTGGAATAGGTTAGGCTATATTACGTTATTGATGTATATGAAGATCCCACTGTGACGTAGAGGCCAACTCGCCAGGAATGTTGTCAAATATTACCGCCGAGATGATAGGTTGGGTTAGGTTAGGTTATATTACGTTATTGATGTATATAAAGGTCCCACGGAGACGTAGAGGCCAACTCGACAGGAATGTTGTCAAATATTACCGCCGAGGTGATAGGTTGGGTTAGGTTACGTTATATTACGTTATTGAAGTTTATGAAGGTCAAACGGAGACGTATACGCCAACTCGCCAGGTATGATGTCAAATATTACCGCCGATATGTTAGGTTGGTTTAGGTTAGGTTATATTACGTTATTGATGTTTATAAAGGTCCCACGGAGACGTAGAAGCCAACAAGCCAGGAATGTGGTCAAATATTACCGCCGAGATGTTATTTTGTGTTAGGATAGGTTATATTACGTTATTGATGTATATAAATGTACCACGGAGACGTAGATGCCAACTCGCCATGAATGTTTTCAAATATTACCGCCGAGATGTTAGGTTGGGTTAGGTTGGGTTATATTACGTTATGGATGTCTATAAAGGTCCCACGGTGACGTAGAGTCCAACTCGCCAGGAATGTTTTCAAATATTACCGACGAGATGTTAGGGTGGGTTAGGTTAGGTTATATCACGTTATTGATGTATATAAAGGTCCCACGGAGACGGAGAAGCCAACTCGCCAGGAATGTTGTCAAATATTACCGCCGAGATGATAGGTTGGGTTAGTTTAGGTTATATTACGTTATTGATGTATGTAAATGTCCCGCGGAGACGTAGAGGCCAACAAGCCAGGAATGTGATCAAATATTACCGCCGAGATGTTAGGTTGGGTTAGGTTAGCTTATATTACGTTATTGATGTATAAAAAGATCCCACGGAGACGGAGAAGCCAACTCGCCAGGAATGTTTTCAAATATTACCGCCGAGATGTTAGGTTGGGTTAGGTTAGGTTATATTTCGTTATTGACGCATATGAAGGTCCCACGGAGACGTAGAGGCCAACAAGCCAGAAATCTGATCAAATATTACCGCCGTGATCATAGGTTGGGTTAGGTTAGGTTATATTTCGTTATTGATGTATATGAAGGTCCCACGGAGACGTAGAGACCAACTCGCCAGGAATGTTGTCAAATATTACAGCCGAGATGATAGGTTGGGTTAGGTTAGGTTATATTACGTTATTGATGTATATAAAATGTCCCACGGAGACGGAGAAGCCAACTCGCCAGGAATGTTGTCAAATATTACCGCCGAGATGTTAGGTTGGGTTAGATTAGGTTATATTACGTTATTGACGTATATAAAGGTCCCACTGCGACGTAGAGGCCAACTCGCCAGGAATGTTGTCAAATATTACCGCCGAGATGATAGGTTGGGTTAGGTTAGGTTATATTTCGTTATTGATGTATATGGAGATTCCACGGAGACGGAGAAGCCAACTCGTCAGGAATGTTGTCAAATATTACCGCCGAGATGATAGGTTGGGTTAGGTTAGGTTATATTACGTTATTGATGTATATAAAGGTCCCACGGAGACGTAGAGACAAACTCGCCAGGAATGTTGTGAAATATTACCGCCGAGATGATAGGTTTGGTTAGGTTAGGTTATATTACGTTATTGATGTTTATGAAGGTCAAACGGAGACGTATACGCCAACTCGCCAGGTATGATGTCAAATATTACCGCCGATATGTTAGGTTGGGTTAGGTTAGGTTATATTACGTTATTGATGTTTATAAAGGTCCCACGGAGACGTAGATGCCAACAAGCCAGGAATGTGGTCAAATATTACCGCCGAGATGTTATTTTGTGTTAGGATAGGTTATATTACGTTATTGATGTATATAAATGTACCACGGAGACGTAGATGCCAACTCGCCATGAATGTTTTCAAATATTACCGCCGAGATGTTAGGTTGGGTTAGGTTAGGTTATATTACGTTATGGATGTCTATAAAGGTCCCACGGTGACGTAGAGTCCAACTCGCCAGGAATGTTTTCAAATATTACCGACGAGATGTTAGGTTGGGTTAGGTTAGGTTATATCACGTTATTGATGTATATAAAGGTCCCACGGAGACGGAGAAGCCAACTCGCCAGGAATGTTGTCAAATATTACCGCCGAGATGATAGGTTGGGTTAGTTTAGGTTATATTACGTTATTGATGTATATAAATGTCCCGCGGAGACGTAGAAGCCAACTCGCCAGGTATGTTGTCAAATATTACCGCCGAGATGTTAGGTTGGGTTAGGTTAGGTTATATTACGTTATTGATGTATATAAAGGTCCCACGGAGGCGTAGAAGCCAACTCGCCAGGAATGTTGTGAAATATTACCGCCGAGATGTTAGGTTGGGATAGGTTAGGTTATATTACGTTATTGATGTATATAAAGGTCCCACGGAGACGTAGAGACAAACTCGCCAGGAATGTTGTCAAATATTACCGCCGAGATGATAGGTTGGGTTAGGTTAGGCTATATTTCGTTATTGATGTATATGAAGGTCCCACGGAGACATAGAGTCCAACTCGCCAGGAATGTTGTCAAATGTTACCGCCGAGATGATATGTTGGGTTAGGTTAGGTTATATTGCGTTATTGATGTATATAAAGGTCCCACGGAGACGTAGAGACAAACTCGCCAGGAATGTTGTGAAATATTACCGCCGAGATGATAGGTTTGGTTAGGTTAGGTTATATTACGTTATTGATGTTTATGAAGGTCAAACGGAGACGTAGAGGCCAACTCGCCAGGTATGATGTCAAATATTACCGCCGATATGTTAGGTTGGGTTAGGTTAGGTTATATTACGTTATTGATGTTTATAAAGGTCCCACGGAGACGTAGATGCCAACTCGCCATGAATGTTTTCAAATATTACCGCCGAGATGTTAGGTTGGGTTAGGTTAGGTTATATTACGTTATGGATGTCTATAAAGGTCCCACGGTGACGTAGAGTCCAACTCGCCAGGAATGTTTTCAAATATTACCGACGAGATGTTAGGTTGGGTTAGGTTAGGTTATATCACGTTATTGATGTATATAAAGGTCCCACGGAGACGGAGAAGCCAACTCGCCAGGAATGTTGTCAAATATTACCGCCGAGATGATAGGTTGGGTTAGTTTAGGTTATATTACGTTATTGATGTATATAAATGTCCCGCGGAGACGTAGAAGCCAACTCGCCAGGTATGTTGTCAAATATTACCGCCGAGATGTTAGGTTGGGTTAGGTTAG
Source organism: Xylocopa violacea (assembly GCA_963969225.1). Taxonomy (NCBI): domain Eukaryota; kingdom Metazoa; phylum Arthropoda; class Insecta; order Hymenoptera; family Apidae; genus Xylocopa; species Xylocopa violacea. The sequence goes on from CAXAJV010001114.1 coordinate 3,527,818, forward strand.
GTTATATTACGTTATTGATGTATATAAAGGTCCCACGGAGGCGTAGAAGCCAACTCGCCAGGAATGTTGTGAAATATTACCGCCGAGATGTTAGGTTGGGATAGGTTAGGTTATATTACGTTATTGATGTATATAAAGGTCCCACGGAGACGTAGAGACAAACTCGCCAGGAATGTTGTCAAATATTACCGCCGAGATGATAGGTTGGGTTAGGTTAGGCTATATTTCGTTATTGATGTATATGAAGGTCCCACGGAGACATAGAGTCCAACTCGCCAGGAATGTTGTCAAATGTTACCGCCGAGATGATATGTTGGGTTAGGTTAGGTTATATTACGTTATTGATGTATATAAAGGTCCCACGGAGACGTAGAGACAAACTCGCCAGGAATGTTGTGAAATATTACCGCCGAGATGATAGGTTTGGTTAGGTTAGGTTATATTACGTTATTGATGTTTATGAAGGTCAAACGGAGACGTAGAGGCCAACTCGCCAGGTATGATGTCAAATATTACCGCCGATATGTTAGGTTGGGTTAGGTTAGGTTATATTACGTTATTGATGTTTATAAAGGTCCCACGGAGACGTAGATGCCAACAAGCCAGGAATGTGGTCAAATATTACCGCCGAGATGTTATTTTGTGTTAGGATAGGTTATATTACGTTATTGATGTATATAAATGTACCACGGAGACGTAGATGCCAACTCGCCAGGAATGTTGTCAAATATTACCGCCGAGATGATAGGTTGGGTTAGGTTAGGCTATATTTCGTTATTGATGTATATGAAGGTCCCACGGAGACGTAGAGTCCAACTCGCCAGGAATGTTGTCAAATGTTACCGCCGAGATGATAGGTTGGGTTAGGTTAGGTTATATTACGTTATTGATGTATATAAAGGTCCCACGGAGACGTAGAGACAAACTCGCCAGGAATGTTGTGAAATATTACCGCCGAGATGATAGGTTTGGTTAGGTTAGGTTATATTACGTTATTGATGTTTATGAAGGTCAAACGGAGACGTAGAGGCCAACTCGCCAGGTATGATGTCAAATATTACCGCCGATATGTTAGGTTGGGTTAGGTTAGGTTATAATACGTTATTGATGTTTATAAAGGTCCCACGGAGACGTAGATGCCAACAAGCCAGGAATGTGGTCAAATATTACCGCCGAGATGTTATTTTGTGTTAGGATAGGTTATATTACGTTATTGATGTATATAAATGTACCACGGAGACGTAGATGCCAACTCGCCATGAATGTTTTCAAATATTACCGCCGAGATGTTAGGTTGGGTTAGGTTAGGTTATATTACGTTATGGATGTCTATAAAGGTCCCACGGTGACGTAGAGTCCAACTCGCCAGGAATGTTTTCAAATATTACCGACGAGATGTTAGGTTGGGTTAGGTTAGGTTATATCACGTTATTGATGTATATAAAGGTCCCACGGAGACGTGGAGGCCAACTCGCCAGGAATGTTGTCAAATATTATCGCCGAGATGTTAGGTTGGGTTAGATTAGGTTATATTACGTTATTGATGTATATAAAGGTCCCACTGAGACGTAGAGGCCAACTCGCCAGGAATGTTGTCAAATATTACCGCCGAGATGATAGGTTGGGTTAGGTTAGGCTATATTTCGTTATTGATGTATATGAAGGTCCCACGGAGACGTAGAGTCCAACTCGCCAGGAATGTTGTGAAATATTACCGCCGAGATGATAGGTTTGGTTAGGTTAGGTTATATTACGTTATTGATGTTTATGAAGGTCAAACGGAGACGTAGAGGCCAACTCGCCAGGTATGATGTCAAATATTACCGCCGAGATGATAGGTTGGGTTAGGTTAGGTTATATTTCGTTATTGATGTATATAAAGGTCCCACGGTGACGTAGAGGCCAACTCGCCAGGAATGTTGTCAAATATTACCGCCGAGATGATAGGTTGGGTTAGGTTAGGTTATATTACGTTATTGATGTATATAAAGGTCCCACGGAGACGTAGAGGCCAACTCGACAGGAATGTTGTCAAATATTACCGCCGAGGTGATAGGTTGGGTTAGGTTACGTTATATTACGTTATTGATGTTTATGAAGGTCAAACGGAGACGTAGAGGCCAACTGGCCAGGTATGATGTCAAATATTACCGCCGATATGTTAGGTTGGGTTAGGTTAGGTTATATTACGTTATTGATGAATAAAAAGATCCCACGGAGACGGAGAAGCCTACTAGCCAGGAACGTTGTCAAATATTACCGCCGAGATGTTAGGTTGGGTTAAGTTAGGTTTTATTACGTTGTTGATGTATATAAAGGTCCTACGGAGACGTAAATGCCAACTCGCCATGAATGTTGTCAAATATTACCGCCGAGATGATAGGTTGGGTTAGGTTAGGTTATATTTCGTTATTGATGTATATGAAGGTCCCACGGAGACGTAGAGACCAACTCGCCAGGAATGTTGTCAAATATTACCGCCGAGATGATAGGTTGGGTTAGGTTAGGTTATATTACGTTATTGATGTATATAAAATGTCCCACGGAGACGGAGAAGCCAACTCGCCAGGAATGTTGTCAAATATTACCGCCGAGATGTTAGATTGGGTTAGGTTAGGTTATATTACGTTATTGACGTATATAAAGGTCCCACTGCGACGTAGAGGCCAACTCGCCAGGAATGTTGTCAAATATTACCGCCGAGATGATAGGTTGGGTTAGGTTAGGTTATATTTCGTTATTGGTGTATATGAAGGTCCCACGGAGACATAGAGGCCAACTCGCCAGGAATGATGTCAGATATTACCGCCGAGACGATAGGTTGGGTTAGGTTAGGTTATATTTCGTTATTGGTGTATATGAAGGTCCCACGGAGACGCAGAGGCCAACTCGCCAGGAATGTTGTCAAATATTACCGCCGAGATGATAGGTTGGGTTAGGTTAGGTTATATTTCGTTATTGATGTATATGAAGGTCCCACGGAGACATAGAGGCCAACTCGCCAGGAATGATGTCAGATATTACCGCCGAGATGATAGGTTGGGTTAGGTTAGGTTATATTTCGTTATTGGTGTATATGAAGGTTCCACGGAGACGTAGAGGCCAACTCGCCAGGAATGTTGTCAAATATTACCGCCGAGATGTCAGATTGGGTTAAGTTAGGTTTTATTACGTTATTTATGTATATAAAGGTCCCACGGAGACGTAGAGGCCAACTCGCCAGGAATGATGTCAAATATTACCGCCGAGATGATAGGTTGGGCTATGTTAGGTTATATTTCGTTATTGATGTATATGAAGGTTCCACGGAGACGTAGAGGCCAAATCGCCAGGTATGTTGTCAAATATTACCGCCGAGATGTTAGGTTGGGTTAGGTTAGATTATATTACGTTATTGATGTATATAAAGGTCCCACGGCGACGGAGAAGCCAACTCGCCAGGAATGTTGTCAAATATTACCGCCGAGATGTTAGATTGGGTTAGGTTAGGTTATATTACGTTATTGATGTATATGAAGGTCCCACGGAGACATAGAGGCCAACTCGCCAGGAATGATGTCAGATATTACCGCCGAGATGATAGGTTGGGTTAGGTTAGGTTATATTTCGTTATTGGTGTATATGAAGGTTCCACGGAGACGTAGAGGCCAACTCGCCAGGTATGTTGTCAAATATTACCGCCGAGATGTTAGGTTGGGTTAGGTTAGGTTACATCACGTTATAGATGTATATAAAGTTCCCACTGAGACGTAGAGGCCAACTCGCCAGGAATGTTGTCAAATATTACCGCCGAGATGATAGGTTGGGTTAGGTTAGGTTATATTACGTTATTGATGTATATAAAGGTCCTACGGAGACGTAGAGGCCAACTCGCCATGAATGTTGTCAAATATTACTGCCGAGATGATAGGTTGGGTTAGGTTAGGTTATATTTCGTTAAACGATGTATATGAAGGTCCCACGGAGACGTAGAGACCAACTCGCCAGGAATGTTGTCAAATATTACCGCCGAGATGATAGGTTGGGTTAGGTTAGGTTATATTACGTTATTGACGTATATAAAATGTCCCACGGAGACGGAGAAGCCAACTCGCCAGGAATGTTGTCAAATATTACCGCCGAGATGTTAGATTGGGTTAGGTTAGGTTATATTACGTTATTGATGTATATGAAGGTCCCACGGAGACATAGAGGCCAACTCGCCAGGAATGATGTCAGATATTACCGCCGATATGATAGGTTGGGTTAGGTTAGGTTATATTTCGTTATTGGTTTATATGAAGTTTCCACGGAGACGTAGAGGCCAACTCGCCAGGAATGTTGTCAAATATTACCGCCGAGATGTCAGATTGGGTTAAGTTAGGTTTCATTACGTTATTTATGTATATAAAGGTCCCACGGAGACGTAGATGCCAACTCGCCAGGAATGTTGTCAAATATTACCGCCGAGGTGATAGGTTGGGTTAGGTTACGTTATATTACGTTATTGATATTTATGAACGTCAAACGGAGACGTAGAGGCCAACTCGCCAGGTAAGATGTCAAATATTACCGCCGAGATGTTAGGTTGGGTTAGATTAGGTTATATTACGTTATTGATGTATATAAAGGTCCCACTGAGACGTAGAGGCCAACTCGCCAGGAATGTTGTCAAATATTACCGCAGAGATGATAGGTTGGGATAGGTTAGGTTATATTTCGTTATTGATGTATATGAAGGTTCCACGGAGACGTAGAGGCCGACTCGCCAGGTATGTTGTCAAATATTACCGCCGAAATGTTAGATTGGGTTAGGTTAGGTTATATTACGTTATTGATGTATATGAAGGTCCCACGGAGACGTAGAGGCCAACTCGCCAGGAATGATGTCAAATATTACCGCCGAGATGATAGGTTGGGTTAGGTTAGGTTATATTTCGTTATTGTTGTATATGAAGGTCCCACGGAGACGTAGAGGCCAACTCGACAGGAATGTTGTCAAATATTACCGCCGAGGTGATAGGTTGGGTTAGGTTACGTTATATTACGTTATTGATGTTTATTAAGGTCAAACGGAGACGTAGAGGCCAACTCGCCAGGTAAGATGTCAAATATTACCGCCGAGATGTTAGGTTGGGTTAGATTAGGTTATATTACGTTATTGATGTATATAAAGGTCCCACTGAGACGTAGATGCCAACAAGCCAGGAATGTGCTCAAATATTACCGCCGAGATGATAGGTTGGGTTAGGTTAGGTTATATTACGTTATTGATGTATATAAATTGTCCCACGGAGACGGAGAAGCCAACTCGCCAGGTATGTTGTCCAATATTACCGCCGAGATGTTAGGTTGGGTTAGGTTAGATTATATTACGTTATTGATGTATATAAAGGTCCCACGGCGACGGAGAAGCCAACTCGCCAGGAATGTTGTCAAATATTACCGCCGAGATGTTAGGTTGGGTTAGATTAGGTTATATTACGTTATTGATGTATATAAAGTTCCCACTGAGACGTAGAGGCCAACTCGCCAGGAATGTTGTCAAATATTACCGCCGAGATGATAGGTTGTGTTAGGTTAGGTTATATTTTGTTATTGATGTATATGAAGATTCCACGGAGACGTAGAGGCCAACTCGCCAGGTATGTTGTCAAATATTACCGCAGAGATGTTAGGTTGGGTTAGGTTAGGTTATATTACGTTATTGATGTATATGAAGGTCCCACGGAGACGTAGAGGCCAACTCGCCTTGAATGTTGTCAAATATTACCGCCGAGATGATAGGTTGGGATAGGTTAGGTTATATTTCGTTATTGATGTATATGAAGGTTCCACGGAGACGTAGAGGCCAAATCGCCAGGTATGTTGTCAAATATTACCGCCGAGATGTTAGGTTGGGTTAGGTTAGATTATATTACGTTGTTGATGTATATAAAGGTCCCACGGCGACGGAGAAGCCAACTCGCCAGGAATGTTGTCAAATATTACCGCCGAGATGTTAGATTGGGTTAGGTTAGGTTATATTACGTTATTGATGTTTATGAAGGTCAAACGGAGACGTAGAGGCCAACTGGCCAGGTATGATGTCAAATATTACCGCCGATATGTTAGGTTGGGTTAGGTTAGGTTATATTACGTTATTGATGTTTATAAAGGTCCCACGGAGACGTAGATGCCAACAAGCCAGGAATGTGGTCAAATATTACCGCCGAGATGTTATTTTGTGTTAGGATAGGTTATATTACGTTATTGATGTATATAAATGTACCACGGAGACGTAGATGCCAACTCGCCATGAATGTTTTCAAATATTACCGCCGAGATGTTAGGTTGGGTTAGGTTAGGTTATATCACGTTATTGATGTATATAAAGGTCCCACGGAGACGGAGAAGCCAACTCGCCAGGAATGATGTCAAATATTACCGCCGAGATGTTAGGTTGGGTTAAGTTAGGTTTTATTACGTTATTGATGTATATAAAGGTCCCACTGAGACGTAGAGGCCAACTCGCCAGGAATGTTGTCAAATATTACCGCCGAGATGATAGGTTGGGTTAGGTTAGGCTATATTTCGTTATTGATGTATATGAAGGTCCCACGGAGACGTAGAGTCCAACTCGACAGGAATGTTGTCAAATATTACCGCCGAGGTGATAGGTTGGGTTAGGTTACGTTATATTACCTTATTGATGTTTATGAAGGTCAAACGGAGACGTAGAGGCCAACTCGCTAGGTATGATGTCAAATATTACCACCGATATGTTAGGTTGGGTTAGGTTAGGTTATATTACGTTATTGATGTTTATAAAGGTCCCACGGAGACGTAGATGCCAACAAGCCAGGAATGTGGTCAAATATTACCGCCGAGATGTTATTTTGTGTTAGGATAGGTTATATTACGTTATTGATGTATATAAATGTACCACGGAGACGTAGATGCCAACTCGCCATGAATGTTTTCAAATATTACCGCCGAGATGTTAGGTTGGGTTAGGTTAGGTTATATTACGTTATGGATGTCTATAAAGGTCCCACGGTTACGTAGAGTCCAACTCGCCAGGAATGTTTTCAAATATTACCGACGAGATGTTAGGTTGGGTTAGGTTAGGTTATATCACGTTATTGATGTATATAAAGGTCCCACGGAGACGGAGAAGCCAACTCGCCAGGAATGTTGTCAAATATTACCGCCGAGATGTTAGATTGGGTTAGGTTAGGTTATATTACGTTATTGATGTATATGAAGGTCCCACGGAGACATAGAGGCCAACTCGCCAGGAATGATGTCAGATATTACCGCCGAGATGATAGGTTGGGCTAGGTTAGGTTATATTTCGTTATTGGTGTATATGAAGGTTCCACGGAGACGTAGAGGCCAACTCGCCAGGTATGTTGTCAAATATTACCGCCGAGATGTTAGGTTGGGTTAGGTTAGGTTATATTACGTTATTGATGTTTATAAAGGTACCACACAGACGTAGATGCCAACAAGCCAGGAATGTGCTCAAATATTACCGCCGAGATGTTATTTTGGGTTAGGATAGGTTATATCACGTTATTGATGTATATAAAAGTACCACGGAGACGTAGATGCCAACTCGCCATGAATGTTTTCAAATATTACCGACGGGATGTTAGGTTGGGATAGGTTAGGTTATATCACGTTATAGATGTATATAAAGGTCCCGCGGAGACGTAGAGCCCAACAAGCCAGGAATGTGATGAAATATTATCGCCGGGATGTTAGGTTGGGTAAGGTTAGGTTACATTACGTTATTGATGTATAAAAAGATCCCACGGAGACGGAGAAGCCAACTCGCCAGGAATGTTTTCAAATATTACCGCCGAGATGTTAGATTGGGTTAGGTTAGGTTATATTACGTTATTGACGTATATAAAGGTCCCACTGCGACGTAGAGGCCAACTCGCCAGGAATGTTGTCAAATATTACCGCCGAGATGATAGGTTGGGTTAGGTTAGGTTATATTTCGTTATTGATGTATATGAAGGTTCCACGGAGACATAGAAGCCAACTCGCCAGGAATGATGTCAGATATTACCGCCGAGATGATAGGTTGGGTTAGGTTAGGTTATATTTCGTTATTGGTGTATATGAAGGTTCCACGGAGACGTAGAGGCCAACTCGCCAGGAATGTTGTCAAATATTACCGCCGAGATGATAGGTTGGGTTAGGTTAGGTTATATTACGTTATTGATGTATATAAAGGACCCACGGAGACGTAGAGGCCAACTCGACAGGAATGTTGTCAAATATTACCGCCGAGGTGATAGGTTGGGTTAGGTTACGTTATATTACGTTATTGATGTTTATGAAGGTCAAACGGAGACGTAGAGGCCAACTGGCCAGGTATGATGTCAAATATTACCGCCGATATGTTAGGTTGGGTTAGATTAGGTTATATTACGTTATTGATGTATATAAAGGTCCCACTGAGACGTAGATGCCAACAAGCCAGGAATGTGCTCAAATATTACCGCCGAGATGATAGGTTGGGTTAGGTTAGGTTATATTACGTTATTGATGTATATAAATTGTCCCACGGAGACGGAGAAGCCAACTCGCCAGGTATGTTGTCCAATATTACCGCCGAGATGTTAGGTTGGGTTAGGTTAGATTATATTACGTTATTGATGTATATAAAGGTCCCACGGCGACGGAGAAGCCAACTCGCCAGGAATGTTGTCAAATATTACCGCCGAGATGTTAGGTTGGGTTAGATTAGGTTATATTACGTTATTGATGTATATAAAGTTCCCACTGAGACGTAGAGGCCAACTCGCCAGAAATGTTGTCAAATATTACCGCCGAGATGATAGGTTGTGTTAGGTTAGGTTATATTTTGTTATTGATGTATATGAAGATTCCACGGAGACGTAGAGGCCAACTCGCCAGGTATGTTGTCAAATATTACCGCAGAGATGTTAGGTTGGGTTAGGTTAGGTTATATTACGTTATTGATGTATATGAAGGTCCCACGGAGACGTAGAGGCCAACTCGCCTTGAATGTTGTCAAATATTACCGCCGAGATGATAGGTTGGGATAGGTTAGGTTATATTTCCTTATTGATGTATATGAAGGTTCCACGGAGACGTAGAGGCCAAATCGCCAGGTATGTTGTCAAATATTACCGCCGAGATGTTAGGTTGGGTTAGGTTAGATTATATTACGTTGTTGATGTATATAAAGGTCCCACGGCGACGGAGAAGCCAACTCGCCAGGAATGTTGTCAAATATTACCGCCGAGATGTTAGATTGGGTTAGGTTAGGTTATATTACGTTATTGATGTATATGAAGGTCCCACGGAGACGCAGAGGCCAACTCGCCAGGAATGATGTCAGATATTACCGCCGAGATGATAGGTTGGCTTAGGTTAGGTTATATTTCGTTATTGGTGTATATGAAGGTTCCACGGAGACGTAGAGGCCAACTCGCCAGGTATGTTGTCAAATATTACCGCCGAGATGTTAGGTTGGGTTAGGTTAGGTTATATTACGTTATTGATGTTTATAAAGGTCCCACACAGACGTAGATGCCAACAAGCCAGGAATGTGCTCAAATATTACCGCCGAGATGTTATTTTGGGTTAGGATAGGTTATATTACGTTATTGATGTATATAAAAGTACCACGGAGACGTAGATGCCAACTCGCCATGAATGTTTTCAAATATTACCGCCGAGATGTTAGGTTGGGTTAGGTTAGGTTATATTACGTTATAGATGTCTACGAAGGTCCCACGGTGACGTAGAGGCCAACTCGCCAGGAATGTTTTCAAATATTACCGCCGAGGTGATAGGTTGGGTTACGTTAGGTTATATTACGTTATTGATGTATATGAAGGACCCACGGAGACGTAGAGGCCAACTCGCCAGGAATGATGTCAAATATTACCGCCGCGATGATAGGTTGGGTTAGGTTAGGTTATATTTCGTTATTGTTGTATATGAAGGTCCCACGGAGACGTAGAGGCCAACTCGCCAGGAATGTTGTCAAATATTACCGCCGAGATGATAGGTTGGGTTAGGTTAGGTTATATTACGTTATTGATGTATATAAAATGTCCCACGGAGACGGAGAAGCCAACTCGCCAGGAATGTTGTCAAATATTACCGCCGAGATGTTAGATTGGGTTAGGTTAGGTTATATTACGTTATTGACGTATATAAAGGTCCCACTGCGACGTAGAGGCCAACTCGCCAGGAATGTTGTCAAATATTACCGCCGAGATGATAGGTTGGGTTAGGTTAGGTTATATTTCGTTATTGATGTATATGAAGGTCCCACGGAGACATAGAGGCCAACTCGCCAGGAATGATGTCAGATATTACCGCCGAGATGATAGGTTGGGTTAGGTTAGGTTATATTTCGTTATTGGTGTATATGAAGGTTCCACGGAGACGTAGAGGCCAACTCGCCAGGAATGTTGTCAAATATTACCGCCGAGATGATAGGTTGGGTTAGGTTAGGTTATATTACGTTATTGATGTATATAAAGGTCCCACGGAGACGTAGAGGCCAACTCGACAGGAATGTTGTCAAATATTACCGCCGAGGTGATAGGTTGGGTTAGGTTACGTTATATTACGTTATTGATGTTTATGAAGGTCAAACGGAGACGTAGAGGCCAACTGGCCAGGTATGATGTCAAATATTACCGCCGATATGTTACGTTGGGTTAGGTTAGGTTATATTACGTTATTGATGTTTATAAAGGTCCCACGGAGACGTAGATGCCAACAAGCCAGGAATGTGGTCAAATATTACCGCCGAGATGTTATTTTGTGTTAGGATAGGTTATATTACGTTATTGATGTATATAAATGTACCACGGAGACGTAGATGCCAACTCGCCATGAATGTTTTCAAATATTACCGCCGAGATGTTAGGTTGGGTTAGGTTAGGTTATATCACGTTATTGATGTATATAAAGGTCCCACGGAGACGGAGAAGCCAACTCGCCAGGAATGATGTCAAATATTACCGCCGAGATGTTAGGTTGGGTTAAGTTAGGTTTTATTACGTTATTGATGTATATAAAGGTCCCACTGAGACGTAGAGGCCAACTCGCCAGGAATGTTGTCAAATATTACCGCCGAGATGATAGGTTGGGTTAGGTTAGGCTATATTTCGTTATTGATGTATATGAAGGTCCCACGGAGACGTAGAGTCCAACTCGCCAGGAATGTTGTGAAATATTACCGCCGAGATGATAGGTTTGGTTAGGTTAGGTTATATTACGTTATTGATGTTTATGAAGGTCAAACGGAGACGTAGAGGCCAACTCGCCAGGTATGATGTCAAATATTACCGGCGAGATGTTAGGTTGGAATAGGTTAGGCTATATTACGTTATTGATGTATATGAAGATCCCACGGTGACGTAGAGGCCAACTCGCCAGAAATGTTGTCAAATATTACCGCCGAGATGATAGGTTGGGTTAGGTTAGGTTATATTACGTTATTGATGTATATAAAGGTCCCACGGAGACGTAGAGGCCAACTCGACAGGAATGTTGTCAAATATTACCGCCGAGGTGATAGGTTGGGTTAGGTTACGTTATATTACCTTATTGATGTTTATGAAGGTCAAACGGAGACGTAGAGGCCAACTCGCCAGGTATGATGTCAAATATTACCACCGATATGTTAGGTTGGGTTAGGTTAGGTTATATTACGTTATTGATGTTTATAAAGGTCCCACGGAGACGTAGATGCCAACAAGCCAGGAATGTGGTCAAATATTACCGCCGAGATGTTATTTTGTGTTAGGATAGGTTATATTACGTTATTGATGTATATAAATGTACCACGGAGACGTAGATGCCAACTCGCCATGAATGTTTTCAAATATTACCGCCGAGATGTTAGGTTGGGTTAGGTTAGGTTATATTACGTTATGGATGTCTATAAAGGTCCCACGGTTACGTAGAGTCCAACTCGCCAGGAATGTTTTCAAATATTACCGACGAGATGTTAGGTTGGGTTAGGTTAGGTTATATCACGTTATTGATGTATATAAAGGTCCCACGGAGACGGAGAAGCCAACTCGCCAGGAATGTTGTCAAATATTACCGCCGAGATGTTAGATTGGGTTAGGTTAGGTTATATTACGTTATTGATGTATATGAAGGTCCCACGGAGACATAGAGGCCAACTCGCCAGGAATGATGTCAGATATTACCGCCGAGATGATAGGTTGGGCTAGGTTAGGTTATATTTCGTTATTGGTGTATATGAAGGTTCCACGGAGACGTAGAGGCCAACTCGCCAGGTATGTTGTCAAATATTACCGCCGAGATGTTAGGTTGGGTTAGGTTAGGTTATATTACGTTATTGATGTTTATAAAGGTACCACACAGACGTAGATGCCAACAAGCCAGGAATGTGCTCAAATATTACCGCCGAGATGTTATTTTGGGTTAGGATAGGTTATACCACGTTATTGATGTATATAAAAGTACCACGGAGACGTAGATGCCAACTCGCCATGAATGTTTTCAAATATTACCGACGGGATGTTAGGTTGGGATAGGTTAGGTTATATCACGTTATAGATGTATATAAAGGTCCCGCGGAGACGTAGAAGCCAACAAGCCAGGAATGTAATGAAATATTATCGCCGGGATGTTAGGTTGGGTAAGGTTAGGTTACATTACGTTATTGATGTATAAAAAGATCCCACGGAGACGGAGAAGCCAACTCGCCAGGAATGTTTTCAAATATTACCGCCGAGATGTTAGGTTGGGTTAAGTTAGATTATATTTCGTTATTGATGTATATGAAGGTCCCACGGAGACGTAGAGGCCAACTCGCCAGGTATGTTGTCAAATATTACCGCCGAGATGTTAGGTTGGGTTAGGATAGGTTATATTACGTTATTGATGTATAAAAAGATCCCACGGAGACGGAGAAGCCTACTAGCCAGGAACGTTGTCAAATATTACCGCCGAGATGTTAGGTTGGGTTAAGTTAGGTTTTATTACGTTATTGATGTATATAAAGGTCCCATGGAGACGTAGAGGCCAACTCGCCAGGAATGTTGTCAAATATTACCGCCGAGGTGATAGGTTGGGTTAGGTTACGTTATATTGCGTTATTAATGTTTATGAAGGTCAAACGGAGACGTAGAGGCCAACTCGACAGGAATGTTGTCAAGTATTACCGCCGAGGTGATAGGTTGGGTTACGTTAGGTTATATTACGTTATTGATGTATATAAAGGTCCTACGGAGACGTAAATGCCAACTTGCCATGAATGTTGTCAAATATTACCGCCGAGATGATAGGTTGGGTTAGGTTAGGTTATATTTCGTTATTGATGTATATGAAGGTCCCACGGAGACGTAGAGACCAACTCGCCAGGAATGTTGTCAAATATTACCGCCGAGATGATAGGTTGGGTTAGGTTAGGTTATATTACGTTATTGATGTATATAAAGGTCCCACTGCGACGTAGAGGCCAACTCGCCAGGAATGTCGTCAAATATTACCGCCGAGATGATAGGTTGGGTTAGGTTAGGTTATATTTCATTATTGATGTATATGAAGGTTCCACGGAGATGGAGAAGCCAACTCGCCAGGAATGTTGTCAAATATTACCGCCGAGATGTTAGATTGGGTAAGGTTAGGTTATATTACGTTATTGATGTATATAAAAGTACCACGGAGACGTAGATGCCAACTCGCCATGAATGTTTTCAAATATTACCGCCGAGATGTTAGGTTGGGTTAGGTTAGGTTATATTACGTTATAGATGTCTACGAAGGTCCCACGGTGACGTAGAGGCCAACTCGCCAGGAATGTTTTCAAATATTACCGCCGAGATGTTAGGTTGGGTTCAGTTAGGTTTTATTACGTTATTGATGTATATAAAGGTCCCACGGAGACGTAGAGGCCAACTCGCCAGGAATGTTGTCAAATATTACCGCCGAGATGTTAGGTTGGGTTAGATTAGGTTATATTACGTTATTGATGTATATAAAGTTCCCACTGAGACGTAGAGGCCAACTCGCCAGGAATGTTGTCAAATATTACCGCCGAAATGATAGGTTGTGATAGGTTAGGTTATATTTTGTTATTGATGTATATGAAGATTCCACGGAGACGTAGAGGCCAACTCGCCAGGTATGTTGTCAAATATTACCGCAGAGATGTTAGGTTGGGTTAGGTTAGGTTATATTACGTTATTGATGTATATAAAGGTCCCACGGAGACGTAGAGGCCAACTCGCCAGGAATGATGTCAAATATTACTGCCGAGATGATAGGTTGGGTTAAGTTAGGTTATATTTCGTTATTGATGTATATGAAGGTCCCACGGAGACGTAGAGGCCAACTCGCCAGGTATGTTGTCAAATATTACCGCCGAGATGTTAGGTTGGGTTAGGATAGGTTATATTACGTTATTGATGTATAAAAAGATCCCACGGAGACGGAGAAGCCTACTAGCCAGGAACGTTGTCAAATATTACCGCCGAGATGTTAGGTTGGGTTAAGTTAGGTTTTATTACGTTATTGATGTATATAAAGGTCCCACGGAGACGTAGAGGCCAACTCGCCAGGAATGTTGTCAAATATTACCGCCGAGATGTTAGATTGGGTTAGGTTAGGTTATATTACGTTAATGATGTATATGAAGGTCCCACGGAGACATAGAGGCCAACTCGCCAGGAATGATGTCAGATATTACCGCCGAGATGATAGGTTGGGTCAGGTTAGGTTATATTTCGTTATTGGTGTATATGAAGGTTCCACGGAGACGTAGAGGCCAACTCGCCAGGTATGTGGTCAAATATTACCGACGAGATGTTAGGTTGGGTTAGGTAAGGTTATATTACGTTATTGATGTTTATAAAGGTACCACACAGACGTAGATGCCAACAAGCCAGGAATGTGCTCAAATATTACCGCCGAGATGTTATTTTGGGTTAGGATAGGTTATACCACGTTATTGATGTATATAAAAGTACCACGGAGACGTAGATGCCAACTCGCCATGAATGTTTTCAAATATTACCGCCGAGATGTTAGGTTGGGTTAGGTTAGGTTATATTACGTTATAGATGTCTATAAAGGTCCCACGGTGACGTAGAGGCCAACTCGCCAGGAATGTTTTCAAATATTACCGCCGAGATGTTAGGTTGGGTTAGGTTAGGTTACATCACGTTATAGATGTATATAAAGTTCCCACTGAGACGTAGAGGCCAACTCGCCAGGAATGTTGTCAAATATTACCGCCGAGATGATAGGTTGTGTTAGGTTAGGTTATATTTTGTTATTGATGTATATGAAGATTCCACGGAGACGTAGAGGCCAACTCGCCAGGTATGTTGTCAAATATTACCGCAGAGATGTTAGGTTGGGTTAGGTTAGGTTATATTACGTTATTGATGTATATAAAGGTCCCACGGAGACGTAGAGGCCAACTCGCCAGGAATGATGTCAAATATTACCGCCGAGATGATAGGTTGGGTTATGTTAGGTTATTTTTCGTTATTGATGTATATGAAGGTTCCACGGAGACGTAGAGGCCAAATCGCCAGGTATGTTGTGAAATATTACCGCCGAGATGATAGGTTTGGTTAGGTTAGGTTATATTTCGTTATTGGTGTATATGAAGGTTCCACGGAGACGTAGAGGCCAACTCGCCAGGTATGTTGTCAAATATTACCGCCGAGATGTTAGGTTGGGTTAGGTTAGGTTATATTACGTTATTGATGTTTATAAAGGTCCCACACAGACGTAGATGCCAACAAGCCAGGAATGTGCTCAAATATTACCGCCGAGATGTTATTTTGGGTTAGGATAGGTTATACCACGTTATTGATGTATATAAAAGTACCACGGAGACGTAGATGCCAACTCGCCATGAATGTTTTCAAATATTACCGCCGAGATGTTAGGTTGGGTTAGGTTAGGTTATATCACGTTATTGATGTATATAAAGGTCCCACGGAGACGGAGAAGCCAACTCGCCAGGAATGTTGTCAAATATTATCGCCGAGATGTTAGGTTGGGTTAGATTAGGTTATATTGCGTTATTGATGTATATAAAGGTCCCACTGAGACGTAGAGGCCAACTCGCCAGGAATGTTGTCAAATATTACCGCCGAGATGATAGGTTGGGTTAGGTTAGGCTATATTTCGTTATTGATGTATATGAAGGTCCCACGGAGACGTAGAGTCCAACTCGCCAGGAATGTTGTGAAATATTACCGCCGAGATGATAGGTTTGGTTAGGTTAGGTTATATTACGTTATTGATGTTTATGAAGGTCAAACGGAGACGTAGAGGCCAACTCGCCAGGTATGATGTCAAATATTACCGGCGAGATGTTAGGTTGGAATAGGTTAGGCTATATTACGTTATTGATGTATATGAAGATCCCACGGTGACGTAGAGGCCAACTCGCCAGGAATGTTGTCAAATATTACCGCCGAGATGATAGGTTGGGTTAGGTTAGGTTATATTACGTTATTGATGTATATAAAGGTCCCACGGAGACGTAGAGGCCAACTCGACAGGAATGTTGTCAAATATTACCGCCGAGGTGATAGGTTGGGTTAGGTTACGTTATATTACGTTATTGATGTTTATGAAGGTCAAACGGAGACGTAGAGGCCAACTGGCCAGGTATGATGTCAAATATTACCGCCGATATGTTAGGTTGGGTTAGGTTAGGTTATATTACGTTATTGATGTTTATAAAGGTCCCACGGAGACGTAGATGCCAACAAGCCAGGAATGTGGTCAAATATTACCGCCGAGATGTTATTTTGTGTTAGGATAGGTTATATTACGTTATTGATGTATATAAATGTACCACGGAGACGTAGATGCCAAATCGCCATGAATGTTTTCAAATATTACCGCCGAGATGTTAGGTTGGGTTAGGTTAGGTTATATTACGTTATGGATGTCTATAAAGGTCCCACGGTTACGTAGAGTCTAACTCGCCAGGAATGTTTTCAAATATTACCGACGAGATGTTAGGTTGGGTTAGGTTAGGTTATATCACGTTATTGATGTATATAAAGGTCCCACGGAGACGGAGAAGCCAACTCGCCAGGAATGTTGTCAAATATTACCGCCGAGATGATAGGTTGGGTTAGTTTAGGTTATATTACGTTATTGATGTATATAAATGTCCCGCGGAGACGTAGAAGCCAACTCGCCAGGTATGTTGTCAAATATTACCGCCGAGATGTTAGGTTGGGTTAGGTTAGGTTATATTACGTTATTGATGTATATAAAGGTCCCACGGAGACGGAGAAGCCAACTCGCCAGGAATGTTTTCAAATATTACCGCCGAGATGTTAGGTTGGGTTAGGTTAGGTTATATTTCGTTATTGATGTATATGAAGGTCCCACTGGGACGTAGAGGCCAACTCGCCAGAAATGTTTTCAAATATTACCGACGGGATGTTAGGTTGGGTTAGGTTAGGTTATATCACGTTATAGATGTATATGAAGGTCCCACTGAGACGTAGAGGCCAACTCGCCAGGAATGTTTTCAAATATTACCGACGGGATGTTAGGTTGGGTTAGGTTAGGTTATATCACGTTATAGATGTATATAAAGGTCCCGCGGAGACGTAGAGGCCAACAAGCCAGGAATGTGATGAAATATTATCGCCGAGATGTTAGGTTGGGTTAGGTTAGGTTATATTACGTTATTGATGTATAAAAAGATCCCACGGAGACGGAGAAGCCAACTCGCCAGGAATGTTTTCAAATATTACCGCCGAGATGTTAGGTTGGGTTAAGTTAGGTTATATTTCGTTATTGATGTATATGAAGGTCCCACGGAGACGTAGAGGCCAACTCGCCAGGTATGTTGTCAAATATTACCGCCGAGATGTTAGGTTGGGTTAGGATAGGTTATATTACGTTATTGATGTATAAAAAGATCCCACGGAGACGGAGAAGCCTACTAGCCAGGAACGTTGTCAAATATTACCGCCGAGATGTTAGGTTGGGTTAAGTTAGGTTATATTACGTTATTGATGTTTATGAAGGTCAAACGGAGACGTAGAGGCCAACTCGCCAGGTATGATGTCAAATATTACCGGCGAGATGATAGGTTGGGTTAGGTTAGGTTATATTTCGTTATTGATGTATATGAAGGTCCCACGGAGACGTAGAGACCAACTCGCCAGGAATGTTGTCAAATATTACCGCCGAGATGATAGGTTGGGTTAGGTTAGGTTATATTACGTTATTGATGTATATAAAATGTCCCACGGAGACGGAGAAGCCAACTCGCCAGGAATGTTGTCAAATATTACCGCCGAGATGTTAGATTGGGTTAGGTTAGGTTATATTACGTTATTGACGTATATAAAGGTCCCACTGCGACGTAGAGGCCAACTCGCCAGGAATGTTTTCAAATATTACCGCCGAGATGTTAGGTTGGGTTAGGTTAGGTTACATCACGTTATAGATGTATATAAAGTTCCCACTGAGACGTAGAGGCCAACTCGCCAGGAATGTTGTCAAATATTACCGCCGAGATGATAGGTTGTGTTAGGTTAGGTTATATTTTGTTATTGATGTATATGAAGATTCCACGGAGACGTAGAGGCCAACTCGCCAGGTATGTTGCCAAATATTACCGCAGAGATGTTAGGTTGGGTTAGGTTAGGTTATATTACGTTATTGATGTATATAAAGGTCCCACGGAGACGTAGAGGCCAACTCGCCAGGAATGATGTCAAATATTACCGCCGAGATGATAGGTTGGGTTATGTTAGGTTATATTTCGTTATTGATGTATATGAAGGTTCCACGGAGACGTAGAGGCCAACTCGCCAGGTATGTTGTCAAATATTACCGCCGAGATGTTAGGTTGGGTTAGGTTAGGTTATATTACGTTATTGATGTTTATAAAGGTCCCACACAGACGTAGATGCCAACAAGCCAGGAATGTGCTCAAATATTACCGCCGAGATGTTATTTTGGGTTAGGATAGGTTATACCACGTTATTGATGTATATAAAAGTACCACGGAGACGGAGAAGCCAACTCGCCAGGAATGTTGTCAAATATTACCGCCGAGATGTTAGATTGGGTTAGGTTAGGTTATATTACGTTATTGACGTATATAAAGGTCCCACTGCGACGTAGAGGCCAACTCGCCAGGAATGTTGTCAAATATTACCGCCGAGATGATAGGTTGGGTTAGGTTAGGTTATATTTCGTTATTGATGTATATGAAGGTCCCACGGAGACATAGAGGCCAACTCGCCAGGAATGATGTCAGATATTACCGCCGAGATGATAGGTTGGGTTAGGTTAGGTTATATTACGTTATTGATGTTTATGAAGGTCAAACGGAGACGTAGAGGCCAACTCGCCAGGTATGATGTCAAATATTACCGGCGAGATGTTAGGTTGGAATAGGTTAGGCTATATTACGTTATTGATGTATATGAAGATCCCACGGTGACGTAGAGGCCAACTCGCCAGGAATGTTGTCATATATTACCGCCGAGATGATAGGTTGGGTTAGGTTAGGTTATATTACGTTATTGATGTATATAAAGGTCCCACGGAGACGTAGAGGCCAACTCGACAGGAATGTTGTCAAATATTACCGCCGAGGTGATAGGTTGGGTTAGGTTACGTTATATTACGTTATTGATGTTTATGAAGGTCAAACGGAGACGTAGAGGCCAACTGGCCAGGTATGATGTCAAATATTACCGCCGATATGTTAGGTTGGGTTAGGTGAGGTTATATTACGTTATTGATGTTTATAAAGGTCCCACGGAGACGTAGATGCCAACAAGCCAGGAATGTGGTCAAATATTACCGCCGAGATGTTATTTTGTGTTAGGATAGGTTATATTACGTTATTGATGTATATAAATGTACCACGGAGACGTAGATGCCAACTCGCCATGAATGTTTTCAAATATTACCGCCGAGATGTTAGGTTGGGTTAGGTTAGGTTATATTACGTTATGGATGTCTATAAAGGTCCCACGGTTACGTAGAGTCCAACTCGCCAGGAATGTTTTCAAATATTACCGACGAGATGTTAGGTTGGGTTAGGTTAGGTTATATCACGTTATTGATGTATATAAAGGTCCCACGGAGACGGAGAAGCCAACTCGCCAGGAATGTTGTCAAATATTACCGCCGAGATGATAGGTTGGGTTAGTTTAGGTTATATTACGTTATTGATGTATATAAATGTCCCGCGGAGACGTAAAAGCCAACTCGCCAGGTATGTTGTCAAATATTACCGCCGAGATGTTAGGTTGGGTTAGGTTACGTTATATTACGTTATTGATGTATATAAAGGTCCCACGGAGACGGAGAAGCCAACTCGCCAGGAATGTTTTCAAATATTACCGCCGAGATGTTAGGTTGGGTTAGGTTAGGTTATATTTCGTTATTGATGTATATGAAGGTCCCACTGGGACGTAGAGGCCAACTCGCCAGAAATGTTTTCAAATATTACCGACGGGATGTTAGGTTGGGTTAGGTTAGGTTATATCACGTTATAGATGTATATGAAGGTCCCACTGAGACGTAGAGGCCAACTCGCCAGGAATGTTTTCAAATATTACCGACGGGATGTTAGGTTGGGTTAGGTTAGGTTATATCACGTTATAGATGTATATAAAGGTCCCGCGGAGACGTAGAGGCCAACAAGCCAGGAATGTGATGAAATATTATCGCCGAGATGTTAGGTTGGGTTAGGTTAGGTTATATTACGTTATTGATGTATAAAAAGATCCCACGGAGACGGAGAAGCCAACTCGCCAGGAATGTTTTCAAATATTACCGCCGAGATGTTAGGTTGGGTTAAGTTAGGTTATATTTCGTTATTGATGTATATGAAGGTCCCACGGAGACGTAGAGGCCAACTCGCCAGGTATGTTGTCAAATATTACCGCCGAGATGTTAGGTTGGGTTAGGATAGGTTATATTACGTTATTGATGTATAAAAAGATCCCACGGAGACGGAGAAGCCTACTAGCCAGGAACGTTGTCAAATATTACCGCCGAGATGTTAGGTTGGGTTAAGTTAGGTTTTATTACGTTATTGATGTATATAAAGGTCCTACGGAGACGTAAATGCCAACTCGCCATGAATGTTGTCAAATATTACCGCCGAGATGATAGGTTGGGTTAGGTTAGGTTATATTTCGTTATTGATGTATATGAAGGTCCCACGGAGACGTAGAGACCAACTCGCCAGGAATGTTGTCAAATATTACCGCCGAGATGATAGGTTGGGTTAGGTTAGGTTATATTACGTTATTGATGTATATAAAATGTCCCACGGAGACGGAGAAGCCAACTCGCCAGGAATGTTGTCAAATATTACCGCCGAGATGTTAGATTGGGTTAGGTTAGGTTATATTACGTTATTGACGTATATAAAGGTCCCACTGCGACGTAGAGGCCAACTCGCCAGGAATGTTGTCAAATATTACCGCCGAGATGATAGGTTGGGTTAGGTTAGGTTATATTTCGTTATTGATGTATATGAAGGTCCCACGGAGACATAGAGGCCAACTCGCCAGGAATGATGTCAGATATTACCGCCGAGATGATAGGTTGGGTTAGGTTAGGTTATATTTCGTTATTGGTGTATATGAAGGTTGCACGGAGACGTAGAGGCCAACTCGCCAGGAATGTTGTCAAATATTACCGCCGAGATGTCAGATTGGGTTAAGTTAGGTTTTATTACGTTATTTATGTGTATAAAGGTCCCACGGAGACGTAGAGGCCAACTCGCCAGGAATGATGTCAAATATTACCGCCGAGATGATAGGTTGGGTTATGTTAGGTTATATTTCGTTATTGATGTATATGAAGGTTCCACGGAGACGTAGAGGCCAAATCGCCAGGTATGTTGTCAAATATTACCGCCGAGATGTTAGGTTGGGTTAGGTTAGATTATATTTCGTTATTGGTGTATATGAAGGTTCCACGGAGACGTAGAGGCCAACTCGCCAGGTATGTTGTCAAATATTACCGCCGAGATGTTAGGTTGGGTTAGGTTAGGTTATATAACGTTACTGATGTTTATAAAGGTCCCACACAGACGTAGATGCCAACAAGCCGGGAATGTGCTCAAATATTACCGCCGAGATGTTATTTTGGGTTAGGATAGGTTATACCACGTTATTGATGTATATAAAAGTACCACGGAGACGTAGATGCCAACTCGCCAGGAATGTTGTGAAATATTACCGCCGAGATGATAGGTTTGGTTAGGTTAGGTTATATTACGTTATTGATGTTTATGAAGGTCAAACGGAGACGTAGAGGCCAACTCGCCAGGTATGATGTCAAATATTACCGGCGAGATGTTAGGTTGGAATAGGTTAGGCTATATTACGTTATTGATGTATATGAAGATCCCACGGTGACGTAGAGGCCAACTCGCCAGAAATGTTGTCAAATATTACCGCCGAGATGATAGGTTGGGTTAGGTTAGGTTATATTACGTTATTGATGTATATAAAGGTCCCACGGAGACGTAGAGGCCAACTCGACAGGAATGTTGTCAAATATTACCGCCGAGGTGATAGGTTGGGTTAGGTTACGTTATATTACGTTATTGATGTTTATGAAGGTCAAACGGAGACGTAGAGGCCAACTCGCCAGGTATGATGTCAAATATTACCACCGATATGTTAGGTTGGGTTAGGTTAGGTTATATTACGTTATTGATGTTTATAAAGGTCCCACGGAGACGTAGATGCCAACAAGCCAGGAATGTGGTCAAATATTACCGCCGAGATGTTATTTTGTGTTAGGATAGGTTATATTACGTTATTGATGTATATAAATGTACCACGGAGACGTAGATGCCAACTCGCCATGAATGTTTTCAAATATTACCGCCGAGATGTTAGGTTGGGTTAGGTTAGGTTATATTACGTTATGGATGTCTATAAAGGTCCCACGGTTACGTAGAGTCCAACTCGCCAGGAATGTTTTCAAATATTACCGACGAGATGTTAGGTTGGGTTAGGTTAGGTTATATCACGTTATTGATGTATATAAAGGTCGCACGGCGACGGAGAAGCCAACTCGCCAGGAATGTTGTCAAATATTACCGCCGAGATGTTAGATTGGGTTAGGTTAGGTTATATTACGTTATTGATGTATATGAAGGTCCCACGGAGACATAGAGGCCAACTCGCCAGGAATGATGTCAGATATTACCGCCGAGATGATAGGTTGGGTTAGGTTAGGTTATATTTCGTTATTGGTGTATATGAAGGTTCCACGGAGACGTAGAGGCCAACTCGCCAGGTATGTTGTCAAATATTACCGCCGAGATGTTAGGTTGGGTTAGGTTAGGTTATATTACGTTATTGATGTTTATAAAGGTACCACACAGACGTAGATGCCAACAAGCCAGGTATGTGCTCAAATATTACCGCCGAGATGTTATTTTGGGTTAGGATAGGTTATACCACGTTATTGATGTATATAAAAGTACCACGGAGACGTAGATGCCAACTCGCCATGAATGTTTTCAAATATTGCCGACGGGATGTTAGGTTGGGTTAGGTTAGGTTATATCACGTTATAGATGTATATAAAGGTCCCGCGGAGACGTAGAGGCCAACAAGCCAGGAATGTGATGAAATATTATCGCCGAGATGTTAGGTTGGGTTAGGTTAGGTTATATTACGTTATTGATGTATAAAAAGATCCCACGGAGACGGAGAAGCCAACTCGCCAGGAATGTTTTCAAATATTACCGCCGAGATGTTAGGTTGGGTTAAGTTAGATTATATTTCGTTATTGATGTATATGAAGGTCCCACGGAGACATAGAGGCCAACTCGCCAGGAATGATGTCAGATATTACCGCCGAGATGATAGGTTGGGTTAGGTTAGGTTATATTTCGTTATTGGTGTATATGAAGGTTCCACGGAGACGTAGAGGCCAACTCGCCAGGTATGTTGTCAAATATTACCGCCGAGATGTTAGGTTGGGTTAGGTTAGGTTATATTACGTTATTGATGTTTATAAAGGTACCACACAGACGTAGATGCCAACAAGCCAGGAATGTGCTCAAATATTACCGCCGAGATGTTATTTTGGGTTAGGATAGGTTATATTACGTTATTGACGTATATAAAGGTCCCACTGCGACGTAGAGGCCAACTCGCCAGGAATGTTGTCAAATATTACCGCCGAGATGATAGGTTGGGTTAGGTTAGGTTATATTTCGTTATTGATGTATATGAAGGTTCCACGAAGACGGAGAAGCCAACTCGCCAGGAATGTTGTCAAATATTACCGCCGAGATGTTAGATTGGGTTAGGTTAGGTTATATTACGTTATTGATGTATATGAAGGTCCCACGGAGACATAGAGGCCTACTCGCCAGGAATGTTTTCAAATATTACCGCCGAGATGTTAGGTTGGGTTAAGTTAGATTATATTTCGTTATTGATGTATATGAAGGTCCCACGGAGACGTAGAGGCCAACTCGCCAGGTATGTTGTCAAATATTACCGCCGAGATGTTAGGTTGGGTTAGGATAGGTTATATTACGTTATTGATGTATAAAAAGATCCCACGGAGACGGAGAAGCCTACTAGCCAGGAACGTTGTCAAATATTACCGCCGAGATGTTAGGTTGGGTTAGGTTACGTTATATTGCGTTATTAATGTTTATGAAGGTCAAACGGAGACGTAGAGGCCAACTCGACAGGAATGTTGTCAAATATTACCGCCGAGGTGATAGGTTGGGTTACGTTAGGTTATATTACGTTATTGATGTATATAAAGGTCCTACGGAGACGTAAATGCCAACTTGCCATGAATGTTGTCAAATATTACCGCCGAGATGATAGGTTGGGTTAGGTTAGGTTATATTTCGTTATTGATGTATATGAAGGTCCCACGGAGACGTAGAGACCAACTCGCCAGGAATGTTGTCAAATATTACCGCCGAGATGATAGGTTGGGTTAGGTTAGGTTATATTACGTTATTGATGTATATAAAATGTCCCACGGAGACGGAGAAGCCAACTCGCCAGGAATGTTGTCAAATATTACCGCCGAGATGTTAGATTGGGTTAGGTTAGGTTATATTACGTTATTGACGTATATAAAGGTCCCACTGCGACGTAGAGGCCAACTCGCCAGGAATGTTGTCAAATATTACCGCCGAGATGATAGGTTGGGTTAGGTTAGGTTATATTTCGTTATTGATGTATATGAAGGTTCCACGAAGACGGAGAAGCCAACTCGCCAGGAATGTTGTCAAATATTACCGCCGAGATGTTAGATTGGGTTAGGTTAGGTTATATTACGTTATTGATGTATATGAAGGTCCCACGGAGACATAGAGGCCTACTCGCCAGGAATGTTTTCAAATATTACCGCCGAGATGTTAGGTTGGGTTAAGTTAGATTATATTTCGTTATTGATGTATATGAAGGTCCCACGGAGACGTAGAGGCCAACTCGCCAGGTATGTTGTCAAATATTACCGCCGAGATGTTAGGTTGGGTTAGGATAGGTTATATTACGTTATTGATGTATAAAAAGATCCCACGGAGACGGAGAAGCCTACTAGCCAGGAACGTTGTCAAATATTACCGCCGAGATGTTAGGTTGGGTTAAGTTAGGTTTTATTACGTTATTGATGTATATAAAGGTCCCACGGAGACGTAGAGGCCAACTCGCCAGGAATGTTGTCAAATATTACCGCCGAGGTGATAGGTTGGGTTAGGTTACGTTATATTGCGTTATTAATGTTTATGAAGGTCAAACGGAGACGTAGAGGCCAACTCGACAGGAATGTTGTCAAATATTACCGCCGAGGTGATAGGTTGGGTTACGTTAGGTTATATTACGTTATTGATGTATATAAAGGTCCTACGGAGACGTAAATGCCAACTTGCCATGAATGTTGTCAAATATTACCGCCGAGATGATAGGTTGGGTTAGGTTAGGTTATATTTCGTTATTGATGTATATGAAGGTCCCACGGAGACGTAGAGACCAACTCGCCAGGAATGTTGTCAAATATTACCGCCGAGATGATAGGTTGGGTTAGGTTAGGTTATATTACGTTATTGATGTATATAAAATGTCCCACGGAGACGGAGAAGCCAACTCGCCAGGAATGTTGTCAAATATTACCGCCGAGATGTTAGATTGGGTTAGGTTAGGTTATATTACGTTATTGACGTATATAAAGGTCCCACTGCGACGTAGAGGCCAACTCGCCAGGAATGTTGTCAAATATTACCGCCGAGATGATAGGTTGGGTTAGGTTAGGTTATATTTCGTTATTGATGTATATGAAGGTTCCACGAAGACGGAGAAGCCAACTCGCCAGGAATGTTGTCAAATATTACCGCCGAGATGTTAGATTGGGTTAGGTTAGGTTATATTACGTTATTGATGTATATGAAGGTCCCACGGAGACATAGAGGCCTACTCGCCAGGAATGTTTTCAAATATTACCGCCGAGATGTTAGGTTGGGTTAAGTTAGATTATATTTCGTTATTGATGTATATGAAGGTCCCACGGAGACGTAGAGGCCAACTCGCCAGGTATGTTGTCAAATATTACCGCCGAGATGTTAGGTTGGGTTAGGATAGGTTATATTACGTTATTGATGTATAAAAATATCCCACGGAGACGGAGAAGCCTACTAGCCAGGAACGTTGTCAAATATTACCGCCGAGATGTTAGGTTGGGTTAAGTTAGGTTTTATTACGTTATTGATGTATATAAAGGTCCCACGGAGACGTAGAGGCCAACTCGCCAGGAATGTTGTCAAATATTACCGCCGAGGTGATAGGTTGGGTTAGGTTACGTTATATTGCGTTATTAATGTTTATGAAGGTCAAACGGAGACGTAGAGGCCAACTCCACAGGAATGTTGTCAAATATTACCGCCGAGGTGATAGGTTGGGTTACGTTAGGTTATATTACGTTATTGATGTATATAAAGGTCCTACGGAGACGTAAATGCCAACTCGCCATGAATGTTGTCAAATATTACCGCCGAGATGATAGGTTGGGTTAGGTTAGGTTATATTTCGTTATTGATGTATATGAAGGTCCCACGGAGACGTAGAGACCAACTCGCCAGGAATGTTGTCAAATATTACCGCCGAGATGATAGGTTGGGTTAGGTTAGGTTATATTACGTTATTGATGTATATAAAATGTCCTACGGAGACGGAGAAGCCAACTCGCCAGGAATGTTGTCAAATATTACCGCCGAGATGTTAGATTGGGTTAGGTTAGGTTATATTACGTTATTGACGTATATAAAGGTCCCACTGCGACGTAGAGGCCAACTCGCCAGGAATGTTGTCAAATATTACCGCCGAGATGATAGGTTGGGTTAGGTTAGGTTATATTTCGTTATTGATGTATATGAAGGTTCCACGAAGACGGAGAAGCCAACTCGCCAGGAATGTTGTCAAATATTACCGCCGAGATGTTAGATTGGGTTAGGTTAGGTTATATTACGTTATTGATGTATATGAAGGTCCCACGGAGACATAGAGGCCTACTCGCCAGGAATGTTTTCAAATATTACCGCCGAGATGTTAGGTTGGGTTAAGTTAGATTATATTTCGTTATTGATGTATATGAAGGTCCCACGGAGACGTAGAGGCCAACTCGCCAGGTATGTTGTCAAATATTACCGCCGAGATGTTAGGTTGGGTTAGGATAGGTTATATTACGTTATTGATGTATAAAAATATCCCACGGAGACGGAGAAGCCTACTAGCCAGGAACGTTGTCAAATATTACCGCCGAGATGTTAGGTTGGGTTAAGTTAGGTTTTATTACGTTATTGATGTATATAAAGGTCCCACGGAGACGTAGAGGCCAACTCGCCAGGAATGTTGTCAAATATTACCGCCGAGGTGATAGGTTGGGTTAGGTTACGTTATATTGCGTTATTAATGTTTATGAAGGTCAAACGGAGACGTAGAGGCCAACTCCACAGGAATGTTGTCAAATATTACCGCCGAGGTGATAGGTTGGGTTACGTTAGGTTATATTACGTTATTGATGTATATAAAGGTCCTACGGAGACGTAAATGCCAACTCGCCATGAATGTTGTCAAATATTACCGCCGAGATGATAGGTTGGGTTAGGTTAGGTTATATTTCGTTATTGATGTATATGAAGGTCCCACGGAGACGTAGAGACCAACTCGCCAGGAATGTTGTCAAATATTACCGCCGAGATGATAGGTTGGGTTAGGTTAGGTTATATTACGTTATTGATGTATATAAAATGTCCTACGGAGACGGAGAAGCCAACTCGCCAGGAATGTTGTCAAATATTACCGCCGAGATGTTAGATTGGGTTAGGTTAGGTTATATTACGTTATTGACGTATATAAAGGTCCCACTGCGACGTAGAGGCCAACTCGCCAGGAATGTTGTCAAATATTACCGCCGAGATGATAGGTTGGGTTAGGTTAGGTTATATTTCGTTATTGATGTATATAAAGGTCCCACGGAGACATAGAGGCCAACTCGCCAGGAATGATGTCAGATATTACCGCCGAGATGATAGGTTGGGTTAGGTTAGGTTATATTTCGTTATTGGTGTATATGAAGGTTCCACGGAGACGTAGAGGCCAACTCGCCAGGAATGTTGTCAAATATTACCGCCGAGATGTCAGATTGGGTTAAGTTAGGTTTTATTACGTTATTTATGTATATAAAGGTCCCACGGAGACGTAGAGGCCAACTCGCCAGGAATGATGTCAAATATTACCGCCGAGATGATAGGTTGGGTTATGTTAGGTTATATTTCGTTATTGATGTATATGAAGGTTCCACGGAGACGAAGAGGCCAAATCGCCAGGTATGTTGTCAAATATTACCGCCGAGATGTTAGGTTGGGTTAGGTTAGATTATATTACGTTATTGATGTATATAAAGGTCGCACGGCGACGGAGAAGCCAACTCGCCAGGAATGTTGTCAAATATTACCGCCGAGATGTTAGATTGGGTTAGGTTAGGTTATATTACGTTATTGATGTATATGAAGGTCCCACGGAGACATAGAGGCCAACTCGCCAGGAATGATGTCAGATATTACCGCCGAGATGTTATTTTGGGTTAGGATAGGTTATACCACGTTATTGATGTATATAAAAGTACCACGAAGACGTAGATGCCAACTCGCCATGAATGTTTTCAAATATTACCGCCGAGATGTTAGGTTGGATTAGGTTAGGTTATATCACGTTATTGATGTATATAAAGGTCCCACGGAGACGGAGAAGCCAACTCGCCACGAATGTTGTCAAATATTACCGCCGAGATGATAGGTTGGGTTAGGTTAGGTTATATTACGTTATTGATGTATATAAAGGTCCTACGGAGACGTAGAGGCCAACTCGCCATGAATGTTGTCAAATATTACCGCCGAGATGATAGGTTGGGTTAGGTTAGGTTATATTTCGTTAAACGATGTATATGAAGGTCCCACGGAGACGTAGAGACCAACTCGCCAGGAATGTTGTCAAATATTACCGCCGAGATGTTATTTTGGGTTAGGATAGGTTATACCACGTTATTGATGTATATAAAAGTACCACGGAGACGTAGATGCCAACTCGCCATGAATGTTTTCAAATATTACCGCCGAGATGTTAGGTTGGGTTAGGTTAGATTATATTACGTTATTGATGTATATAAAGGTCCCACGGAGACGGAGAAGCCAACTCGCCAGGAATGTTGTCAAATATTACCGCCGAGATGTTAGGTTGGGTTAGATTAGGTTATATTACGTTATTGATGTATATAAAGGTCCCACTGAGACGTAGAGGCCAACTCGCCAGGAATGTTGTCAAATATTACCGCCGAGATGATAGGTTGAGTTAGGTTAGGCTATATTTCGTTATTGATGTATATGAAGGTCCCACGGAGACGTAGAGTCCAACTCGCCAGGAATGTTGTCAAATGTTACCGCCGAGATGATAGGTTGGGTTAGGTTAGGTTATATTACGTTATTGATGTATATAAAGGTCCCACGGAGACGTAGAGACAAACTCGCCAGGAATGTTGTGAAATATTACCGCCGAGATGATAGGTTTGGTTAGGTTAGGTTATATTACGTTATTGATGTTTATGAAGGTCAAACGGAGACGTAGAGGCCAACTCGCCAGGTATGATGTCAAATATTACCGGCGAGATGTTAGGTTGGAATAGGTTAGGCTATATTACGTTATTGATGTATATGAAGATCCCACTGTGACGTAGAGGCCAACTCGCCAGGAATGTTGTCAAATATTACCGCCGAGATGATAGGTTGGGTTAGGTTAGGTTATATTTCGTTATTGATGTATATGAAGATTCCACGGAGACGGAGAAGCCAACTCGCCAGGAACGTTGTCAAATATTACCGCCGAGATGTTAGATTGGGGTAAGTTAGGTTATATTACGTTATTGATGTATATAAAGGTCCCACGGAGACGTAGAGGCCAACTCGCCAGGAATGTTGTCAAATATTACCGCCGAGATGATAGGTTGGGTTAGGTTAGGTTATATTACGTTATTGATGTATATAAAGGTCCCACGGAGACGTAGAGGCCAACTCGACAGGAATGTTGTCAAATATTACCGCCGAGGTGATAGGTTGGTTTAGGTTACGTTATATTACGTTATTGATGTTTATGAAGGTCAAACGGAGACGTAGAGGCCAACTCGCCAGGTATGATGTCAAATATTACCGCCGATATGTTAGGTTGGGTTAGGTTAGGTTATATTACGTTATTGATGTTTATAAAGGTCCCACGGAGACGTAGATGCCAACAAGCCAGGAATGTGGTCAAATATTACCGCCGAGATGTTATTTTGGGTTAGGATAGGTTATATTACGTTATTGATGTATATAAATGTACCACGGAGACGTAGATGCCAACTCGCCATGAATGTTTTCAAATATTACCGCCGAGATGTTAGGTTGGGTTAGGTTAGGTTATATTACGTTATGGATGTCTATAAAGGTCCCACGGTTACGTAGAGTCCAACTCGCCAGGAATGTTTTCAAATATTACCGACGAGATGTTAGGTTGGGTTAGGTTAGGTTATATCACGTTATTGATGTATATAAAGGTCCCACGGAGACGGAGAAGCCAACTCGCCAGGAATGTTGTCAAATATTACCGCCGAGATGATAGGTTGGGTTAGTTTAGGTTATATTACGTTATTGATGTATATAAATGTCCCGCGGAGACGTAGAAGCCAACTCGCCAGGTATGTTGTCAAATATTACCGCCGAGATGTTAGGTTGGGTTAGGTTAGGTTATATTACGTTATTGATGTATATAAAGGTCCCACGGAGACGGAGAAGCCAACTCGCCAGGAATGTTTTCAAATATTACCGCCGAGATGTTAGGTTGGGTTAGGTTAGGTTATATTTCGTTATTGATGTATATGAAGGTCCCACTGGGACGTAGAGGCCAACTCGCCAGGAATGTTTTCAAATATTACCGACGGGATGTTAGGTTGGGTTAGGTTAGGTTATATCACGTTATAGATGTATATGAAGGTCCCACTGAGACGTAGAGGCCAACTCGCCAGGAATGTTTTCAAATATTACCGACGGGATGTTAGGTTGGGTTAGGTTAGGTTATATCACGTTATAGATGTATATAAAGGTCCCGCGGAGACGTAGAGGCCAACAAGCCAGGAATGTGATGAAATATTATCGCCGAGATGTTAGGTTGGGTTAGGTTAGGTTATATTACGTTATTGATGTATAAAAAGATCCCACGGAGACGGAGAAGCCAACTCGCCAGGAATGTTTTCAAATATTACCGCCGAGATGTTAGGTTGGGTTAAGTTAGGTTATATTTCGTTATTGATGTATATGAAGGTCCCACGGAGACGTAGAGGCCAACTCGCCAGGTATGTTGTCCAATATTACCGGCGAGATGTTAGGTTGGGTTAGGATAGGTTATATTACGTTATTGATGTATAAAAAGATCCCACGGAGACGGAGAAGCCTACTAGCCAGGAACGTTGTCAAATATTACCGCCGAGATGTTAGGTTGGGTTAAGTTAAGTTTTATTACGTTATTGATGTATATAAAGGTCCAACGGAGACGTAGAGGCCAACGCGCCAGGAATGTTGTCAAATATTACCGCCGAGGTGATAGGTTGGGTTAGGTTACGTTATATTGCGTTATTAATGTTTATGAAGGTCAAACGGAGACGTAGAGGCCAACTCGACAGGAATGTTGTCAAACATTACCGCCGAGGTGATAGGTTGGGTTACGTTAGGTTATATTACGTTATTGATGTATATAAAGGTCCCACGGAGACGGAGAAGCCAACTCGCCAGGAATGTTGTCAAATATTATCGCCGAGATGATAGGTTGGGTTAGGTTAGGTTATATTACGTTATTGATGTTTATGAAGGTCAAACGGAGACGTAGAGGCCAACTCGCCAGGTATGATGTCAAATATTACCGGCGAGATGTTAGGTTGGAATAGGTTAGGCTATATTACGTTATTGATGTATATGAAGATCCCACGGTGACGTAGAGGCCAACTCGCCAGGAATGTTGTCAAATATTACCGCCGAGATGATAGGTTGGGTTAGGTTAGGTTATATTACGTTATTGATGTATATAAAGGTCCCACGGAGACGTAGAGGCCAACTCGCCAGGAATGTTGTCAAATATTACCGCCGAGATGATAGGTTGGGTTAGGTTAGGTTATATTACGTTATTGATGTATATAAAGGTCCCACGGAGACGTAGAGGCCAACTCGACAGGAATGTTGTCAAATATTACCGCCGAGGTGATAGGTTGGGTTAGGTTACGTTATATTACGTTATTGATGTTTATGAAGGTCAAACGGAGACGTAGAGGCCAACTCGCCAGGTATGATGTCAAATATTACCGCCGATATGTTAGGTTGGGTTAGGTTAGGTTATATTACGTTATTGATGTTTATAAAGGTCCCACGGAGACGTAGATGCCAACAAGCCAGGAATGTGGTCAAATATTACCGCCGAGATGTTATTTTGGGTTAGGATAGGTTATATTACGTTATTGATGTATATAAATGTACCACGGAGACGTAGATGCCAACTCGCCATGAATGTTTTCAAATATTACCGCCGAGATGTTAGGTTGGGTTAGGTTAGGTTATATTACGTTATGGATGTCTATAAAGGTCCCACGGTGACGTAGAGGCCAACTCGCCAGGAATGTTTTCAAATATTACCGACGGGATGTTAGGTTGGGTTAGGTTAGGTTATATCACGTTATAGATGTATATGAAGGTCCCACTGAGACGTAGAGTCCAACTCGCCAGGAATGTTGTCAAATGTTACCGCCGAGATGATAGGTTGGGTTAGGTTAGGTTATATTACGTTATTGATGTATATAAAGGTCCCACGGAGACGTAGAGACAAACTCGCCAGGAATGTTGTGAAATATTACCGCCGAGATGATAGGTTTGGTTAGGTTAGGTTATATTACGTTATTGATGTTTATGAAGGTCAAACGGAGACGTAGAGGCCAACTCGCCAGGTATGATGTCAAATATTACCGGCGAGATGTTAGGTTGGAATAGGTTAGGCTATATTACGTTATTGATGTATATGAAGATCCCACTGTGACGTAGAGGCCAACTCGCCAGGAATGTTGTCAAATATTACCGCCGAGATGATAGGTTGGGTTAGGTTAGGTTATATTTCGTTATTGATGTATATGAAGATTCCACGGAGACGGAGAAGCCAACTCGCCAGGAACGTTGTCAAATATTACCGCCGAGATGTTAGATTGGGGTAAGTTAGGTTATATTACGTTATTGATGTATATAAAGGTCCCACGGAGACGTAGAGGCCAACTCGCCAGGAATGTTGTCAAATATTACCGCCGAGATGATAGGTTGGGTTAGGTTAGGTTATATTACGTTATTGATGTATATAAAGGTCCCACGGAGACGTAGAGGCCAACTCGACAGGAATGTTGTCAAATATTACCGCCGAGGTGATAGGTTGGTTTAGGTTACGTTATATTACGTTATTGATGTTTATGAAGGTCAAACGGAGACGTAGAGGCCAACTCGCCAGGTATGATGTCAAATATTACCGCCGATATGTTAGGTTGGGTTAGGTTAGGTTATATTACGTTATTGATGTTTATAAAGGTCCCACGGAGACGTAGATGCCAACAAGCCAGGAATGTGGTCAAATATTACCGCCGAGATGTTATTTTGGGTTAGGATAGGTTATATTACGTTATTGATGTATATAAATGTACCACGGAGACGTAGATGCCAACTCGCCATGAATGTTTTCAAATATTACCGCCGAGATGTTAGGTTGGGTTAGGTTAGGTTATATTACGTTATGGATGTCTATAAAGGTCCCACGGTTACGTAGAGTCCAACTCGCCAGGAATGTTTTCAAATATTACCGACGAGATGTTAGGTTGGGTTAGGTTAGGTTATATCACGTTATTGATGTATATAAAGGTCCCACGGAGACGGAGAAGCCAACTCGCCAGGAATGTTGTCAAATATTACCGCCGAGATGATAGGTTGGGTTAGTTTAGGTTATATTACGTTATTGATGTATATAAATGTCCCGCGGAGACGTAGAAGCCAACTCGCCAGGTATGTTGTCAAATATTACCGCCGAGATGTTAGGTTGGGTTAGGTTAGGTTATATTACGTTATTGATGTATATAAAGGTCCCACGGAGACGGAGAAGCCAACTCGCCAGGAATGTTTTCAAATATTACCGCCGAGATGTTAGGTTGGGTTAGGTTAGGTTATATTTCGTTATTGATGTATATGAAGGTCCCACTGGGACGTAGAGGCCAACTCGCCAGGAATGTTTTCAAATATTACCGACGGGATGTTAGGTTGGGTTAGGTTAGGTTATATCACGTTATAGATGTATATGAAGGTCCCACTGAGACGTAGAGGCCAACTCGCCAGGAATGTTTTCAAATATTACCGACGGGATGTTAGGTTGGGTTAGGTTAGGTTATATCACGTTATAGATGTATATAAAGGTCCCGCGGAGACGTAGAGGCCAACAAGCCAGGAATGTGATGAAATATTATCGCCGAGATGTTAGGTTGGGTTAGGTTAGGTTATATTACGTTATTGATGTATAAAAAGATCCCACGGAGACGGAGAAGCCAACTCGCCAGGAATGTTTTCAAATATTACCGCCGAGATGTTAGGTTGGGTTAAGTTAGGTTATATTTCGTTATTGATGTATATGAAGGTCCCACGGAGACGTAGAGGCCAACTCGCCAGGTATGTTGTCCAATATTACCGGCGAGATGTTAGGTTGGGTTAGGATAGGTTATATTACGTTATTGATGTATAAAAAGATCCCACGGAGACGGAGAAGCCTACTAGCCAGGAACGTTGTCAAATATTACCGCCGAGATGTTAGGTTGGGTTAAGTTAAGTTTTATTACGTTATTGATGTATATAAAGGTCCAACGGAGACGTAGAGGCCAACGCGCCAGGAATGTTGTCAAATATTACCGCCGAGGTGATAGGTTGGGTTAGGTTACGTTATATTGCGTTATTAATGTTTATGAAGGTCAAACGGAGACGTAGAGGCCAACTCGACAGGAATGTTGTCAAACATTACCGCCGAGGTGATAGGTTGGGTTACGTTAGGTTATATTACGTTATTGATGTATATAAAGGTCCCACGGAGACGGAGAAGCCAACTCGCCAGGAATGTTGTCAAATATTATCGCCGAGATGATAGGTTGGGTTAGGTTAGGTTATATTACGTTATTGATGTTTATGAAGGTCAAACGGAGACGTAGAGGCCAACTCGCCAGGTATGATGTCAAATATTACCGGCGAGATGTTAGGTTGGAATAGGTTAGGCTATATTACGTTATTGATGTATATGAAGATCCCACGGTGACGTAGAGGCCAACTCGCCAGGAATGTTGTCAAATATTACCGCCGAGATGATAGGTTGGGTTAGGTTAGGTTATATTACGTTATTGATGTATATAAAGGTCCCACGGAGACGTAGAGGCCAACTCGCCAGGAATGTTGTCAAATATTACCGCCGAGATGATAGGTTGGGTTAGGTTAGGTTATATTACGTTATTGATGTATATAAAGGTCCCACGGAGACGTAGAGGCCAACTCGACAGGAATGTTGTCAAATATTACCGCCGAGGTGATAGGTTGGGTTAGGTTACGTTATATTACGTTATTGATGTTTATGAAGGTCAAACGGAGACGTAGAGGCCAACTCGCCAGGTATGATGTCAAATATTACCGCCGATATGTTAGGTTGGGTTAGGTTAGGTTATATTACGTTATTGATGTTTATAAAGGTCCCACGGAGACGTAGATGCCAACAAGCCAGGAATGTGGTCAAATATTACCGCCGAGATGTTATTTTGGGTTAGGATAGGTTATATTACGTTATTGATGTATATAAATGTACCACGGAGACGTAGATGCCAACTCGCCATGAATGTTTTCAAATATTACCGCCGAGATGTTAGGTTGGGTTAGGTTAGGTTATATTACGTTATGGATGTCTATAAAGGTCCCACGGTGACGTAGAGGCCAACTCGCCAGGAATGTTTTCAAATATTACCGACGGGATGTTAGGTTGGGTTAGGTTAGGTTATATCACGTTATAGATGTATATGAAGGTCCCACTGAGACGTAGAGGCCAACTTGCCAGGAATGTTTTCAAATATTACCGACGGGATGTTAGGTTGGGTTAGGTTAGGTTATATCACGTTATAGATGTATATAAAGGTCCCGCGGAGACGTAGAGGCCAACAAGCCAGGAATGTGATGAAATATTTTCGCCGAGATGTTAGGTTGGGTTAGGTTAGGTTATATTACGTTATTGATGTATATAAAGGTCCCACTGAGACGTAGAGGCCAACTCGCCAGGAATGTTGTCAAATATTACCGCCGAGATGATAGGTTGGGTTAGGTTAGGCTATATATCGTTATTGATGTATATGAAGGTCCCACGGGGACGTAGAGTCCAACTCGCCAGGAATGTTGTGAAATATTACCGCCGAGATGATAGGTTTGGTTAGGTTAGGTTATATTACGTTATTGATGTTTATGAAGGTCAAACGGAGACGTAGAGGCCAACTCGCCAGGTATGATGTCAAATATTACCGGCGAGATGTTAGGTTGGAATAGGTTAGGCTATATTACGTTATTGATGTATATGAAGATCCCACGGTGACGTAGAGGCCAACTCGCCAGGAATGTTGTCAAATATTACCGCCGAGATGATAGGTTGGGTTAGGTTAGGTTATATTACGTTATTGATGTATATAAAGGTCCCACGGAGACGTAGAGGCCAACTCGACAGGAATGTTGTCAAATATTACCGCCGAGGTGATAGGTTGGGTTAGGTTACGTTATATTACGTTATTGATGTTTATGAAGGTCAAACGGAGACGTAGAGGCCAACTCGCCAGGTATGATGTCAAATATTACCGCCGATATGTTAGGTTGGGTTAGGTTAGGTTATATTACGTTATTGATGTTTATAAAGGTCCCACGGAGACGTAGATGCCAACAAGCCAGGAATGTGGTCAAATATTACCGCCGAGATGTTATTTTGTGTTAGGATAGGTTATATTACGTTATTGATGTATATAAATGTACCACGGAGACGTAGATGCCAACTCGCCATGAATGTTTTCAAATATTACCGCCGAGATGTTAGGTTGGGTTAGGTTAGGTTATATTACGTTATGGATGTCTATAAAGGTCCCACGGTTACGTAGAGTCCAACTCGCCAGGAATGTTTTCAAATATTACCGACGAGATGTTAGGTTGGGTTAGGTTAGGTTATATCACGTTATTGATGTATATAAAGGTCCCACGGAGACGGAGAAGCCAACTCGCCAGGAATGTTGTCAAATATTACCGCCGAGATGATAGGTTGGGTTAGTTTAGGTTATATTACGTTATTGATGTATATAAATGTCCCGCGGAGACGTAGAAGCCAACTCGCCAGGTATGTTGTCAAATATTACCGCCGAGATGTTAGGTTGGGTTAGGTTAGGTTATATTACGTTATTGATGTATATAAAGGTCCCACGGAGACGGAGAAGCCAACTCGCCAGGAATGTTTTCAAATATTACCGCCGAGATGTTAGGTTGGGTTAGGTTAGGTTATATTTCGTTATTGATGTATATGAAGGTCCCACTGGGACGTAGAGGCCAACTCGCCAGGAATGTTTTCAAATATTACCGACGGGATGTTAGGTTGGGTTAGGTTAGGTTATATCACGTTATAGATGTATATGAAGGTCCCACTGAGACGTAGAGGCCAACTCGCCAGGAATGTTTTCAAATATTACCGACGGGATGTTAGGTTGGGTTAGGTTAGGTTATATCACGTTATAGATGTATATAAAGGTCCCGCGGAGACGTAGAGGCCAACAAGCCAGGAATGTGATGAAATATTATCGCCGAGATGTTAGGTTGGGTTAGGTTAGGTTATATTACGTTATTGATGTATAAAAAGATCCCACGGAGACGGAGAAGCCAACTCGCCAGGAATGTCTTCAAATATTACCGCCGAGATGTTAGGTTGGGTTAAGTTAGGTTATATTTCGTTATTGATGTATATGAAGGTCCCACGGAGACGTAGAGGCCAACTCGCCAGGTATGTTGTCCAATATTACCGGCGAGATGTTAGGTTGGGTTAGGATAGGTTATATTACGTTATTGATGTATAAAAAGATCCCACGGAGACGGAGAAGCCTACTAGCCAGGAACGTTGTCAAATATTACCGCCGAGATGTTAGGTTGGGTTAAGTTAAGTTTTATTACGTTATTGATGTATATAAAGGTCCAACGGAGACGTAGAGGCCAACGCGCCAGGAATGTTGTCAAATATTACCGCCGAGGTGATAGGTTGGGTTAGGTTACGTTATATTGCGTTATTAATGTTTATGAAGGTCAAACGGAGACGTAGAGGCCAACTCGACAGGAATGTTGTCAAACATTACCGCCGAGGTGATAGGTTGGGTTACGTTAGGTTATATTACGTTATTGATGTATATAAAGGTCCCACGGAGACGGAGAAGCCAACTCGCCAGGAATGTTGTCAAATATTATCGCCGAGATGATAGGTTGGGTTAGGTTAGGTTATATTACGTTATTGATGTTTATGAAGGTCAAACGGAGACGTAGAGGCCAACTCGCCAGGTATGATGTCAAATATTACCGGCGAGATGTTAGGTTGGAATAGGTTAGGCTATATTACGTTATTGATGTATATGAAGATCCCGCGGTGACGTAGAGGCCAACTCGCCAGGAATGTTGTCAAATATTACCGCCGAGATGATAGGTTGGGTTAGGTTAGGTTATATTACGTTATTGATGTATATAAAGGTCCCACGGAGACGTAGAGGCCAACTCGACAGGAATGTTGTCAAATATTACCGCCGAGGTGATAGGTTGGGTTAGGTTACGTTATATTACGTTATTGATGTTTATGAAGGTCAAACGGAGACGTAGAGGCCAACTCGCCAGGTATGATGTCAAATATTACCGCCGATATGTTAGGTTGGGTTAGGTTAGGTTATATTACGTTATTGATGTTTATAAAGGTCCCACGGAGACGTAGATGCCAACAAGCCAGGAATGTGGTCAAATATTACCGCCGAGATGTTATTTTGTGTTAGGATAGGTTATATTACGTTATTGATGTATATAAATGTACCACGGAGACGTAGATGCCAACTCGCCATGAATGTTTTCAAATATTACCGCCGAGATGTTAGGTTGGGTTAGGTTAGGTTATATTACGTTATGGATGTCTATAAAGGTCCCACGGTTACGTAGAGTCCAACTCGCCAGGAATGTTTTCAAATACTACCGACGAGATGTTAGGTTGGGTTAGGTTAGGTTATATCACGTTATTGATGTATATAAAGGTCCCACGGAGACGGAGAAGCCAACTCGCCAGGAATGTTGTCAAATATTACCGCCGAGATGATAGGTTGGGTTAGTTTAGGTTATATTACGTTATTGATGTATATAAATGTCCCGCGGAGACGTAGAAGCCAACTCGCCAGGTATGTTGTCAAATATTACCGCCGAGATGTTAGGTTGGGTTAGGTTAGGTTATATTACGTTATTGATGTATATAAAGGTCCCACGGAGACGTAGAGACCAACTCGCCAGGAATGTTTTCAAATATTACCGACGGGATGTTAGGTTGGGTTAGGTTAGGTTATATCACGTTATAGATGTATATGAAGGTCCCACTGAGACGTAGAGGCCAACTCGCCAGGAATGTTTTCAAATATTACCGCCGAGGTGATAGGTTGGGTTAGGTTACGTTATATTGCGTTATTAATGTTTATGAAGGTCAAACGGAGACGTAGAGGCCAACTCGACAGGAATGTTGTCAAATATTACCGCCGAGGTGATAGGTTGGGTTACGTTAGGTTATATTACGTTATTGATGTATATAAAGGTCCTACGGAGACGTAAATGCCAACTCGCCATGAATGTTGTCAAATATTACCGCCGAGATGATAGGTTGGGTTAGGTTAGGTTATATATCGTTATTGATGTATATGAAGGTCCCACGGAGACGTAGAGACCAACTCGCCAGGAATGTTGTCAAATATTACCGCCGAGATGATAGGTTGGGTTAGGTTAGGTTATATTACGTTATTGATGTATATAAAATGTCCCACGGAGACGGAGAAGCCAACTCGCCAGGAATGTTGTCAAATATTACCGCCGAGATGTTAGATTGGGTTAGGTTAGGTTATATTACGTTATTGACGTATATAAAGGTCCCACTGCGACGTAGAGGCCAACTCGCCAGGAATGTTGTCAAATATTACCGCCGAGATGATAGGTTGGGTTAGGTTAGGTTATATTTCGTTATTGATGTATATGAAGGTCCCACGGAGACATAGAGGCCAACTCGCCAGGAATGATGTCAGATATTACCGCCGAGATGATAGGTTGGGTTAGGTTAGGTTATATTTCGTTATTGGTGTATATGAAGGTTCCACGGAGACGTAGAGGCCAACTCGCCAGGAATGTTGTCAAATATTACCGCCGAGATGTCAGATTGGGTTAAGTTAGGTTTTATTACGTTATTTATGTATATAAAGGTCCCACGGAGACGTAGAGGCCAACTCGCCAGGAATGATGTCAAATATTACCGCCGAGATGATAGGTTGGGCTATGTTAGGTTATATTTCGTTATTGATGTATATGAAGGTTCCACGGAGACGTAGAGGCCAAATCGCCAGGTATGTTGTGAAATATT
The DNA here is from genome assembly GCA_963969225.1 of Xylocopa violacea. NCBI lineage: Eukaryota > Metazoa > Arthropoda > Insecta > Hymenoptera > Apidae > Xylocopa > Xylocopa violacea. The sequence continues at coordinate 3,569,112 of CAXAJV010001114.1, forward strand.
ACCGCCGAGATGTTAGGTTGGGTTAGGTTAGATTATATTAAGTTATTGATGTATATAAAGGTCCCACGGCGACGGAGAAGCCAACTCGCCAGGAATGTTGTCAAATATTACCGCCGAGATGTTAGATTGGGTTAGGTTAGGTTATATTACGTTATTGATGTATATGAAGGTCCCACGGAGACATAGAGGCCAACTCGCCAGGAATGATGTCAGATATTACCGCCGAGATGATAGGTTGGGTTAGGTTAGGTTATATTTCGTTATTGGTGTATATGAAGGTTCCACGGAGACGTAGAGGCCAACTCGCCAGGTATGTTGTCAAATATTACCGCCGAGATGTTAGGTTGGGTTAGGTTAGGTTATATTACGTTATTGATGTTTATAAAGGTACCACACAGACGTAGATGCCAACTCGCCAGGAATGATGTCAGATATTACCGCCGAGATGATAGGTTGGGTTATGTTAGGTTATATTTCGTTATTGATGTATATGAAGGTTCCACGGAGACGTAGAGGCCAAATCGCCAGGAATGATGTCAGATATTACCGCCGAGATGTTAGGTTGGGTTAGGTTACGTTATATTGCGTTATTAACGTTTATGAAGGTCAAACGGAGACGTAGAGGCCAACTCGACAGGAATGTTGTCAAATATTACCGCCGAGGTGATAGGTTGGGTTACGTTAGGTTATATTTCGTTATTGATGTATATAAAGGTCCTACGGAGACGTAAATGCCAACTCGCCATGAATGTTGTCAAATATTACCGCCGAGATGATAGGTTGGGTTAGGTTAGGTTATATTTCGTTATTGATGTATATGAAGGTCCCACGGAGACGTAGAGACCATCTCGCCAGGAATGTTGTCAAATATTACCGCCGAGATGATAGGTTGGGTTAGGTTAGGTTATATTACGTTATTGATGTATATAAAATGTCCCACGGAGACGGAGAAGCCAACTCGCCAGGAATGTTGTCAAATATTACCGCCGAGATGTTAGATTGGGTTAGGTTAGGTTATATTACGTTATTGACGTATATAAAGGTCCCACTGCGACGTAGAGGCCAACTCGCCAGGAATGTTGTCAAATATTACCGCCGAGATGATAGGTTGGGTTAGGTTAGGTTATATTTCGTTATTGATGTATATGAAGGTCCCACGGAGACATAGAGGCCAACTCGCCAGGAATGATGTCAGATATTACCGCCGAGATGTTAGGTTGGGTTAGGTTAGATTATATTACGTTATTGATGTATATAAAGGTCCCACGGCGACGGAGAAGCCAACTCGCCAGGAATGTTGTCAAATATTACCGCCGAGATGTTAGATTGGGTTAGGTTAGGTTATATTACGTTATTGATGTATATGAAGGTCCCACGGAGACATAGAGGCCAACTCGCCAGGAATGATGTCAGATATTACCGCCGAGATGATAGGTTGGGTTAGGTTAGGTTATATTTCGTTATTGATGTATATGAAGGTCCCACGGAGACATAGAGGCCAACTCGCCAGGAATGATGTCAGATATTACCGCCGAGATGATAGGTTGGGTTAGGTTAGGTTATATTTCGTTATTGGTGTATATGAAGGTTCCACGGAGACGTAGAGGCCAACTCGCCAGGAATGTTGTCAAATATTACCGCCGAGATGTCAGATTGGGTTAAGTTAGGTTTTATTACGTTATTTATGTATATAAAGGTCCCACGGAGACGTAGAGGCCAACTCGACAGGAATGATGTCAAATATTACCGCCGAGATGATAGGTTGGGCTATGTTAGGTTATATTTCGTTATTGATGTATATGAAGGTTCCACGGAGACGTAGAGGCCAAATCGCCAGGTATGTTGTCAAATATTACCGCCGAGATGTTAGGTTGGGTTAGGTTAGATTATATTACGTTATTGATGTATATAAAGGTCCCACGGCGACGGAGAAGCCAACTCGCCAGGAATGTTGTCAAATATTACCGCCGAGATGTTAGATTGGGTTAGGTTAGGTTATATTACGTTATTGATGTATATGAAGGTCCCACGGAGACATAGAGGCCAACTCGCCAGGAATGATGTCAGATATTACCGCCGAGATGATAGGTTGGGTTAGGTTAGGTTATATTTCGTTATTGGTGTATATGAAGGTTCCACGGAGACGTAGAGGCCAACTCGCCAGGTATGTTGTCAAATATTACCGCCGAGATGTTAGGTTGGGTTAGGTTAGGTTATATTACGTTATTGATGTTTATAAAGGTACCACACAGACGTAGATGCCAACTCGCCAGGAATGATGTCAGATATTACCGCCGAGATGATAGGTTGGGTTATGTTAGGTTATATTTCGTTATTGATGTATATGAAGGTTCCACGGAGACGTAGAGGCCAAATCGCCAGGTATGTTGTCAAATATTACCGCCGAGATGTTAGGTTGGGTTAGGTTAGATTATATTACGTTATTGATGTATATAAAGGTCCCACGGAGACGTAGAGGCCAACTCGCCAGGAATGTTGTCAAATATTACCGCCGAGGTGATAGGTTGGGTTAGGTTACGTTATATTGCGTTATTAACGTTTATGAAGGTCAAACGGAGACGTAGAGGCCAACTCGACAGGAATGTTGTCAAATATTACCGCCGAGGTGATAGGTTGGGTTACGTTAGGTTATATTACGTTATTGATGTATATAAAGGTCCTACGGAGACGTAAATGCCAACTCGCCATGAATGTTGTCAAATATTACCGCCGAGATGATAGGTTGGGTTAGGTTAGGTTATATTTCGTTATTGATGTATATGAAGGTCCCACGGAGACGTAGAGACCATCTCGCCAGGAATGTTGTCAAATATTACCGCCGAGATGATAGGTTGGGTTAGGTTAGGTTATATTACGTTATTGATGTATATAAAATGACCCACGGAGACGGAGAAGCCAACTCGCCAGGAATGTTGTCAAATATTACCGCCGAGATGTTAGATTGGGTTAGGTTAGGTTATATTACGTTATTGACGTATATAAAGGTCCCACTGCGACGTAGAGGCCAACTCGCCAGGAATGTTGTCAAATATTACCGCCGAGATGATAGGTTGGGTTAGGTTAGGTTATATTTCGTTATTGATGCATATGAAGGTCCCACGGAGACATAGAGGCCAACTCGCCAGGAATGATGTCAGATATTACCGCCGAGATGATAGGTTGGGTTAGGTTAGGTTATATTTCGTTATTGGTGTATATGAAGGTTCCACGGAGACGTAGAGGCCAACTCGCCAGGAATGTTGTCAAATATTACCGCCGAGATGTCAGATTGGGTTAAGTTAGGTTTTATTACGTTATTTATGTATATAAAGGTCCCACGGAGACGTAGAGGCCAACTCGCCAGGAATGATGTCAAATATTACCGCCGAGATGATAGGTTGGGCTATCTTAGGTTATATTTCGTTATTGATGTATATGAAGGTTCCACGGAGACGTAGAGGCCAAATCGCCAGGTATGTTGTCAAATATTACCGCCGAGATGTTAGGTTGGGTTAGGTTAGATTATATTACGTTATTGATGTATATAAAGGTCCCACGGCGACGGAGAAGCCAACTCGCCAGGAATGTTGTCAAATATTACCGCCGAGATGTTACATTGGGTTAGGTTAGGTTATATTACGTTATTGATGTATATGAAGGTCCCACGGAGACATAGAGGCCAACTCGCCAGGTATGTTGTCAAATATTACCGCCGAGATGTTAGGTTGGGTTAGGTTAGGTTATATTACGTTATTGATGTTTATAAAGGTCCCACACAGACGTAGATGCCAACAAGCCAGGAATGTGCTCAAATATTACCGCCGAGATGTTATTTCGGGTTAGGATAGGTTATACCACGTTATTGATGTATATAAAGGTCCTACCGAGACGTAAATGCCAACTCGCCATGAATGTTGTCAAATATTACCGCCGAGATGATAGGTTGGGTTAGGTTAGGTTATATTTCGTTATTGATGTATATGAAGGTCCCACGGAGACGTAGAGACCAACTCGCCAGGAATGTTGTCAAATATTACCGCCGAGATGATAGGTTGGGTTAGGTTAGGTTATATTACGTTATTGATGTATATAAAATGTCCCACGGAGACGGAGAAGCCAACTCGCCAGGAATGTTGTCAAATATTACCGCCGAGATGTTAGATTGGGTTAGGTTAGGTTATATTACGTTATTGACGTATATAAAGGTCCCACTGCGACGTAGAGGCCAACTCGCCAGGAATGTTGTCAAATATTACCGCCGAGATGATAGGTTGGGTTAGGTTAGGTTATATTTCGTTATTGATGTATATGAAGGTCCCACGGAGACATAGAGGCCAACTCGCCAGGAATGATGTCAGATATTACCGCCGAGATGATAGGTTGGGTTAGGTTAGGTTATATTTCGTTATTGGTGTATATGAAGGTTCCACGGAGACGTAGAGGCCAACTCGCCAGGAATGTTGTCAAATATTACCGCCGAGATGTCAGATTGGGTTAAGTTAGGTTTTATTACGTTATTTATGTATATAAAGGTCCCACGGAGACGTAGAGGCCAACTCGCCAGGAATGATGTCAAATATTACCGCCGAGATGATAGGTTGGGTTATGTTAGGTTATCTTTCGTTATTGATGTATATGAAGGTTCCACGGAGACGTAGAGGCCAAATCGCCAGGTATGTTGTCAAATATTACCGCCGAGATGTTAGGTTGGGTTAGGTTAGATTATATTACGTTATTGATGTATATAAAGGTCCCACGGCGACGGGGAAGCCAACTCGCCAGGAATGTTGTCAAATATTACCGCCGAGATGTTAGATTGGGTTAGGTTAGGTTATATTACGTTATTGATGTATATGAAGGTCCCACGGAGACATAGAGGCCAACTCGCCAGGAATGATGTCAGATATTACCGCCGAGATGATAGGTTGGGTTAGGTTAGGTTATATTTCGTTATTGGTGTATATGAAGGTTCCACGGAGACGTAGAGGCCAACTCGCCAGGTATGTTGTCAAATATTACCGCCGAGATGTTAGGTTGGGTTAGGTTAGGTTATATTACGTTATTGATGTTTATAAAGGTACCACACAGACGTAGATGCCAACTCGCCAGGAATGATGTCAGATATTACCGCCGAGATGATAGGTTGGGTTATGTTAGGTTATATTTCGTTATTGATGTATATGAAGGTTCCACGGAGACGTAGAGGCCAAATCGCCAGGAATGATGTCAGATATTACCGCCGAGATGTTAGGTTGGGTTAGGTTACGTTATATTGCGTTATTAACGTTTATGAAGGTCAAACGGAGACGTAGAGGCCAACTCGACAGGAATGTTGTCAAATATTACCGCCGAGGTGATAGGTTGGGTTACGTTAGGTTATATTTCGTTATTGATGTATATAAAGGTCCTACGGAGACGTAAATGCCAACTCGCCATGAATGTTGTCAAATATTACCGCCGAGATGATAGGTTGGGTTAGGTTAGGTTATATTTCGTTATTGATGTATATGAAGGTCCCACGGAGACGTAGAGACCATCTCGCCAGGAATGTTGTCAAATATTACCGCCGAGATGATAGGTTGGGTTAGGTTAGGTTATATTACGTTATTGATGTATATAAAATGTCCCACGGAGACGGAGAAGCCAACTCGCCAGGAATGTTGTCAAATATTACCGCCGAGATGTTAGATTGGGTTAGGTTAGGTTATATTACGTTATTGACGTATATAAAGGTCCCACTGCGACGTAGAGGCCAACTCGCCAGGAATGTTGTCAAATATTACCGCCGAGATGATAGGTTGGGTTAGGTTAGGTTATATTTCGTTATTGATGTATATGAAGGTCCCACGGAGACATAGAGGCCAACTCGCCAGGAATGATGTCAGATATTACCGCCGAGATGTTAGGTTGGGTTAGGTTAGATTATATTACGTTATTGATGTATATAAAGGTCCCACGGCGACGGAGAAGCCAACTCGCCAGGAATGTTGTCAAATATTACCGCCGAGATGTTAGATTGGGTTAGGTTAGGTTATATTACGTTATTGATGTATATGAAGGTCCCACGGAGACATAGAGGCCAACTCGCCAGGAATGATGTCAGATATTACCGCCGAGATGATAGGTTGGGTTAGGTTAGGTTATATTTCGTTATTGATGTATATGAAGGTCCCACGGAGACATAGAGGCCAACTCGCCAGGAATGATGTCAGATATTACCGCCGAGATGATAGGTTGGGTTAGGTTAGGTTATATTTCGTTATTGGTGTATATGAAGGTTCCACGGAGACGTAGAGGCCAACTCGCCAGGAATGTTGTCAAATATTACCGCCGAGATGTCAGATTGGGTTAAGTTAGGTTTTATTACGTTATTTATGTATATAAAGGTCCCACGGAGACGTAGAGGCCAACTCGACAGGAATGATGTCAAATATTACCGCCGAGATGATAGGTTGGGCTATGTTAGGTTATATTTCGTTATTGATGTATATGAAGGTTCCACGGAGACGTAGAGGCCAAATCGCCAGGTATGTTGTCAAATATTACCGCCGAGATGTTAGGTTGGGTTAGGTTAGATTATATTACGTTATTGATGTATATAAAGGTCCCACGGCGACGGAGAAGCCAACTCGCCAGGAATGTTGTCAAATATTACCGCCGAGATGTTAGATTGGGTTAGGTTAGGTTATATTACGTTATTGATGTATATGAAGGTCCCACGGAGACATAGAGGCCAACTCGCCAGGAATGATGTCAGATATTACCGCCGAGATGATAGGTTGGGTTAGGTTAGGTTATATTTCGTTATTGGTGTATATGAAGGTTCCACGGAGACGTAGAGGCCAACTCGCCAGGTATGTTGTCAAATATTACCGCCGAGATGTTAGGTTGGGTTAGGTTAGGTTATATTACGTTATTGATGTTTATAAAGGTACCACACAGACGTAGATGCCAACTCGCCAGGAATGATGTCAGATATTACCGCCGAGATGATAGGTTGGGTTATGTTAGGTTATATTTCGTTATTGATGTATATGAAGGTTCCACGGAGACGTAGAGGCCAAATCGCCAGGTATGTTGTCAAATATTACCGCCGAGATGTTAGGTTGGGTTAGGTTAGATTATATTACGTTATTGATGTATATAAAGGTCCCACGGAGACGTAGAGGCCAACTCGCCAGGAATGTTGTCAAATATTACCGCCGAGGTGATAGGTTGGGTTAGGTTACGTTATATTGCGTTATTAACGTTTATGAAGGTCAAACGGAGACGTAGAGGCCAACTCGACAGGAATGTTGTCAAATATTACCGCCGAGGTGATAGGTTGGGTTACGTTAGGTTATATTACGTTATTGATGTATATAAAGGTCCTACGGAGACGTAAATGCCAACTCGCCATGAATGTTGTCAAATATTACCGCCGAGATGATAGGTTGGGTTAGGTTAGGTTATATTTCGTTATTGATGTATATGAAGGTCCCACGGAGACGTAGAGACCATCTCGCCAGGAATGTTGTCAAATATTACCGCCGAGATGATAGGTTGGGTTAGGTTAGGTTATATTACGTTATTGATGTATATAAAATGACCCACGGAGACGGAGAAGCCAACTCGCCAGGAATGTTGTCAAATATTACCGCCGAGATGTTAGATTGGGTTAGGTTAGGTTATATTACGTTATTGACGTATATAAAGGTCCCACTGCGACGTAGAGGCCAACTCGCCAGGAATGTTGTCAAATATTACCGCCGAGATGATAGGTTGGGTTAGGTTAGGTTATATTTCGTTATTGATGCATATGAAGGTCCCACGGAGACATAGAGGCCAACTCGCCAGGAATGATGTCAGATATTACCGCCGAGATGATAGGTTGGGTTAGGTTAGGTTATATTTCGTTATTGGTGTATATGAAGGTTCCACGGAGACGTAGAGGCCAACTCGCCAGGAATGTTGTCAAATATTACCGCCGAGATGTCAGATTGGGTTAAGTTAGGTTTTATTACGTTATTTATGTATATAAAGGTCCCACGGAGACGTAGAGGCCAACTCGCCAGGAATGATGTCAAATATTACCGCCGAGATGATAGGTTGGGCTATCTTAGGTTATATTTCGTTATTGATGTATATGAAGGTTCCACGGAGACGTAGAGGCCAAATCGCCAGGTATGTTGTCAAATATTACCGCCGAGATGTTAGGTTGGGTTAGGTTAGATTATATTACGTTATTGATGTATATAAAGGTCCCACGGCGACGGAGAAGCCAACTCGCCAGGAATGTTGTCAAATATTACCGCCGAGATGTTACATTGGGTTAGGTTAGGTTATATTACGTTATTGATGTATATGAAGGTCCCACGGAGACATAGAGGCCAACTCGCCAGGTATGTTGTCAAATATTACCGCCGAGATGTTAGGTTGGGTTAGGTTAGGTTATATTACGTTATTGATGTTTATAAAGGTCCCACACAGACGTAGATGCCAACAAGCCAGGAATGTGCTCAAATATTACCGCCGAGATGTTATTTCGGGTTAGGATAGGTTATACCACGTTATTGATGTATATAAAGGTCCTACCGAGACGTAAATGCCAACTCGCCATGAATGTTGTCAAATATTACCGCCGAGATGATAGGTTGGGTTAGGTTAGGTTATATTTCGTTATTGATGTATATGAAGGTCCCACGGAGACGTAGAGACCAACTCGCCAGGAATGTTGTCAAATATTACCGCCGAGATGATAGGTTGGGTTAGGTTAGGTTATATTACGTTATTGATGTATATAAAATGTCCCACGGAGACTGAGAAGCCAACTCGCCAGGAATGTTGTCAAATATTACCGCCGAGATGTTAGATTGGGTTAGGTTAGGTTATATTACGTTATTGACGTATATAAAGGTCCCACTGCGACGTAGAGGCCAACTCGCCAGGAATGTTGTCAAATATTACCGCCGAGATGATAGGTTGGGTTAGGTTAGGTTATATTTCGTTATTGATGTATATGAAGGTCCCACGGAGACATAGAGGCCAACTCGCCAGGAATGATGTCAGATATTACCGCCGAGATGATAGGTTGGGTTAGGTTAGGTTATATTTCGTTATTGGTGTATATGAAGGTTCCACGGAGACGTAGAGGCCAACTCGCCAGGAATGTTGTCAAATATTACCGCCGAGATGTCAGATTGGGTTAAGTTAGGTTTTATTACGTTATTTATGTATATAAAGGTCCCACGGAGACGTAGAGGCCAACTCGCCAGGAATGATGTCAAATATTACCGCCGAGATGATAGGTTGGGTTATGTTAGGTTATCTTTCGTTATTGATGTATATGAAGGTTCCACGGAGACGTAGAGGCCAAATCGCCAGGTATGTTGTCAAATATTACCGCCGAGATGTTAGGTTGGGTTAGGTTAGATTATATTACGTTATTGATGTATATAAAGGTCCCACGGCGACGGAGAAGCCAACTCGCCAGGAATGTTGTCAAATATTACCGCCGAGATGTTAGATTGGGTTAGGTTAGGTTATATTACGTTATTGATGTATATGAAGGTCCCACGGAGACATAGAGGCCAACTCGCCAGGAATGATGTCAGATATTACCGCCGAGATGATAGGTTGGGTTAGGTTAGGTTATATTTCGTTATTGGTGTATATGAAGGTTCCACGGAGACGTAGAGGCCAACTCGCCAGGTATGTTGTCAAATATTACCGCCGAGATGTTAGGTTGGGTTAGGTTAGGTTATATTACGTTATTGATGTATATAAAGGTCCCACGAAGACGTAGAGGCCAACTCGCCAGGAATGATGTCAAATATTACCGCCGAGATGATAGGTTGGGTTATGTTAGGTTATATTTCGTTATTGATGTATATGAAGGTTCCACGGAGACGTAGAGGCCAAATCGCCAGGTATGTTGTCAAATATTACCGCCGAGATGTTAGGTTGGGTTAGGTTAGATTATATTACGTTATTGATGTATATAAAGGTCCCACGGCGACGGAGAAGCCAACTCGCCATGAATGTTGTCAAATATTACCCCCGAGATGTTAGGTTGGGTTAGATTAGGTTATATTACGTTATTGATGTATATAAAGGTCCCACTGAGACGTAGAGGCCAACTCGCCAGGAATGTTGTCAAATATTACCGCCGAGATGATAGGTTGGGTTAGGTTATGTTATATTACGTTATTGATGTATATAAAGGTCCCACGGAGACGTAGAGGCCAACTCGCCAGGAATGTTGTCAAATATTACCGCCGAGGTGATAGGTTGGGTTAGGTTACGTTATATTGCGTTACTAATGTTTATGAAGGTCAAACGGAGACGTAGAGGCCAACTCGACAGGAATGTTGTCAAATATTACCGCCGAGGTGATAGGTTGGGTTACGTTAGGTTATATTACGTTATTGATGTATATGAAGGTCCCACGGAGACGTAGAGACCAACTCGCCAGGAATGTTGTCAAATATTACCGCCGAGATGATAGGTTGGGTTAGGTTAGGTTATATTACGTGATTGATGTATATAAAATGTCCCACGGAGACGGAGAAGCCAACTCGCCAGGAATGTTGACAAATATTACCGCCGAGATGTTAGATTGGGTTAGGTTAGGTTATATTACGTTATTGACGTATATAAAGGTCCCACTGCGACGTAGAGGCCAACTCGCCAGGAATGTTGTCAAATATTACCGCCGAGGTGATAGGTTGGGTTAGGTTAGGTTATATTTCGTTATTGATGCATATGAAGGTCCCACGGAGACATAGAGGCCAACTCGCCAGGAATGATGTCAGATATTACCGCCGAGATGATAGGTTGGGTTAGGTTAGGTTATATTTCGTTATTGGTGTATATGAAGGTTCCACGGAGACGTAGAGGCCAACTCGCCAGGAATGTTGTCAAATATTACCGCCGAGATGTAAGATTGGGTTAGGTTAGGTTATATTACGTTATTGACGTATATAAAGGTCCCACTGCGACGTAGAGGCCAACTCGCCAGGAATCTTGTCAAATATTACCGCCGAGATGATAGGTTGGGTTAGGTTAGGGTATATTTCGTTATTGATGTATATGAAGGTCCCACGGAGACATAGAGGCCAACTCGCCAGGAATGATGTCAGATATTACCGCCGAGATGTTAGGTTGGGTTAGGTTAGATTATATTACGTTATTGATGTATATAAAGGTCCCACGGCGACGGAGAAGCCAACTCGCCAGGAATGTTGTCAAATATTACCGCCGAGATGTTAGATTGGGTTAGGTTAGGTTATATTACGTTATTGATGTATATGAAGGTCCCACGGAGACATAGAGGCCAACTCGCCAGGAATGATGTCAGATATTACCGCCGAGATGATAGGTTGGGTTAGGTTAGGTTATATTTCGTTATTGGTGTATATGAAGGTTCCACGGAGACGTAGAGGCCAACCGCCAGGTATGTTGTCAAATATTACCGCCGAGATGTTAGGTTGGGTTAGGTTAGGTTATATTACGTTATTGATGTTTATAAAGGTCCCACACAGACGTAGATGCCAACAAGCCAGGAATGTGCTCAAATATTACCGCCGAGATGTTATTTTGGGTTAGGATAGGTTATACCACGTTATTGATGTATATAAAAGTACCACGGAGACGTAGATGCCAACTCGCCATGAATGTTTTCAAATATTACCGCCGAGATGTTAGGTTGGGTTAGGTTAGGTTATATTACGTTATAGATGTCTATAAAGGTCCCACGGTGACGTAGAGACCAACTCGCCAGGAATGTTTTCAAATATTACCGCCGAGATGTTAGGTTGGGTTAGGTTAGGTTACATCACGTTATAGATGTATATAAAGTTCCCAATGAGACGTAGAGGCCAACTCGCCAGGAATGTTGTCAAATATTACCGCCGAGATGATAGGTTGTGTTAGGTTAGGTTATATTTTGTTATTGATGTATATGAAGATTCCACGGAGACGTACAGGCCAACTCGCCAGGTATGTTGTCAAATATTACCGCAGAGATGATAGGTTGGGTTAGGTTAGGTTATATTTCGTTATTGGTGTATATGAAGGTTCCACGGAGACGTAGAGGCCAACTCGCCAGGAATGTTGTCAAATATTACCGCCGAGATGTCAGATTGGGTTAGGTTAGGTTATATTACGTTATTGATGTATATGAAGGTCCCACGGAGACATAGAGGCCAACTCGCCAGGAATGATGTCAGATATTACCGCCGAGATGATAGGTTGGGTTAGGTTAGGTTATATTTCGTTATTGATGTATATGAAGGTCCCACGGAGACATAGAGGCCAACTCGCCAGGAATGATGTCAGATATTACCGCCGAGATGATAGGTTGGGTTAGGTTAGGTTATATTTCGTTATTGGTGTATATGAAGGTTCCACGGAGACGTAGAGGCCAACTCGCCAGGAATGTTGTCAAATATTACCGCCGAGATGTCAGATTGGGTTAAGTTAGGTTTTATTACGTTATTTATGTATATAAAGGTCCCACGGAGACGTAGAGGCCAACTCGCCAGGAATGATGTCAAATATTACCGCCGAGATGATAGGTTGGGCTATGTTAGGTTATATTTCGTTATTGATGTATATGAAGGTTCCACGGAGACGTAGAGGCTAAATCGCCAGGTATGTTGTCAAATATTACCGCCGAGATGTTAGGTTGGGTTAGGTTAGATTATATTACGTTATTGATGTATATAAAGGTCCCACGGCGACGGAGAAGCCAACTCGCCAGGAATGTTGTCAAATATTACCGCCGAGATGTTAGATTGGGTTAGGTTAGGTTATATTACGTTATTGATGTATATGAAGGTCCCACGGAGACATAGAGGCCAACTCGCCAGGAATGATGTCAGATATTACCGCCGAGATGATAGGTTGGGTTAGGTTAGGTTATATTTCGTTATTGGTGTATATGAAGGTTCCACGGAGACGTAGAGGCCAACTCGCCAGGTATGTTGTCAAATATTACCGCCGAGATGTTAGGTTGGGTTAGGTTAGGTTATATTACGTTATTGATGTATAAAAAGATCCCACGGAGACGGAGAAGCCAACTCGCCAGGAATGTTTTCAAATATTACCGCCGAGATGTTAGGTTGGGTTAAGTTAGGTTATATTTCGTTATTGATGTATATGAAGGTCCCACGGAGACGTAGAGGCCAACTCGCCAGGTATGTTGTCCAATATTACCGGCGAGATGTTAGGTTGGGTTAGGATAGGTTATATTACGTTATTGATGTATAAAAAGATCCCACGGAGACGGAGAAGCCTACTAGCCAGGAACGTTGTCAAATATTACCGCCGAGATGTTAGGTTGGGTTAAGTTAAGTTTTATTACGTTATTGATGTATATAAAGGTCCAACGGAGACGTAGAGGCCAACGCGCCAGGAATGTTGTCAAATATTACCGCCGAGGTGATAGGTTGGGTTAGGTTACGTTATATTGCGTTATTAATGTTTATGAAGGTCAAACGGAGACGTAGAGGCCAACTCGACAGGAATGTTGTCAAACATTACCGCCGAGGTGATAGGTTGGGTTACGTTAGGTTATATTACGTTATTGATGTATATAAAGGTCCCACGGAGACGGAGAAGCCAACTCGCCAGGAATGTTGTCAAATATTATCGCCGAGATGATAGGTTGGGTTAGGTTAGGTTATATTACGTTATTGATGTTTATGAAGGTCAAACGGAGACGTAGAGGCCAACTCGCCAGGTATGATGTCAAATATTACCGGCGAGATGTTAGGTTGGAATAGGTTAGGCTATATTACGTTATTGATGTATATGAAGATCCCGCGGTGACGTAGAGGCCAACTCGCCAGGAATGTTGTCAAATATTACCGCCGAGATGATAGGTTGGGTTAGGTTAGGTTATATTACGTTATTGATGTATATAAAGGTCCCACGGAGACGTAGAGGCCAACTCGACAGGAATGTTGTCAAATATTACCGCCGAGGTGATAGGTTGGGTTAGGTTACGTTATATTACGTTATTGATGTTTATGAAGGTCAAACGGAGACGTAGAGGCCAACTCGCCAGGTATGATGTCAAATATTACCGCCGATATGTTAGGTTGGGTTAGGTTAGGTTATATTACGTTATTGATGTTTATAAAGGTCCCACGGAGACGTAGATGCCAACAAGCCAGGAATGTGGTCAAATATTACCGCCGAGATGTTATTTTGTGTTAGGATAGGTTATATTACGTTATTGATGTATATAAATGTACCACGGAGACGTAGATGCCAACTCGCCATGAATGTTTTCAAATATTACCGCCGAGATGTTAGGTTGGGTTAGGTTAGGTTATATTACGTTATGGATGTCTATAAAGGTCCCACGGTTACGTAGAGTCCAACTCGCCAGGAATGTTTTCAAATACTACCGACGAGATGTTAGGTTGGGTTAGGTTAGGTTATATCACGTTATTGATGTATATAAAGGTCCCACGGAGACGGAGAAGCCAACTCGCCAGGAATGTTGTCAAATATTACCGCCGAGATGATAGGTTGGGTTAGTTTAGGTTATATTACGTTATTGATGTATATAAATGTCCCGCGGAGACGTAGAAGCCAACTCGCCAGGTATGTTGTCAAATATTACCGCCGAGATGTTAGGTTGGGTTAGGTTAGGTTATATTACGTTATTGATGTATATAAAGGTCCCACGGAGACGTAGAGACCAACTCGCCAGGAATGTTTTCAAATATTACCGACGGGATGTTAGGTTGGGTTAGGTTAGGTTATATCACGTTATAGATGTATATGAAGGTCCCACTGAGACGTAGAGGCCAACTCGCCAGGAATGTTTTCAAATATTACCGCCGAGGTGATAGGTTGGGTTAGGTTACGTTATATTGCGTTATTAATGTTTATGAAGGTCAAACGGAGACGTAGAGGCCAACTCGACAGGAATGTTGTCAAATATTACCGCCGAGGTGATAGGTTGGGTTACGTTAGGTTATATTACGTTATTGATGTATATAAAGGTCCTACGGAGACGTAAATGCCAACTCGCCATGAATGTTGTCAAATATTACCGCCGAGATGATAGGTTGGGTTAGGTTAGGTTATATATCGTTATTGATGTATATGAAGGTCCCACGGAGACGTAGAGACCAACTCGCCAGGAATGTTGTCAAATATTACCGCCGAGATGATAGGTTGGGTTAGGTTAGGTTATATTACGTTATTGATGTATATAAAATGTCCCACGGAGACGGAGAAGCCAACTCGCCAGGAATGTTGTCAAATATTACCGCCGAGATGTTAGATTGGGTTAGGTTAGGTTATATTACGTTATTGACGTATATAAAGGTCCCACTGCGACGTAGAGGCCAACTCGCCAGGAATGTTGTCAAATATTACCGCCGAGATGATAGGTTGGGTTAGGTTAGGTTATATTTCGTTATTGATGTATATGAAGGTCCCACGGAGACATAGAGGCCAACTCGCCAGGAATGATGTCAGATATTACCGCCGAGATGATAGGTTGGGTTAGGTTAGGTTATATTTCGTTATTGGTGTATATGAAGGTTCCACGGAGACGTAGAGGCCAACTCGCCAGGAATGTTGTCAAATATTACCGCCGAGATGTCAGATTGGGTTAAGTTAGGTTTTATTACGTTATTTATGTATATAAAGGTCCCACGGAGACGTAGAGGCCAACTCGCCAGGAATGATGTCAAATATTACCGCCGAGATGATAGGTTGGGCTATGTTAGGTTATATTTCGTTATTGATGTATATGAAGGTTCCACGGAGACGTAGAGGCCAAATCGCCAGGTATGTTGTGAAATATTACCGCCGAGATGTTAGGTTGGGTTAGGTTAGATTATATTAAGTTATTGATGTATATAAAGGTCCCACGGCGACGGAGAAGCCAACTCGCCAGGAATGTTGTCAAATATTACCGCCGAGATGTTAGATTGGGTTAGGTTAGGTTATATTACGTTATTGATGTATATGAAGGTCCCACGGAGACATAGAGGCCAACTCGCCAGGAATGATGTCAGATATTACCGCCGAGATGATAGGTTGGGTTAGGTTAGGTTATATTTCGTTATTGGTGTATATGAAGGTTCCACGGAGACGTAGAGGCCAACTCGCCAGGTATGTTGTCAAATATTACCGCCGAGATGTTAGGTTGGGTTAGGTTAGGTTATATTGCGTTATTGATGTTTATAAAGGTACCACACAGACGTAGATGCCAACTCGCCAGGAATGATGTCAGATATTACCGCCGAGATGATAGGTTGGGTTATGTTAGGTTATATTTCGTTATTGATGTATATGAAGGTTCCACGGAGACGTAGAGGCCAAATCGCCAGGAATGATGTCAGATATTACCGCCGAGATGTTAGGTTGGGTTAGGTTACGTTATATTGCGTTATTAACGTTTATGAAGGTCAAACGGAGACGTAGAGGCCAACTCGTCAGGAATGTTGTCAAATATTACCGCCGAGGTGATAGGTTGGGTTACGTTAGGTTATATTTCGTTATTGATGTATATAAAGGTCCTACGGAGACGTAAATGCCAACTCGCCATGAATGTTGTCAAATATTACCGCCGAGATGATAGGTTGGGTTAGGTTAGGTTATATTTCGTTATTGATGTATATGAAGGTCCCACGGAGACGTAGAGACCATCTCGCCAGGAATGTTGTCAAATATTACCGCCGAGATGATAGGTTGGGTTAGGTTAGGTTATATTACGTTATTGATGTATATAAAATGTCCCACGGAGACGGAGAAGCCAACTCGCCAGGAATGTTGTCAAATATTACCGCCGAGATGTTAGATTGGGTTAGGTTAGGTTATATTACGTTATTGACGTATATAAAGGTCCCACTGCGACGTAGAGGCCAACTCGCCAGGAATGTTGTCAAATATTACCGCCGAGATGATAGGTTGGGTTAGGTTAGGTTATATTTCGTTATTGATGTATATGAAGGTCCCACGGAGACATAGAGGCCAACTCGCCAGGAATGATGTCAGATATTACCGCCGAGATGTTAGGTTGGGTTAGGTTAGATTATATTACGTTATTGATGTATATAAAGGTCCCACGGCGACGGAGAAGCCAACTCGCCAGGAATGTTGTCAAATATTACCGCCGAGATGTTAGATTGGGTTAGGTTAGGTTATATTACGTTATTGATGTATATGAAGGTCCCACGGAGACATAGAGGCCAACTCGCCAGGAATGATGTCAGATATTACCGCCGAGATGATAGGTTGGGTTAGGTTAGGTTATATTTCGTTATTGATGTATATGAAGGTGCCACGGAGACATAGAGGCCAACTCGCCAGGAATGATGTCAGATATTACCGCCGAGATGATAGGTTGGGTTAGGTTAGGTTATATTTCGTTATTGGTGTATATGAAGGTTCCACGGAGACGTAGAGGCCAACTCGCCAGGAATGTTGTCAAATATTACCGCCGAGATGTCAGATTGGGTTAAGTTAGGTTTTATTACGTTATTTATGTATATAAAGGTCCCACGGAGACGTAGAGGCCAACTCGACAGGAATGATGTCAAATATTACCGCCGAGATGATAGGTTGGGCTATGTTAGGTTATATTTCGTTATTGATGTATATGAAGGTTCCACGGAGACGTAGAGGCCAAATCGCCAGGTATGTTGTCAAATATTACCGCCGAGATGTTAGGTTGGGTTAGGTTAGATTATATTACGTTATTGATGTATATAAAGGTCCCACGGCGACGGAGAAGCCAACTCGCCAGGAATGTTGTCAAATATTACCGCCGAGATGTTAGATTGGGTTAGGTTAGGTTATATTACGTTATTGATGTATATGAAGGTCCCACGGAGACATAGAGGCCAACTCGCCAGGAATGATGTCAGATATTACCGCCGAGATGATAGGTTGGGTTAGGTTAGGTTATATTTCGTTATTGGTGTATATGAAGGTTCCACGGAGACGTAGAGGCCAACTCGCCAGGTATGTTGTCAAATATTACCGCCGAGATGTTAGGTTGGGTTAGGTTAGGTTATATTACGTTATTGATGTTTATAAAGGTACCACACAGACGTAGATGCCAACTCGCCAGGAATGATGTCAGATATTACCGCCGAGATGATAGGTTGGGTTATGTTAGGTTATATTTCGTTATTGATGTATATGAAGGTTCCACGGAGACGTAGAGGCCAAATCGCCAGGTATGTTGTCAAATATTACCGCCGAGATGTTAGGTTGGGTTAGGTTAGATTATATTACGTTATTGATGTATATAAAGATCCCACGGAGACGTAGAGGCCAACTCGCCAGGAATGTTGTCAAATATTACCGCCGAGGTGATAGGTTGGGTTAGGTTACGTTATATTGCGTTATTAACGTTTATGAAGGTCAAACGGAGACGTAGAGGCCAACTCGACAGGAATGTTGTCAAATATTACCGCCGAGGTGATAGGTTGGGTTACGTTAGGTTATATTACGTTATTGATGTATATAAAGGTCCTACGGAGACGTAAATGCCAACTCGCCATGAATGTTGTCAAATATTACCGCCGAGATGATAGGTTGGGTTAGGTTAGGTTATATTTCGTTATTGATGTATATGAAGGTCCCACGGAGACGTAGAGACCATCTCGCCAGGAATGTTGTCAAATATTACCGCCGAGATGATAGGTTGGGTTAGGTTAGGTTATATTACGTTATTGATGTATATAAAATGACCCACGGAGACGGAGAAGCCAACTCGCCAGGAATGTTGTCAAATATTACCGCCGAGATGTTAGATTGGGTTAGGTTAGGTTATATTACGTTATTGACGTATATAAAGGTCCCACTGCGACGTAGAGGCCAACTCGCCAGGAATGTTGTCAAATATTACCGCCGAGATGATAGGTTGGGTTAGGTTAGGTTATATTTCGTTATTGATGCATATGAAGGTCCCACGGAGACATAGAGGCCAACTCGCCAGGAATGATGTCAGATATTACCGCCGAGATGATAGGTTGGGTTAGGTTAGGTTATATTTCGTTATTGGTGTATATGAAGGTTCCACGGAGACGTAGAGGCCAACTCGCCAGGAATGTTGTCAAATATTACCGCCGAGATGTCAGATTGGGTTAAGTTAGGTTTTATTACGTTATTTATGTATATAAAGGTCCCACGGAGACGTAGAGGCCAACTCGCCAGGAATGATGTCAAATATTACCGCCGAGATGATAGGTTGGGCTATCTTAGGTTATATTTCGTTATTGATGTATATGAAGGTTCCACGGAGACGTAGAGGCCAAATCGCCAGGTATGTTGTCAAATATTACCGCCGAGATGTTAGGTTGGGTTAGGTTAGATTATATTACGTTATTGATGTATATAAAGGTCCCACGGCGACGGAGAAGCCAACTCGCCAGGAATGTTGTCAAATATTACCGCCGAGATGTTACATTGGGTTAGGTTAGGTTATATTACGTTATTGATGTATATGAAGGTCCCACGGAGACATAGAGGCCAACTCGCCAGGTATGTTGTCAAATATTACCGCCGAGATGTTAGGTTGGGTTAGGTTAGGTTATATTACGTTATTGATGTTTATAAAGGTCCCACACAGACGTAGATGCCAACAAGCCAGGAATGTGCTCAAATATTACCGCCGAGATGTTATTTCGGGTTAGGATAGGTTATACCACGTTATTGATGTATATAAAGGTCCTACCGAGACGTAAATGCCCACTCGCCATGAATGTTGTCAAATATTACCGCCGAGATGATAGGTTGGGTTAGGTTAGGTTATATTTCGTTATTGATGTATATGAAGGTCCCACGGAGACGTAGAGACCAACTCGCCAGGAATGTTGTCAAATATTACCGCCGAGATGATAGGTTGGGTTAGGTTAGGTTATATTACGTTATTGATGTATATAAAATGTCCCACGGAGACGGAGAAGCCAACTCGCCAGGAATGTTGTCAAATATTACCGCCGAGATGTTAGATTGGGTTAGGTTAGGTTATATTACGTTATTGACGTATATAAAGGTCCCACTGCGACGTAGAGGCCAACTCGCCAGGAATGATGTCAAATATTACCGCCGAGATGATAGGTTGGGTTATGTTAGATTATATTACGTTATTGATGTATATAAAGGTCCCACGGCGACGGAGAAGCCAACTCGCCATGAATGTTGTCAAATATTACCCCCGAGATGTTAGGTTGGGTTAGATTAGGTTATATTACGTTATTGATGTATATAAAGGTCCCACTGAGACGTAGAGGCCAACTCGCCAGGAATGTTGTCAAATATTACCGCCGAGATGATAGGTTGGGCTATGTTAGGTTATATTTCGTTATTGATGTATATGAAGGTTCCACGGAGACGTAGAGGCCAAATCGCCAGGAATGTTGTCAAATATTACCGCCGAGATGATAGGTTGGGTTAGGTTAGGTTATATTTCGTTATTGATGTATATGAAGGTCCCACGGAGACATAGAGGCCAACTCGCCAGGAATGATGTCAGATATTACCGCCGAGATGATAGGTTGGGTTAGGTTAGGTTATATTTCGTTATTGGTGTATATGAAGGTTCCACGGAGACGTAGAGGCCAACTCGCCAGGAATGTTGTCAAATATTACCGCCGAGATGTCAGATTGGGTTAAGTTAGGTTTTATTACGTTATTTATGTATATAAAGGTCCCACGGAGACGTAGAGGCCAACTCGCCAGGAATGATGTCAAATATTACCGCCGAGATGATAGGTTGGGTTATGTTAGATTATATTACGTTATTGATGTATATAAAGGTCCCACGGCGACGGAGAAGCCAACTCGCCATGAATGTTGTCAAATATTACCCCCGAGATGTTAGGTTGGGTTAGATTAGGTTATATTACGTTATTGATGTATATAAAGGTCCCACTGAGACGTAGAGGCCAACTCGCCAGGAATGTTGTCAAATATTACCGCCGAGATGATAGGTTGGGCTATGTTAGGTTATATTTCGTTATTGATGTATATGAAGGTTCCACGGAGACGTAGAGGCCAAATCGCCAGGTATGTTGTCAAATATTACCGCCGAGATGTTAGGTTGGGTTAGGTTAGATTATATTACGTTATTGATGTATATAAAGGTCCCACGGCGACGGAGAAGCCAACTCGCCAGGAATGTTGTCAAATATTACCGCCGAGATGTTAGATTGGGTTAGGTTAGGTTATATTACGTTATTGATATATATGAAGGTCCCACGGAGACATAGAGGCCAACTCGCCAGGAATGATGTCAGATATTACCGCCGAGATGATAGGTTGGGTTAGGTTAGGTTATATTTCGTTATTGGTGTATATGAAGGTTCCACGGAGACGTAGAGGCCAACTCGCCAGGTATGTTGTCAAATATTACCGCCGAGAGGTTAGGTTGGGTTAGGTTAGGTTATATTACGTTATTGATGTTTATAAAGGTACCACACAGACGTAGATGCCAACTCGCCAGGAATGATGTCAGATATTACCGCCGAGATGATAGGTTGGGTTATGTTAGGTTATATTTCGTTATTGATGTATATGAAGGTTCCACGGAGACGTAGAGGCCAAATCGCCAGGTATGTTGTCAAATATTACCGCCGAGATGTTAGGTTGGGTTAGGTTAGATTATATTACGTTATTGATGTATATAAAGGTCCCACGGCGACGGAGAAGCCAACTCGCCAGGAATGTTGTCAAATATTACCGCCGAGATGTAAGATTGGGTTAGGTTAGGTTATATTAGGTTATTGACGTATATAAAGGTCCCACTGCGACGTAGAGGCCAACTCGCCAGGAATCTTGTCAAATATTACCGCCGAGATGATAGGTTGGGTTAGGTTAGGGTATATTTCCTTATTGATGTATATGAAGGTCCCACGGAGACATAGAGGCCAACTCGCCAGGAATGATGTCAGATATTACCGCCGAGATGTTAGGTTGGGTTAGGTTAGATTATATTACGTTATTGATGTATATAAAGGTCCCACGGCGACGGAGAAGCCAACTCGCCAGGAATGTTGTCAAATATTACCGCCGAGATGTTAGATTGGGTTAGGTTAGGTTATATTACGTTATTGATGTATATGAAGGTCCCACGGAGACATAGAGGCCAACTCGCCAGGAATGATGTCAGATATTACCGCCGAGATGATAGGTTGGGTTAGGTTAGGTTATATTTCGTTATTGGTGTATATGAAGGTTCCACGGAGACGTAGAGGCCAACCGCCAGGTATGTTGTCAAATATTACCGCCGAGATGTTAGGTTGGGTTAGGTTAGGTTATATTACGTTATTGATGTTTATAAAGGTCCCACACAGACGTAGATGCCAACAAGCCAGGAATGTGCTCAAATATTACCGCCGAGATGTTATTTTGGGTTAGGATAGGTTATACCACGTTATTGATGTATATAAAAGTACCACGGAGACGTAGATGCCAACTCGCCATGAATGTTTTCAAATATTACCGCCGAGATGTTAGGTTGGGTTAGGTTAGGTTATATTACGTTATAGATGTCTATAAAGGTCCCACGGTGACGTAGAGACCAACTCGCCAGGAATGTTTTCAAATATTACCGCCGAGATGTTAGGTTGGGTTAGGTTAGGTTACATCACGTTATAGATGTATATAAAGTTCCCAATGAGACGTAGAGGCCAACTCGCCAGGAATGTTGTCAAATATTACCGCCGAGATGATAGGTTGTGTTAGGTTAGGTTATATTTTGTTATTGATGTATATGAAGATTCCACGGAGACGTACAGGCCAACTCGCCAGGTATGTTGTCAAATATTACCGCAGAGATGATAGGTTGGGTTAGGTTAGGTTATATTTCGTTATTGGTGTATATGAAGGTTCCACGGAGACGTAGAGGCCAACTCGCCAGGAATGTTGTCAAATATTACCGCCGAGATGTCAGATTGGGTTAGGTTAGGTTATATTACGTTATTGATGTATATGAAGGTCCCACGGAGACATAGAGGCCAACTCGCCAGGAATGATGTCAGATATTACCGCCGAGATGATAGGTTGGGTTAGGTTAGGTTATATTTCGTTATTGATGTATATGAAGGTCCCACGGAGACATAGAGGCCAACTCGCCAGGAATGATGTCAGATATTACCGCCGAGATGATAGGTTGGGTTAGGTTAGGTTATATTTCGTTATTGGTGTATATGAAGGTTCCACGGAGACGTAGAGGCCAACTCGCCAGGAATGTTGTCAAATATTACCGCCGAGATGTCAGATTGGGTTAAGTTAGGTTTTATTACGTTATTTATGTATATAAAGGTCCCACGGAGACGTAGAGGCCAACTCGCCAGGAATGATGTCAAATATTACCGCCGAGATGATAGGTTGGGCTATGTTAGGTTATATTTCGTTATTGATGTATATGAAGGTTCCACGGAGACGTAGAGGCCAAATCGCCAGGTATGTTGTCAAATATTACCGCCGCGATGTTAGGTTGGGTTAGGTTAGATTATATTACGTTATTGATGTATATAAAGGTCCCACGGCGACGGAGAAGCCAACTCGCCAGGAATGTTGTCAAATATTACCGCCGAGATGTTAGATTGGGTTAGGTTAGGTTATATTACGTTATTGATGTATATGAAGGTCCCACGGAGACATAGAGGCCAACTCGCCAGGAATGATGTCAGATATTACCGCCGAGATGATAGGTTGGGTTAGGTTAGGTTATATTTCGTTATTGGTGTATATGAAGGTTCCACGGAGACGTAGAGGCCAACTCGCCAGGTATGTTGTCAAATATTACCGCCGAGATGTTAGGTTGGGTTAGGTTAGGTTATATTACGTTATTGATGTTTATAAAGGTACCACACAGACGTAGATGCCAACTCGCCAGGAATGATGTCAGATATTACCGCCGAGATGATAGGTTGGGTTATGTTAGGTTATATTTCGTTATTGATGTATATGAAGGTTCCACGGAGACGTAGAGGCCAAATCGCCAGGTATGTTGTCAAATATTACCGCCGAGATGTTAGGTTGGGTTAGGTTAGATTATATTACGTTATTGATGTATATAAAGGTCCCACGGAGACGTAGAGGCCAACTCGCCAGGAATGTTGTCAAATATTACCGCCGAGGTGATAGGTTGGGTTAGGTTACGTTATATTGCGTTATTAACGTTTATGAAGGTCAAACGGAGACGTAGAGGCCAACTCGACAGGAATGTTGTCAAATATTACCGCCGAGGTGATAGGTTGGGTTACGTTAGGTTATATTACGTTATTGATGTATATAAAGGTCCTACGGAGACGTAAATGCCAACTCGCCATGAATGTTGTCAAATATTACCGCCGAGATGATAGGTTGGGTTAGGTTAGGTTATATTGCGTTATTGATGTATATGAAGGTCCCACGGAGACGTAGAGACCATCTCGCCAGGAATGTTGTCAAATATTACCGCCGAGATGATAGGTTGGGTTAGGTTAGGTTATATTACGTTATTGATGTATATAAAATGACCCACGGAGACGGAGAAGCCAACTCGCCAGGAATGTTGTCAAATATTACCGCCGAGATGTTAGATTGGGTTAGGTTAGGTTATATTACGTTATTGACGTATATAAAGGTCCCACTGCGACGTAGAGGCCAACTCGCCAGGAATGTTGTCAAATATTACCGCCGAGATGATAGGTTGGGTTAGGTTAGGTTATATTTCGTTATTGATGCATATGAAGGTCCCACGGAGACATAGAGGCCAACTCGCCAGGAATGATGTCAGATATTACCGCCGAGATGATAGGTTGGGTTAGGTTAGGTTATATTTCGTTATTGGTGTATATGAAGGTTCCACGGAGACGTAGAGGCCAACTCGCCAGGAATGTTGTCAAATATTACCGCCGAGATGTCAGATTGGGTTAAGTTAGGTTTTATTACGTTATTTATGTATATAAAGGTCCCACGGAGACGTAGAGGCCAACTCGCCAGGAATGATGTCAAATATTACCGCCGAGATGATAGGTTGGGCTATCTTAGGTTATATTTCGTTATTGATGTATATGAAGGTTCCACGGAGACGTAGAGGCCAAATCGCCAGGTATGTTGTCAAATATTACCGCCGAGATGTTAGGTTGGGTTAGGTTAGATTATATTACGTTATTGATGTATATAAAGGTCCCACGGCGACGGAGAAGCCAACTCGCCAGGAATGTTGTGAAATATTACCGCCGAGATGTTACATTGGGTTAGGTTAGGTTATATTACGTTATTGATGTATATGAAGGTCCCACGGAGACATAGAGGCCAACTCGCCAGGTATGTTGTCAAATATTACCGCCGAGATGTTAGGTTGGGTTAGGTTAGGTTATATTACGTTATTGATGTTTATAAAGGTCCCACACAGACGTAGATGCCAACAAGCCAGGAATGTGCTCAAATATTACCGCCGAGATGTTATTTTGGGTTAGGATAGGTTATACCACGTTATTGATGTATATAAAAGTACCACGGAGACGTAGATGCCAACTCGCCATGAATGTTTTCAAATATTACTGCCGAGATGTTAGGTTGGGTTAGGTTAGGTTATATTACGTTATAGATGTCTATAAAGGTCCCACGGTGACGTAGAGGCCAACTCGCCAGGAATGTTTTCAAATATTACCGCCGAGATGTTAGGTTGGGTTAGGTTAGGTTACATCACGTTATAGATGTATATAAAGGTCCCGCGGAGACGTAGAGGCCAACTCGCCAGGAATGTTGTCAAATATTACCGCCGAGATGTTAGATTGGGTTAGGTTAGGTTATATTACGTTATTGACGTATATAAAGGTCCCACTGCGACGTAGAGGCCAACTCGCCAGGAATGTTGTCAAATATTACCGCCGAGATGATAGGTTGGGTTAGGTTAGGTTATATTTCGTTATTGATGTATATGAAGGTCCCACGGAGACATAGAGGCCAACTCGCCAGGAATGATGTCAGATATTACCGCCGAGATGATAGGTTGGGTTAGGTTAGGTTATATTTCGTTATTGGTGTATATGAAGGTTCCACGGAGACGTAGAGGCCAACTCGCCAGGTATGTTGTCAAATATTACCGCCGAGATGTTAGGTTGGGTTAGGTTAGGTTATATTACGTTATTGATGTATATAAAGGTCCCACGAAGACGTAGAGGCCAACTCGCCAGGAATGATGTCAAATATTACCGCCGAGATGATAGGTTGGGTTATGTTAGGTTATATTTCGTTATTGATGTATATGAAGGTTCCACGGAGACGTAGAGGCCAAATCGCCAGGTATGTTGTCAAATATTACCGCCGAGATGTTAGGTTGGGTTAGGTTAGATTATATTACGTTATTGATGTATATAAAGGTCCCACGGCGACGGAGAAGCCAACTCGCCATGAATGTTGTCAAATATTACCCCCGAGATGTTAGGTTGGGTTAGATTAGGTTATATTACGTTATTGATGTATATAAAGGTCCCACTGAGACGTAGAGGCCAACTCGCCAGGAATGTTGTCAAATATTACCGCCGAGATGATAGGTTGGGTTAGGTTATGTTATATTACGTTATTGATGTATATAAAGGTCCCACGGAGACGTAGAGGCCAACTCGCCAGGAATGTTGTCAAATATTACCGCCGAGGTGATAGGTTGGGTTAGGTTACGTTATATTGCGTTACTAATGTTTATGAAGGTCAAACGGAGACGTAGAGGCCAACTCGACAGGAATGTTGTCAAATATTACCGCCGAGGTGATAGGTTGGGTTACGTTAGGTTATATTACGTTATTGATGTATATGAAGGTCCCACGGAGACGTAGAGACCAACTCGCCAGGAATGTTGTCAAATATTACCGCCGAGATGATAGGTTGGGTTAGGCTAGGTTATATTACGTTATTGATGTATATAAAATGTCCCACGGAGACGGAGAAGCCAACTCGCCAGGAATGTTGTCAAATATTACCGCCGAGATGTTAGATTGGGTTAGGTTAGGTTATATTACGTTATTGACGTATATAAAGGTCCCACTGCGACGTAGAGGCCAACTCGCCAGGAATGTTGTCAAATATTACCGCCGAGGTGATAGGTTGGGTTAGGTTAGGTTATATTTCGTTATTGATGCATATGAAGGTCCCACGGAGACATAGAGGCCAACTCGCCAGGAATGATGTCAGATATTACCGCCGAGATGATAGGTTGGGTTAGGTTAGGTTATATTTCGTTATTGGTGTATATGAAGGTTCCACGGAGACGTAGAGGCCAACTCGCCAGGAATGTTGTCAAATATTACCGCCGAGATGTCAGATTTGGTTAAGTTAGGTTTTATTACGTTATTTATGTATATAAAGGTCCCACGGAGACGTAGAGGCCAACTCGCCAGGAATGATGTCAAATATTACCGCCGAGATGATAGGTTGGGCTATGTTAGGTTATATTTCGTTATTGATGTATATGAAGGTTCCACGGAGACGTAGAGGCCAAATCGCCAGGTATGTTGTCAAATATTACCGCCGAGATGTTAGGTTGGGTTAGGTTAGATTATATTACGTTATTGATGTATATAAAGGTCCCACGGCGACGGAGAAGCCAACTCGCCAGGAATGTTGTCAAATATTACCGCCGAGATGTTAGATTGGGTTAGGTTAGGTTATATTACGTTATTGATGTATATGAAGGTCCCACGGAGACATAGAGGCCAACTCGCCAGGAATGATGTCAGATATTACCGCCGAGATGATAGGTTGGGTTAGGTTAGGTTATATTTCGTTATTGGTGTATATGAAGGTTCCACGGAGACGTAGAGGCCAACTCGCCAGGTATGTTGTCAAATATTACCGCCGAGAGGTTAGGTTGGGTTAGGTTAGGTTATATTACGTTATTGATGTTTATAAAGGTACCACACAGAAGTAGATGCCAACTCGCCAGGAATGATGTCAGATATTACCGCCGAGATGATAGGTTGGGTTATGTTAGGTTATATTTCGTTATTGATGTATATGAAGGTTCCACGGAGACGTAGAGGCCAAATCGCCAGGTATGTTGTCAAATATTACCGCCGAGATGTTAGGTTGGGTTAGGTTAGATTATATTACGTTATTGATGTATATAAAGGTCCCACGGCGACGGAGAAGCCAACTCGCCAGGAATGTTGTCAAATATTACCGCCGAGATGTAAGATTGGGTTAGGTTAGGTTATATTACGTTATTGACGTATATAAAGGTCCCACTGCGACGTAGAGGCCAACTCGCCAGGAATCTTGTCAAATATTACCGCCGAGATGATAGGTTGGGTTAGGTTAGGGTATATTTCGTTATTGATGTATATGAAGGTCCCACGGAGACATAGAGGCCAACTCGCCAGGAATGATGTCAGATATTACCGCCGAGATGTTAGGTTGGGTTAGGTTAGATTATATTACGTTATTGATGTATATAAAGGTCCCACGGCGACGGAGAAGCCAACTCGCCAGGAATGTTGTCAAATATTACCGCCGAGATGTTAGATTGGGTTAGGTTAGGTTATATTACGTTATTGATGTATATGAAGGTCCCACGGAGACATAGAGGCCAACTCGCCAGGAATGATGTCAGATATTACCGCCGAGATGATAGGTTGGGTTAGGTTAGGTTATATTTCGTTATTGGTGTATATGAAGGTTCCACGGAGACGTAGAGGCCAACCGCCAGGTATGTTGTCAAATATTACCGCCGAGATGTTAGGTTGGGTTAGGTTAGGTTATATTACGTTATTGATGTTTATAAAGGTCCCACACAGACGTAGATGCCAACAAGCCAGGAATGTGCTCAAATATTACCGCCGAGATGTTATTTTGGGTTAGGATAGGTTATACCACGTTATTGATGTATATAAAAGTACCACGGAGACGTAGATGCCAACTCGCCATGAATGTTTTCAAATATTACCGCCGAGATGTTAGGTTGGGTTAGGTTAGGTTATATTACGTTATAGATGTCTATAAAGGTCCCACGGTGACGTAGAGGCCAACTCGCCAGGAATGTTTTCAAATATTACCGCCGAGATGTTAGGTTGGGTTAGGTTAGGTTACATCACGTTATAGATGTATATAAAGTTCCCAATGAGACGTAGAGGCCAACTCGCCAGGAATGTTGTCAAATATTACCGCCGAGATGATAGGTTGTGTTAGGTTAGGTTATATTTTGTTATTGATGTATATGAAGATTCCACGGAGACGTACAGGCCAACTCGCCAGGTATGTTGTCAAATATTACCGCAGAGATGATAGGTTGGGTTAGGTTAGGTTATATTTCGTTATTGGTGTATATGAAGGTTCCACGGAGACGTAGAGGCCAACTCGCCAGGAATGTTGTCAAATATTACCGCCGAGATGTCAGATTGGGTTAGGTTAGGTTATATTACGTTATTGATGTATATGAAGGTCCCACGGAGACATAGAGGCCAACTCGCCAGGAATGATGTCAGATATTACCGCCGAGATGATAGGTTGGGTTAGGTTAGGTTATATTTCGTTATTGATGTATATGAAGGTCCCACGGAGACATAGAGGCCAACTCGCCAGGAATGATGTCAGATATTACCGCCGAGATGATAGGTTGGGTTAGGTTAGGTTATATTTCGTTATTGGTGTATATGAAGGTTCCACGGAGACGTAGAGGCCAACTCGCCAGGAATGTTGTCAAATATTACCGCCGAGATGTCAGATTGGGTTAAGTTAGGTTTTATTACGTTATTTATGTATATAAAGGTCCCACGGAGACGTAGAGGCCAACTCGCCAGGAACGATGTCAAATATTACCGCCGAGATGATAGGTTGGGCTATGTTAGGTTATATTTCGTTATTGATGTATATGAAGGTTCCACGGAGACGTAGAGGCCAAATCGCCAGGTATGTTGTCAAATATTACCGCCGAGATGTTAGGTTGGGTTAGGTTAGATTATATTACGTTATTGATGTATATAAAGGTCCCACGGCGACGGAGAAGCCAACTCGTCAGGAATGTTGTCAAATATTACCGCCGAGATGTTAGATTGGGTTAGGTTAGGTTATATTACGTTATTGATGTATATGAAGGTCCCACGGAGACATAGAGGCCAACTCGCCAGGAATGATGTCAGATATTACCGCCGAGATGATAGGTTGGGTTAGGTTAGGTTATATTTCGTTATTGGTGTATATGAAGGTTCCACGGAGACGTAGAGGCCAAATCGCCAGGTATGTTGTCAAATATTACCGCCGAGATGTTAGGTTGGGTTAGGTTAGATTATATTACGTTATTGATGTATATAAAGGTCCCACGGAGACGTAGAGGCCAACTCGCCAGGAATGTTGTCAAATATTACCGCCGAGGTGATAGGTTGGGTTAGGTTACGTTATATTGCGTTATTAACGTTTATGAAGGTCAAACGGAGACGTAGAGGCCAACTCGACAGGAATGTTGTCAAATATTACCGCCGAGGTGATAGGTTGGGTTACGTTAGGTTATATTACGTTATTGATGTATATAAAGGTCCTACGGAGACGTAAATGCCAACTCGCCATGAATGTTGTCAAATATTACCGCCGAGATGATAGGTTGGGTTAGGTTAGGTTATATTTCGTTATTGATGTATATGAAGGTCCCACGGAGACGTAGAGACCATCTCGCCAGGAATGTTGTCAAATATTACCGCCGAGATGATAGGTTGGGTTAGGTTAGGTTATATTACGTTATTGATGTATATAAAATGACCCACGGAGACGGAGAAGCCAACTCGCCAGGAATGTTGTCAAATATTACCGCCGAGATGTTAGATTGGGTTAGGTTAGGTTATATTACGTTATTGACGTATATAAAGGTCCCACTGCGACGTAGAGGCCAACTCGCCAGGAATGTTGTCAAATATTACCGCCGAGATGATAGGTTGGGTTAGGTTAGGTTATATTTCGTTATTGATGCATATGAAGGTCCTACGGAGACATAGAGGCCAACTCGCCAGGAATGATGTCAGATATTACCGCCGAGATGATAGGTTGGGTTAGGTTAGGTTATATTTCGTTATTGGTGTATATGAAGGTTCCACGGAGACGTAGAGGCCAACTCGCCAGGAATGTTGTCAAATATTACCGCCGAGATGTCAGATTGGGTTAAGTTAGGTTTTATTACGTTATTTATGTATATAAAGGTCCCACGGAGACGTAGAGGCCAACTCGCCAGGAATGATGTCAAATATTACCGCCGAGATGATAGGTTGGGCTATCTTAGGTTATATTTCGTTATTGATGTATATGAAGGTTCCACGGAGACGTAGAGGCCAAATCGCCAGGTATGTTGTCAAATATTACCGCCGAGATGTTAGGTTGGGTTAGGTTAGATTATATTACGTTATTGATGTATATAAAGGTCCCACGGCGACGGAGAAGCCAACTCGCCAGGAATGTTGTCAAATATTACCGCCGAGATGTTACATTGGGTTAGGTTAGGTTATATTACGTTATTGATGTATATGAAGGTCCCACGGAGACATAGAGGCCAACTCGCCAGGTATGTTGTCAAATATTACCGCCGAGATGTTAGGTTGGGTTAGGTTAGGTTATATTACGTTATTGATGTTTATAAAGGTCCCACACAGACGTAGATGCCAACAAGCCAGGAATGTGCTCAAATATTACCGCCGAGATGTTATTTTGGGTTAGGATAGGTTATACCACGTTATTGATGTATATAAAAGTACCACGGAGACGTAGATGCCAACTCGCCATGAATGTTTTCAAATATTACTGCCGAGATGTTAGGTTGGGTTAGGTTAGGTTATATTACGTTATAGATGTCTATAAAGGTCCCACGGTGACGTAGAGGCCAACTCGCCAGGAATGTTTTCAAATATTACCGCCGAGATGTTAGGTTGGGTTAGGTTAGGTTACATCACGTTATAGATGTATATAAAGGTCCCGCGGAGACGTAGAGGCCAACTCGCCAGGAATGTTGTCAAATATTACCGCCGAGATGTCAGATTGGGTTAAGTTAGGTTTTATTACGTTATTTATGTATATAAAGGTCCCACGGAGACGTAGAGGCCAACTCGCCAGGAATGATGTCAAATATTACCGCCGAGATGATAGGTTGGGCTATCTTAGGTTATATTTCGTTATTGATGTATATGAAGGTTCCACGGAGACGTAGAGGCCAAATCGCCAGGTATGTTGTCAAATATTACCGCCGAGATGTTAGGTTGGGTTAGGTTAGATTATATTACGTTATTGATGTATATAAAGGTCCCACGGCGACGGAGAAGCCAACTCGCCAGGAATGTTGTCAAATATTACCGCCGAGATGTTACATTGGGTTAGGTTAGGTTATATTACGTTATTGATGTATATGAAGGTCCCACGGAGACATAGAGGCCAACTCGCCAGGTATGTTGTCAAATATTACCGCCGAGATGTTAGGTTGGGTTAGGTTAGGTTATATTACGTTATTGATGTTTATAAAGGTCCCACACAGACGTAGATGCCAACAAGCCAGGAATGTGCTCAAATATTACCGCCGAGATGTTATTTTGGGTTAGGATAGGTTATACCACGTTATTGATGTATATAAAAGTACCACGGAGACGTAGATGCCAACTCGCCATGAATGTTTTCAAATATTACTGCCGAGATGTTAGGTTGGGTTAGGTTAGGTTATATTACGTTATAGATGTCTATAAAGGTCCCACGGTGACGTAGAGGCCAACTCGCCAGGAATGTTTTCAAATATTACCGCCGAGATGTTAGGTTGGGTTAGGTTAGGTTACATCACGTTATAGATGTATATAAAGGTCCCGCGGAGACGTAGAGGCCAACTCGCCAGGAATGTTGTCAAATATTACCGCCGAGATGTTAGATTGGGTTAGGTTAGGTTATATTACGTTATTGACGTATATAAAGGTCCCACTGCGACGTAGAGGCCAACTCGCCAGGAATGTTGTCAAATATTACCGCCGAGATGATAGGTTGGGTTAGGTTAGGTTATATTTCGTTATTGATGTATATGAAGGTCCCACGGAGACATAGAGGCCAACTCGCCAGGAATGATGTCAGATATTACCGCCGAGATGATAGGTTGGGTTAGGTTAGGTTATATTACGTTATTGATGTATATAAAGGTCCCACGGAGACGTAGAGGCCAACTCGACAGGAATGTTGTCAAATATTACCGCCGAGGTGATAGGTTGGGTTAGGTTACGTTATATTACGTTATTGATGTATATAAAGGTCCCACGGCGACGGAGAAGCCAACTCGCCAGGAATGTTGTCAAATATTACCGCCGAGATGTTAGATTGGGTTAGGTTAGGTTATATTACGTTATTGATGTATATGAAGGTCCCACGGAGACATAGAGGCCAACTCGCCAGGAATGATGTCAGATATTACCGCCGAGATGATAGGTTGGGTTAGGTTAGGTTATATTTCGTTATTGGTGTATATGAAGGTTCCACGGAGACGTAGAGGCCAACTCGCCAGGTATGTTGTCAAATATTACCGCCGAGATGTTAGGTTGGGTTAGGTTAGGTTATATTACGTTATTGATGTATATAAAGGTCCCACGAAGACGTAGAGGCCAACTCGCCAGGAATGATGTCAAATATTACCGCCGAGTTGATAGGTTGGGTTATGTTAGGTTATATTTCGTTATTGATGTATATGAAGGTTCCACGGAGACGTAGAGGCCAAATCGCCAGGTATGTTGTCAAATATTACCGCCGAGATGTTAGGTTGGGTTAGGTTAGATTATATTACGTTATTGATGTATATAAAGGTCCCACGGCGACGGAGAAGCCAACTCGCCATGAATGTTGTCAAATATTACCCCCGAGATGTTAGGTTGGGTTAGATTAGGTTATATTACGTTATTGATGTATATAAAGGTCCCACTGAGACGTAGAGGCCAACTCGCCAGGAATGTTGTCAAATATTACCGCCGAGATGATAGGTTGGGTTAGGTTATGTTATATTACGTTATTGATGTATATAAAGGTCCCACGGAGACGTAGAGGCCAACTCGCCAGGAATGTTGTCAAATATTACCGCCGAGGTGATAGGTTGGGTTAGGTTACGTTATATTGCGTTACTAATGTTTATGAAGGTCAAACGGAGACGTAGAGGCCAACTCGACAGGAATGTTGTCAAATATTACCGCCGAGGTGATAGGTTGGGTTACGTTAGGTTATATTACGTTATTGATGTATATGAAGGTCCCACGGAGACGTAGAGACCAACTCGCCAGGAATGTTGTCAAATATTACCGCCGAGATGATAGGTTGGGTTAGGTTAGGTTATATTACGTTATTGATGTATATAAAATGTCCCACGGAGACGGAGAAGCCAACTCGCCAGGAATGTTGTCAAATATTACCGCCGAGATGTTAGATTGGGTTAGGTTAGGTTATATTACGTTATTGACGTATATAAAGGTCCCACTGCGACGTAGAGGCCAACTCGCCAGGAATGTTGTCAAATATTACCGCCGAGATGATAGGTTGGGTTAGGTTAGGTTATATTTCGTTATTGATGTATATGAAGGTCCCACGGAGACATAGAGGCCAACTCGCCAGGAATGATGTCAGATATTACCGCCGAGATGATAGGTTGGGTTAGGTTAGGTTATATTTCGTTATTGGTGTATATGAAGGTTCCACGGAGACGTAGAGGCCAACTCGCCAGGAATGTTGTCAAATATTACCGCCGAGATGTCAGATTGGGTTAAGTTAGGTTTTATTACGTTATTTATGTATATAAAGGTCCCACGGAGACGTAGAGGCCAACTCGCCAGGAATGATGTCAAATATTACCGCCGAGATGATAGGTTGGGTTATGTTAGATTATATTACGTTATTGATGTATATAAAGGTCCCACGGCGACGGAGAAGCCAACTCGCCATGAATGTTGTCAAATATTACCCCCGAGATGTTAGGTTGGGTTAGATTAGGTTATATTACGTTATTGATGTATATAAAGGTCCCACTGAGACGTAGAGGCCAACTCGCCAGGAATGTTGTCAAATATTACCGCCGAGATGATAGGTTGGGCTATGTTAGGTTATATTTCGTTATTGATGTATATGAAGGTTCCACGGAGACGTAGAGGCCAAATCGCCAGGTATGTTGTCAAATATTACCGCCGAGATGTTAGGTTGGGTTAGGTTAGATTATATTACGTTATTGATGTATATAAAGGTCCCACGGCGACGGAGAAGCCAACTCGCCAGGAATGTTGTCAAATATTACCGCCGAGATGTTAGATTGGGTTAGGTTAGGTTATATTACGTTATTGATGTATATGAAGGTCCCACGGAGACATAGAGGCCAACTCGCCAGGAATGATGTCAGATATTACCGCCGAGATGATAGGTTGGGTTAGGTTAGGTTATATTTCGTTATTGGTGTATATGAAGGTTCCACGGAGACGTAGAGGCCAACTCGCCAGGTATGTTGTCAAATATTACCGCCGAGAGGTTAGGTTGGGTTAGGTTAGGTTATATTACGTTATTGATGTTTATAAAGGTACCACACAGACGTAGATGCCAACTCGCCAGGAATGATGTCAGATATTACCGCCGAGATGATAGGTTGGGTTATGTTAGGTTATATTTCGTTATTGATGTATATGAAGGTTCCACGGAGACGTAGAGGCCAAATCGCCAGGTATGTTGTCAAATATTACCGCCGAGATGTTAGGTTGGGTTAGGTTAGATTATATTACGTTATTGATGTATATAAAGGTCCCACGGCGACGGAGAAGCCAACTCGCCAGGAATGTTGTCAAATATTACCGCCGAGATGTAAGATTGGGTTAGGTTAGGTTATATTAGGTTATTGACGTATATAAAGGTCCCACTGCGACGTAGAGGCCAACTCGCCAGGAATCTTGTCAAATATTACCGCCGAGATGATAGGTTGGGTTAGGTTAGGGTATATTTCCTTATTGATGTATATGAAGGTCCCACGGAGACATAGAGGCCAACTCGCCAGGAATGATGTCAGATATTACCGCCGAGATGTTAGGTTGGGTTAGGTTAGATTATATTACGTTATTGATGTATATAAAGGTCCCACGGCGACGGAGAAGCCAACTCGCCAGGAATGTTGTCAAATATTACCGCCGAGATGTTAGATTGGGTTAGGTTAGGTTATATTACGTTATTGATGTATATGAAGGTCCCACGGAGACATAGAGGCCAACTCGCCAGGAATGATGTCAGATATTACCGCCGAGATGATAGGTTGGGTTAGGTTAGGTTATATTTCGTTATTGGTGTATATGAAGGTTCCACGGAGACGTAGAGGCCAACCGCCAGGTATGTTGTCAAATATTACCGCCGAGATGTTAGGTTGGGTTAGGTTAGGTTATATTACGTTATTGATGTTTATAAAGGTCCCACACAGACGTAGATGCCAACAAGCCAGGAATGTGCTCAAATATTACCGCCGAGATGTTATTTTGGGTTAGGATAGGTTATACCACGTTATTGATGTATATAAAAGTACCACGGAGACGTAGATGCCAACTCGCCATGAATGTTTTCAAATATTACCGCCGAGATGTTAGGTTGGGTTAGGTTAGGTTATATTACGTTATAGATGTCTATAAAGGTCCCACGGTGACGTAGAGACCAACTCGCCAGGAATGTTTTCAAATATTACCGCCGAGATGATAGGTTGGGTTAGGTTAGGTTATATTTCGTTATTGGTGTATATGAAGGTTCCACGGAGACGTAGAGGCCAACTCGCCAGGAATGTTGTCAAATATTACCGCCGAGATGTCAGATTGGGTTAAGTTAGGTTTTATTACGTTATTTATGTATATAAAGGTCCCACGGAGACGTAGAGGCCAACTCGCCAGGAATGATGTCAAATATTACCGCCGAGATGATAGGTTGGGCTATGTTAGGTTATATTTCGTTATTGATGTATATGAAGGTTCCACGGAGACGTAGAGGCCAAATCGCCAGGTATGTTGTCAAATATTACCGCCGCGATGTTAGGTTGGGTTAGGTTAGATTATATTACGTTATTGATGTATATAAAGGTCCCACGGCGACGGAGAAGCCAACTCGCCAGGAATGTTGTCAAATATTACCGCCGAGATGTTAGATTGGGTTAGGTTAGGTTATATTACGTTATTGATGTATATGAAGGTCCCACGGAGACATAGAGGCCAACTCGCCAGGAATGATGTCAGATATTACCGCCGAGATGATAGGTTGGGTTAGGTTAGGTTATATTTCGTTATTGGTGTATATGAAGGTTCCACGGAGACGTAGAGGCCAACTCGCCAGGTATGTTGTCAAATATTACCGCCGAGATGTTAGGTTGGGTTAGGTTAGGTTATATTACGTTATTGATGTTTATAAAGGTACCACACAGACGTAGATGCCAACTCGCCAGGAATGATGTCAGATATTACCGCCGAGATGATAGGTTGGGTTATGTTAGGTTATATTTCGTTATTGATGTATATGAAGGTTCCACGGAGACGTAGAGGCCAAATCGCCAGGTATGTTGTCAAATATTACCGCCGAGATGTTAGGTTGGGTTAGGTTAGATTATATTACGTTATTGATGTATATATAGGTCCCACGGAGACGTAGAGGCCAACTCGCCAGGAATGTTGTCAAATATTACCGCCGAGGTGATAGGTTGGGTTAGGTTACGTTATATTGCGTTATTAACGTTTATGAAGGTCAAACGGAGACGTAGAGGCCAACTCGACAGGAATGTTGTCAAATATTACCGCCGAGGTGATAGGTTGGGTTACGTTAGGTTATATTACGTTATTGATGTATATAAAGGTCCTACGGAGACGTAAATGCCAACTCGCCATGAATGTTGTCAAATATTACCGCCGAGATGATAGGTTGGGTTAGGTTAGGTTATATTTCGTTATTGATGTATATGAAGGTCCCACGGAGACGTAGAGACCATCTCGCCAGGAATGTTGTCAAATATTACCGCCGAGATGATAGGTTGGGTTAGGTTAGGTTATATTACGTTATTGATGTATATAAAATGACCCACGGAGACGGAGAAGCCAACTCGCCAGGAATGTTGTCAAATATTACCGCCGAGATGTTAGATTGGGTTAGGTTAGGTTATATTACGTTATTGACGTATATAAAGGTCCCACTGCGACGTAGAGGCCAACTCGCCAGGAATGTTGTCA
This sequence comes from Xylocopa violacea, assembly GCA_963969225.1. Taxonomy (NCBI): domain Eukaryota; kingdom Metazoa; phylum Arthropoda; class Insecta; order Hymenoptera; family Apidae; genus Xylocopa; species Xylocopa violacea. Next base: position 3,607,268 of record CAXAJV010001114.1, read on the forward strand.
AATATTACCGCCGAGATGATAGGTTGGGTTAGGTTAGGTTATATTTCGTTATTGATGCATATGAAGGTCCCACGGAGACATAGAGGCCAACTCGCCAGGAATGATGTCAGATATTACCGCCGAGATGATAGGTTGGGTTAGGTTAGGTTATATTTCGTTATTGGTGTATATGAAGGTTCCACGGAGACGTAGAGGCCAACTCGCCAGGAATGTTGTCAAATATTACCGCCGAGATGTCAGATTGGGTTAAGTTAGGTTTTATTACGTTATTTATGTATATAAAGGTCCCACGGAGACGTAGAGGCCAACTCGCCAGGAATGATGTCAAATATTACCGCCGAGATGATAGGTTGGGCTATCTTAGGTTATATTTCGTTATTGATGTATATGAAGGTTCCACGGAGACGTAGAGGCCAAATCGCCAGGTATGTTGTCAAATATTACCGCCGAGATGTTAGGTTGGGTTAGGTTAGATTATATTACGTTATTGATGTATATAAAGGTCCCACGGCGACGGAGAAGCCAACTCGCCAGGAATGTTGTCAAATATTACCGCCGAGATGTTACATTGGGTTAGGTTAGGTTATATTACGTTATTGATGTATATGAAGGTCCCACGGAGACATAGAGGCCAACTCGCCAGGTATGTTGTCAAATATTACCGCCGAGATGTTAGGTTGGGTTAGGTTAGGTTATATTACGTTATTGATGTTTATAAAGGTCCCACACAGACGTAGATGCCAACAAGCCAGGAATGTGCTCAAATATTACCGCCGAGATGTTATTTTGGGTTAGGATAGGTTATACCACGTTATTGATGTATATAAAAGTACCACGGAGACGTAGATGCCAACTCGCCATGAATGTTTTCAAATATTACTGCCGAGATGTTAGGTTGGGTTAGGTTAGGTTATATTACGTTATAGATGTCTATAAAGGTCCCACGGTGACGTAGAGGCCAACTCGCCAGGAATGTTTTCAAATATTACCGCCGAGATGTTAGGTTGGGTTAGGTTAGGTTACATCACGTTATAGATGTATATAAAGGTCCCGCGGAGACGTAGAGGCCAACTCGCCAGGAATGTTGTCAAATATTACCGCCGAGATGTTAGATTGGGTTAGGTTAGGTTATATTACGTTATTGACGTATATAAAGGTCCCACTGCGACGTAGAGGCCAACTCGCCAGGAATGTTGTCAAATATTACCGCCGAGATGATAGGTTGGGTTAGGTTAGGTTATATTTCGTTATTGATGTATATGAAGGTCCCACGGAGACATAGAGGCCAACTCGCCAGGAATGATGTCAGATATTACCGCCGAGATGATAGGTTGGGTTAGGTTAGGTTATATTTCGTTATTGGTGTATATGAAGGTTCCACGGAGACGTAGAGGCCAACTCGCCAGGTATGTTGTCAAATATTACCGCCGAGATGTTAGGTTGGGTTAGGTTAGGTTATATTACGTTATTGATGTATATAAAGGTCCCACGAAGACGTAGAGGCCAACTCGCCAGGAATGATGTCAAATATTACCGCCGAGATGATAGGTTGGGTTATGTTAGGTTATATTTCGTTATTGATGTATATGAAGGTTCCACGGAGACGTAGAGGCCAAATCGCCAGGTATGTTGTCAAATATTACCGCCGAGATGTTAGGTTGGGTTAGGTTAGATTATATTACGTTATTGATGTATATAAAGGTCCCACGGCGACGGAGAAGCCAACTCGCCATGAATGTTGTCAAATATTACCCCCGAGATGTTAGGTTGGGTTAGATTAGGTTATATTACGTTATTGATGTATATAAAGGTCCCACTGAGACGTAGAGGCCAACTCGCCAGGAATGTTGTCAAATATTACCGCCGAGATGATAGGTTGGGTTAGGTTATGTTATATTACGTTATTGATGTATATAAAGGTCCCACGGAGACGTAGAGGCCAACTCGCCAGGAATGTTGTCAAATATTACCGCCGAGGTGATAGGTTGGGTTAGGTTACGTTATATTGCGTTACTAATGTTTATGAAGGTCAAACGGAGACGTAGAGGCCAACTCGACAGGAATGTTGTCAAATATTACCGCCGAGGTGATAGGTTGGGTTACGTTAGGTTATATTACGTTATTGATGTATATGAAGGTCCCACGGAGACGTAGAGACCAACTCGCCAGGAATGTTGTCAAATATTACCGCCGAGATGATAGGTTGGGTTAGGTTAGGTTATATTACGTTATTGATGTATATAAAATGTCCCACGGAGACGGAGAAGCCAACTCGCCAGGAATGTTGTCAAATATTACCGCCGAGATGTTAGATTGGGTTAGGTTAGGTTATATTACGTTATTGACGTATATAAAGGTCCCACTGCGACGTAGAGGCCAACTCGCCAGGAATGTTGTCAAATATTACCGCCGAGGTGATAGGTTGGGTTAGGTTAGGTTATATTTCGTTATTGATGCATATGAAGGTCCCACGGAGACATAGAGGCCAACTCGCCAGGAATGATGTCAGATATTACCGCCGAGATGATAGGTTGGGTTAGGTTAGGTTATATTTCGTTATTGGTGTATATGAAGGTTCCACGGAGACGTAGAGGCCAACTCGCCAGGAATGTTGTCAAATATTACCGCCGAGATGTCAGATTTGGTTAAGTTAGGTTTTATTACGTTATTTATGTATATAAAGGTCCCACGGAGACGTAGAGGCCAACTCGCCAGGAATGATGTCAAATATTACCGCCGAGATGATAGGTTGGGCTATGTTAGGTTATATTTCGTTATTGATGTATATGAAGGTTCCACGGAGACGTAGAGGCCAAATCGCCAGGTATGTTGTCAAATATTACCGCCGAGATGTTAGGTTGGGTTAGGTTAGATTATATTACGTTATTGATGTATATAAAGGTCCCACGGCGACGGAGAAGCCAACTCGCCAGGAATGTTGTCAAATATTACCGCCGAGATGTTAGATTGGGTTAGGTTAGGTTATATTACGTTATTGATGTATATGAAGGTCCCACGGAGACATAGAGGCCAACTCGCCAGGAATGATGTCAGATATTACCGCCGAGATGATAGGTTGGGTTAGGTTAGGTTATATTTCGTTATTGGTGTATATGAAGGTTCCACGGAGACGTAGAGGCCAACTCGCCAGGTATGTTGTCAAATATTACCGCCGAGAGGTTAGGTTGGGTTAGGTTAGGTTATATTACGTTATTGATGTTTATAAAGGTACCACACAGAAGTAGATGCCAACTCGCCAGGAATGATGTCAGATATTACCGCCGAGATGATAGGTTGGGTTATGTTAGGTTATATTTCGTTATTGATGTATATGAAGGTTCCACGGAGACGTAGAGGCCAAATCGCCAGGTATGTTGTCAAATATTACCGCCGAGATGTTAGGTTGGGTTAGGTTAGATTATATTACGTTATTGATGTATATAAAGGTCCCACGGCGACGGAGAAGCCAACTCGCCAGGAATGTTGTCAAATATTACCGCCGAGATGTAAGATTGGGTTAGGTTAGGTTATATTACGTTATTGACGTATATAAAGGTCCCACTGCGACGTAGAGGCCAACTCGCCAGGAATCTTGTCAAATATTACCGCCGAGATGATAGGTTGGGTTAGGTTAGGGTATATTTCGTTATTGATGTATATGAAGGTCCCACGGAGACATAGAGGCCAACTCGCCAGGAATGATGTCAGATATTACCGCCGAGATGTTAGGTTGGGTTAGGTTAGATTATATTACGTTATTGATGTATATAAAGGTCCCACGGCGACGGAGAAGCCAACTCGCCAGGAATGTTGTCAAATATTACCGCCGAGATGTTAGATTGGGTTAGGTTAGGTTATATTACGTTATTGATGTATATGAAGGTCCCACGGAGACATAGAGGCCAACTCGCCAGGAATGATGTCAGATATTACCGCCGAGATGATAGGTTGGGTTAGGTTAGGTTATATTTCGTTATTGGTGTATATGAAGGTTCCACGGAGACGTAGAGGCCAACCGCCAGGTATGTTGTCAAATATTACCGCCGAGATGTTAGGTTGGGTTAGGTTAGGTTATATTACGTTATTGATGTTTATAAAGGTCCCACACAGACGTAGATGCCAACAAGCCAGGAATGTGCTCAAATATTACCGCCGAGATGTTATTTTGGGTTAGGATAGGTTATACCACGTTATTGATGTATATAAAAGTACCACGGAGACGTAGATGCCAACTCGCCATGAATGTTTTCAAATATTACCGCCGAGATGTTAGGTTGGGTTAGGTTAGGTTATATTACGTTATAGATGTCTATAAAGGTCCCACGGTGACGTAGAGGCCAACTCGCCAGGAATGTTTTCAAATATTACCGCCGAGATGTTAGGTTGGGTTAGGTTAGGTTACATCACGTTATAGATGTATATAAAGTTCCCAATGAGACGTAGAGGCCAACTCGCCAGGAATGTTGTCAAATATTACCGCCGAGATGATAGGTTGTGTTAGGTTAGGTTATATTTTGTTATTGATGTATATGAAGATTCCACGGAGACGTACAGGCCAACTCGCCAGGTATGTTGTCAAATATTACCGCAGAGATGATAGGTTGGGTTAGGTTAGGTTATATTTCGTTATTGGTGTATATGAAGGTTCCACGGAGACGTAGAGGCCAACTCGCCAGGAATGTTGTCAAATATTACCGCCGAGATGTCAGATTGGGTTAGGTTAGGTTATATTACGTTATTGATGTATATGAAGGTCCCACGGAGACATAGAGGCCAACTCGCCAGGAATGATGTCAGATATTACCGCCGAGATGATAGGTTGGGTTAGGTTAGGTTATATTTCGTTATTGATGTATATGAAGGTCCCACGGAGACATAGAGGCCAACTCGCCAGGAATGATGTCAGATATTACCGCCGAGATGATAGGTTGGGTTAGGTTAGGTTATATTTCGTTATTGGTGTATATGAAGGTTCCACGGAGACGTAGAGGCCAACTCGCCAGGAACGATGTCAAATATTACCGCCGAGATGATAGGTTGGGCTATGTTAGGTTATATTTCGTTATTGATGTATATGAAGGTTCCACGGAGACGTAGAGGCCAAATCGCCAGGTATGTTGTCAAATATTACCGCCGAGATGTTAGGTTGGGTTAGGTTAGATTATATTACGTTATTGATGTATATAAAGGTCCCACGGCGACGGAGAAGCCAACTCGCCAGGAATGTTGTCAAATATTACCGCCGAGATGTTAGATTGGGTTAGGTTAGGTTATATTACGTTATTGATGTATATGAAGGTCCCACGGAGACATAGAGGCCAACTCGCCAGGAATGATGTCAGATATTACCGCCGAGATGATAGGTTGGGTTAGGTTAGGTTATATTTCGTTATTGGTGTATATGAAGGTTCCACGGAGACGTAGAGGCCAACTCGCCAGGTATGTTGTCAAATATTACCGCCGAGATGTTAGGTTGGGTTAGGTTAGGTTATATTACGTTATTGATGTTTATAAAGGTACCACACAGACGTAGATGCCAACTCGCCAGGAATGATGTCAGATATTACCGCCGAGATGATAGGTTGGGTTATGTTAGGTTATATTTCGTTATTGATGTATATGAAGGTTCCACGGAGACGTAGAGGCCAAATCGCCAGGTATGTTGTCAAATATTACCGCCGAGATGTTAGGTTGGGTTAGGTTAGATTATATTACGTTATTGATGTATATAAAGGTCCCACGGAGACGTAGAGGCCAACTCGCCAGGAATGTTGTCAAATATTACCGCCGAGGTGATAGGTTGGGTTAGGTTACGTTATATTGCGTTATTAACGTTTATGAAGGTCAAACGGAGACGTAGAGGCCAACTCGACAGGAATGTTGTCAAATATTACCGCCGAGGTGATAGGTTGGGTTACGTTAGGTTATATTACGTTATTGATGTATATAAAGGTCCTACGGAGACGTAAATGCCAACTCGCCATGAATGTTGTCAAATATTACCGCCGAGATGATAGGTTGGGTTAGGTTAGGTTATATTTCGTTATTGATGTATATGAAGGTCCCACGGAGACGTAGAGACCATCTCGCCAGGAATGTTGTCAAATATTACCGCCGAGATGATAGGTTGGGTTAGGTTAGGTTATATTACGTTATTGATGTATATAAAATGACCCACGGAGACGGAGAAGCCAACTCGCCAGGAATGTTGTCAAATATTACCGCCGAGATGTTAGATTGGGTTAGGTTAGGTTATATTACGTTATTGACGTATATAAAGGTCCCACTGCGACGTAGAGGCCAACTCGCCAGGAATGTTGTCAAATATTACCGCCGAGATGATAGGTTGGGTTAGGTTAGGTTATATTTCGTTATTGATGCATATGAAGGTCCTACGGAGACATAGAGGCCAACTCGCCAGGAATGATGTCAGATATTACCGCCGAGATGATAGGTTGGGTTAGGTTAGGTTATATTTCGTTATTGGTGTATATGAAGGTTCCACGGAGACGTAGAGGCCAACTCGCCAGGAATGTTGTCAAATATTACCGCCGAGATGTCAGATTGGGTTAAGTTAGGTTTTATTACGTTATTTATGTATATAAAGGTCCCACGGAGACGTAGAGGCCAACTCGCCAGGAATGATGTCAAATATTACCGCCGAGATGATAGGTTGGGCTATCTTAGGTTATATTTCGTTATTGATGTATATGAAGGTTCCACGGAGACGTAGAGGCCAAATCGCCAGGTATGTTGTCAAATATTACCGCCGAGATGTTAGGTTGGGTTAGGTTAGATTATATTACGTTATTGATGTATATAAAGGTCCCACGGCGACGGAGAAGCCAACTCGCCAGGAATGTTGTCAAATATTACCGCCGAGATGTTACATTGGGTTAGGTTAGGTTATATTACGTTATTGATGTATATGAAGGTCCCACGGAGACATAGAGGCCAACTCGCCAGGTATGTTGTCAAATATTACCGCCGAGATGTTAGGTTGGGTTAGGTTAGGTTATATTACGTTATTGATGTTTATAAAGGTCCCACACAGACGTAGATGCCAACAAGCCAGGAATGTGCTCAAATATTACCGCCGAGATGTTATTTTGGGTTAGGATAGGTTATACCACGTTATTGATGTATATAAAAGTACCACGGAGACGTAGATGCCAACTCGCCATGAATGTTTTCAAATATTACTGCCGAGATGTTAGGTTGGGTTAGGTTAGGTTATATTACGTTATAGATGTCTATAAAGGTCCCACGGTGACGTAGAGGCCAACTCGCCAGGAATGTTTTCAAATATTACCGCCGAGATGTTAGGTTGGGTTAGGTTAGGTTACATCACGTTATAGATGTATATAAAGGTCCCGCGGAGACGTAGAGGCCAACTCGCCAGGAATGTTGTCAAATATTACCGCCGAGATGTCAGATTGGGTTAAGTTAGGTTTTATTACGTTATTTATGTATATAAAGGTCCCACGGAGACGTAGAGGCCAACTCGCCAGGAATGATGTCAAATATTACCGCCGAGATGATAGGTTGGGCTATCTTAGGTTATATTTCGTTATTGATGTATATGAAGGTTCCACGGAGACGTAGAGGCCAAATCGCCAGGTATGTTGTCAAATATTACCGCCGAGATGTTAGGTTGGGTTAGGTTAGATTATATTACGTTATTGATGTATATAAAGGTCCCACGGCGACGGAGAAGCCAACTCGCCAGGAATGTTGTCAAATATTACCGCCGAGATGTTACATTGGGTTAGGTTAGGTTATATTACGTTATTGATGTATATGAAGGTCCCACGGAGACATAGAGGCCAACTCGCCAGGTATGTTGTCAAATATTACCGCCGAGATGTTAGGTTGGGTTAGGTTAGGTTATATTACGTTATTGATGTTTATAAAGGTCCCACACAGACGTAGATGCCAACAAGCCAGGAATGTGCTCAAATATTACCGCCGAGATGTTATTTTGGGTTAGGATAGGTTATACCACGTTATTGATGTATATAAAAGTACCACGGAGACGTAGATGCCAACTCGCCATGAATGTTTTCAAATATTACTGCCGAGATGTTAGGTTGGGTTAGGTTAGGTTATATTACGTTATAGATGTCTATAAAGGTCCCACGGTGACGTAGAGGCCAACTCGCCAGGAATGTTTTCAAATATTACCGCCGAGATGTTAGGTTGGGTTAGGTTAGGTTACATCACGTTATAGATGTATATAAAGGTCCCGCGGAGACGTAGAGGCCAACTCGCCAGGAATGTTGTCAAATATTACCGCCGAGATGTTAGATTGGGTTAGGTTAGGTTATATTACGTTATTGACGTATATAAAGGTCCCACTGCGACGTAGAGGCCAACTCGCCAGGAATGTTGTCAAATATTACCGCCGAGATGATAGGTTGGGTTAGGTTAGGTTATATTTCGTTATTGATGTATATGAAGGTCCCACGGAGACATAGAGGCCAACTCGCCAGGAATGATGTCAGATATTACCGCCGAGATGATAGGTTGGGTTAGGTTAGGTTATATTACGTTATTGATGTATATAAAGGTCCCACGGAGACGTAGAGGCCAACTCGACAGGAATGTTGTCAAATATTACCGCCGAGGTGATAGGTTGGGTTAGGTTACGTTATATTACGTTATTGATGTATATAAAGGTCCCACGGCGACGGAGAAGCCAACTCGCCAGGAATGTTGTCAAATATTACCGCCGAGATGTTAGATTGGGTTAGGTTAGGTTATATTACGTTATTGATGTATATGAAGGTCCCACGGAGACATAGAGGCCAACTCGCCAGGAATGATGTCAGATATTACCGCCGAGATGATAGGTTGGGTTAGGTTAGGTTATATTTCGTTATTGGTGTATATGAAGGTTCCACGGAGACGTAGAGGCCAACTCGCCAGGTATGTTGTCAAATATTACCGCCGAGATGTTAGGTTGGGTTAGGTTAGGTTATATTACGTTATTGATGTATATAAAGGTCCCACGAAGACGTAGAGGCCAACTCGCCAGGAATGATGTCAAATATTACCGCCGAGTTGATAGGTTGGGTTATGTTAGGTTATATTTCGTTATTGATGTATATGAAGGTTCCACGGAGACGTAGAGGCCAAATCGCCAGGTATGTTGTCAAATATTACCGCCGAGATGTTAGGTTGGGTTAGGTTAGATTATATTACGTTATTGATGTATATAAAGGTCCCACGGCGACGGAGAAGCCAACTCGCCATGAATGTTGTCAAATATTACCCCCGAGATGTTAGGTTGGGTTAGATTAGGTTATATTACGTTATTGATGTATATAAAGGTCCCACTGAGACGTAGAGGCCAACTCGCCAGGAATGTTGTCAAATATTACCGCCGAGATGATAGGTTGGGTTAGGTTATGTTATATTACGTTATTGATGTATATAAAGGTCCCACGGAGACGTAGAGGCCAACTCGCCAGGAATGTTGTCAAATATTACCGCCGAGGTGATAGGTTGGGTTAGGTTACGTTATATTGCGTTACTAATGTTTATGAAGGTCAAACGGAGACGTAGAGGCCAACTCGACAGGAATGTTGTCAAATATTACCGCCGAGGTGATAGGTTGGGTTACGTTAGGTTATATTACGTTATTGATGTATATGAAGGTCCCACGGAGACGTAGAGACCAACTCGCCAGGAATGTTGTCAAATATTACCGCCGAGATGATAGGTTGGGTTAGGTTAGGTTATATTACGTTATTGATGTATATAAAATGTCCCACGGAGACGGAGAAGCCAACTCGCCAGGAATGTTGTCAAATATTACCGCCGAGATGTTAGATTGGGTTAGGTTAGGTTATATTACGTTATTGACGTATATAAAGGTCCCACTGCGACGTAGAGGCCAACTCGCCAGGAATGTTGTCAAATATTACCGCCGAGGTGATAGGTTGGGTTAGGTTAGGTTATATTTCGTTATTGATGCATATGAAGGTCCCACGGAGACATAGAGGCCAACTCGCCAGGAATGATGTCAGATATTACCGCCGAGATGATAGGTTGGGTTAGCTTAGGTTATATTTCGTTATTGGTGTATATGAAGGTTCCACGGAGACGTAGAGGCCAACTCGCCAGGAATGTTGTCAAATATTACCGCCGAGATGTCAGATTTGGTTAAGTTAGGTTTTATTACGTTATTTATGTATATAAAGGTCCCACGGAGACGTAGAGGCCAACTCGCCAGGAATGATGTCAAATATTACCGCCGAGATGATAGGTTGGGTTAGGTTAGGTTATATTACGTTATTGATGTATATGAAGGTCCCACGGAGACATAGAGGCCAACTCGCCAGGAATGATGTCAGATATTACCGCCGAGATGATAGGTTGGTTTAGGTTAGGTTATATTTCGTTATTGGTGTATATGAAGGTTCCACGGAGACGTAGAGGCCAACTCGCCAGGTATGTTGTCAAATATTACCGCCGAGAGGTTAGGTTGGGTTAGGTTAGGTTATATTACGTTATTGATGTTTATAAAGGTACCACACAGACGTAGATGCCAACTCGCCAGGAATGATGTCAGATATTACCGCCGAGATGATAGGTTGGGTTATGTTAGGTTATATTTCGTTATTGATGTATATGAAGGTTCCACGGAGACGTAGAGGCCAAATCGCCAGGTATGTTGTCAAATATTACCGCCGAGATGTTAGGTTGGGTTAGGTTAGATTATATTACGTTATTGATGTATATAAAGGTCCCACGGCGACGGAGAAGCCAACTCGCCAGGAATGTTGTCAAATATTACCGCCGAGATGTAAGATTGGGTTAGGTTAGGTTATATTACGTTATTGACGTATATGAAGGTTCCACGGAGACGTAGAGGCCAAATCGCCAGGTATGTTGTCAAATATTACCGCCGAGATGTTAGGTTGGGTTAGGTTAGATTATATTACGTTATTGATGTATATAAGGGTCCCACGGCGACGGAGAAGCCAACTCGCCAGGAATGTTGTCAAATATTACCGCCGAGATGTTAGATTGGGTTAGGTTAGGTTATATTACGTTATTGATGTATATGAAGGTCCCACGGAGACATAGAGGCCAGCTCGCCAGGAATGATGTCAGATATTACCGCCGAGATGATAGGTTGGGTTAGGTTAGGTTATATTTCGTTATTGGTGTATATGAAGGTTCCACGGAGACGTAGAGGCCAACTCGCCAGGTATGTTGTCAAATATTACCGCCGAGATGTTAGGTTGGGTTAGGTTAGGTTATATTACGTTATTGATGTTTATAAAGGTACCACACAGACGTAGATGCCAACAAGCCAGGAATGTGCTCAAATATTACCGCCGAGATGTTATTTTGGGTTAGGATAGGTTATATTTCGTTATTGATGTATATGAAGGTCCCACGGAGACATAGAGGCCAACTCGCCAGGAATGATGTCAGATATTACCGCCGAGATGATAGGTTGGGTTAGGTTAGGTTATATTTCGTTATTGGTGTATATGAAGGTTCCACGGAGACGTAGAGGCCAACTCGCCAGGTATGTTGTCAAATATTACCGCCGAGAGGTTAGGTTGGGTTAGGTTAGGTTATATTACGTTATTGATGTTTATAAAGGTACCACACAGACGTAGATGCCAACTCGCCAGGAATGATGTCAGATATTACCGCCGAGATGATAGGTTGGGTTATGTTAGGTTATATTTCGTTATTGATGTATATGAAGGTTCCACGGAGACGTAGAGGCCAAATCGCCAGGTATGTTGTCAAATATTACCGCCGAGATGTTAGGTTGGGTTAGGTTAGATTATATTACGTTATTGATGTATATAAAGGTCCCACGGCGACGGAGAAGCCAACTCGCCAGGAATGTTGTCAAATATTACCGCCGAGATGTAAGATTGGGTTAGGTTAGGTTATATTTCGTTATTGATGTATATGAAGGTCCCACGGAGACATAGAGGCCAACTCGCCAGGAATGATGTCAGATATTACCGCCGAGATGATAGGTTGGGTTAGGTTAGGTTATATTTCGTTATTGATGTATATGAAGGTCCCACGGAGACATAGAGGCCAACTCGCCAGGAATGATGTCAGATATTACCGCCGAGATGATAGGTTGGGTTAGGTTAGGTTATATTTCGTTATTGGTGTATATGAAGGTTCCACGGAGACGTAGAGGCCAACTCGCCAGGTATGTTGTCAAATATTACCGCCGAGATGTTAGGTTGGGTTAGGTTAGGTTATATTACGTTATTGATGTTTATAAAGGTCCCACACAGACGTAGATGCCAACAAGCCAGGAATGTGCTCAAATATTACCGCCGAGATGTTATTTTGGGTTAGGATAGGTTATACCACGTTATTGATGTATATAAAAGTACCACGGAGACGTAGATGCCAACTCGCCATGAATGTTTTCAAATATTACCGCCGAGATGTTAGGTTGGGTTAGGTTAGGTTATATTACGTTATAGATGTCTATAAAGGTCCCACGGTGACGTAGAGGCCAACTCGCCAGGAATGTTTTCAAATATTACCGTCGAGATGTTAGGTTGGGTTAGGTTAGGTTATATTACGTTATTGATGTATATGAAGGTCCCACGGAGACATAGAGGCCAACTCGCCAGGAATGATGTCAGATATTACCGCCGAGATGATAGGTTGGGTTAGGTTAGGTTATATTTCGTTATTGGTGTATATGAAGGTTCCACGGAGACGTAGAGGCCAACTCGCCAGGTATGTTGTCAAATATTACCGCCGAGATGTTAGGTTGGGTTAGGTTAGGTTATATTACGTTATTGATGTATATAAAGGTCCCACGAAGACGTAGAGGCCAACTCGCCAGGAATGATGTCAAATATTACCGCCGAGATGATAGGTTGGGTTATGTTAGGTTATATTTCGTTATTGATGTATATGAAGGTTCCACGGAGACGTAGAGGCCAAATCGCCAGGTATGTTGTCAAATATTACCGCCGAGATGTTAGGTTGGGTTAGGTTAGATTATATTACGTTATTGATGTATATAAAGGTCCCACGGCGACGGAGAAGCCAACTCGCCATGAATGTTGTCAAATATTACCCCCGAGATGTTAGGTTGGGTTAGATTAGGTTATATTACGTTATTGATGTATATAAAGGTCCCACTGAGACGTAGAGGCCAACTCGCCAGGAATGTTGTCAAATATTACCGCCGAGATGATAGGTTGGGTTAGGTTATGTTATATTACGTTATTGATGTATATAAAGGTCCCACGGAGACGTAGAGGCCAACTCGCCAGGAATGTTGTCAAATATTACCGCCGAGGTGATAGGTTGGGTTAGGTTACGTTATATTGCGTTACTAATGTTTATGAAGGTCAAACGGAGACGTAGAGGCCAACTCGACAGGAATGTTGTCAAATATTACCGCCGAGGTGATAGGTTGGGTTACGTTAGGTTATATTACGTTATTGATGTATATGAAGGTCCCACGGAGACGTAGAGACCAACTCGCCAGGAATGTTGTCAAATATTACCGCCGAGATGATAGGTTGGGTTAGGTTAGGTTATATTACGTTATTGATGTATATAAAATGTCCCACGGAGACGGAGAAGCCAACTCGCCAGGAATGTTGTCAAATATTACCGCCGAGATGTTAGATTGGGTTAGGTTAGGTTATATTACGTTATTGACGTATATAAAGGTCCCACTGCGACGTAGAGGCCAACTCGCCAGGAATGTTGTCAAATATTACCGCCGAGGTGATAGGTTGGGTTAGGTTAGGTTATATTTCGTTATTGATGCATATGAAGGTCCCACGGAGACATAGAGGCCAACTCGCCAGGAATGATGTCAGATATTACCGCCGAGATGATAGGTTGGGTTAGGTTAGGTTATATTTCGTTATTGGTGTATATGAAGGTTCCACGGAGACGTAGAGGCCAACTCGCCAGGAATGTTGTCAAATATTACCGCCGAGATGTCAGATTTGGTTAAGTTAGGTTTTATTACGTTATTTATGTATATAAAGGTCCCACGGAGACGTAGAGGCCAACTCGCCAGGAATGATGTCAAATATTACCGCCGAGATGATAGGTTGGGTTACGTTAGGTTATATTACGTTATTGATGTATATGAAGGTCCCACGGAGACATAGAGGCCAACTCGCCAGGAATGATGTCAGATATTACCGCCGAGATGATAGGTTGGGTTAGGTTAGGTTATATTTCGTTATTGGTGTATATGAAGGTTCCACGGAGACGTAGAGGCCAACTCGCCAGGTATGTTGTCAAATATTACCGCCGAGAGGTTAGGTTGGGTTAGGTTAGGTTATATTACGTTATTGATGTTTATAAAGGTACCACACAGACGTAGATGCCAACTCGCCAGGAATGATGTCAGATATTACCGCCGAGATGATAGGTTGGGTTATGTTAGGTTATATTTCGTTATTGATGTATATGAAGGTTCCACGGAGACGTAGAGGCCAAATCGCCAGGTATGTTGTCAAATATTACCGCCGAGATGTTAGGTTGGGTTAGGTTAGATTATATTACGTTATTGATGTATATAAAGGTCCCACGGCGACGGAGAAGCCAACTCGCCAGGAATGTTGTCAAATATTACCGCCGAGATGTAAGATTGGGTTAGGTTAGGTTATATTACGTTATTGACGTATATAAAGGTCCCACTGCGACGTAGAGGCCAACTCGCCAGGAATCTTGTCAAATATTACCGCCGAGATGATAGGTTGGGTTAGGTTAGGGTATATTTCGTTATTGATGTATATGAAGGTCCCACGGAGACATAGAGGCCAACTCGCCAGGAATGATGTCAGATATTACCGCCGAGATGTTAGGTTGGGTTAGGTTAGATTATATTACGTTATTGATGTATATAAAGGTCCCACGGCGACGGAGAAGCCAACTCGCCAGGAATGTTGTCAAATATTACCGCCGAGATGTTAGATTGGGTTAGGTTAGGTTATATTACGTTATTGATGTATATGAAGGTCCCACGGAGACATAGAGGCCAACTCGCCAGGAATGATGTCAGATATTACCGCCGAGATGATAGGTTGGGTTAGGTTAGGTTATATTTCGTTATTGGTGTATATGAAGGTTCCACGGAGACGTAGAGGCCAACCGCCAGGTATGTTGTCAAATATTACCGCCGAGATGTTAGGTTGGGTTAGGTTAGGTTATATTACGTTATTGATGTTTATAAAGGTCCCACACAGACGTAGATGCCAACAAGCCAGGAATGTGCTCAAATATTACCGCCGAGATGTTATTTTGGGTTAGGATAGGTTATACCACGTTATTGATGTATATAAAAGTACCACGGAGACGTAGATGCCAACTCGCCATGAATGTTTTCAAATATTACCGCCGAGATGTTAGGTTGGGTTAGGTTAGGTTATATTACGTTATAGATGTCTATAAAGGTCCCACGGTGACGTAGAGGCCAACTCGCCAGGAATGTTTTCAAATATTACCGCCGAGATGTTAGGTTGGGTTAGGTTAGGTTACATCACGTTATAGATGTATATAAAGTTCCCAATGAGACGTAGAGGCCAACTCGCCAGGAATGTTGTCAAATATTACCGCCGAGATGATAGGTTGTGTTAGGTTAGGTTATATTTTGTTATTGATGTATATGAAGATTCCACGGAGACGTACAGGCCAACTCGCCAGGTATGTTGTCAAATATTACCGCAGAGATGATAGGTTGGGTTAGGTTAGGTTATATTTCGTTATTGGTGTATATGAAGGTTCCACGGAGACGTAGAGGCCAACTCGCCAGGAATGTTGTCAAATATTACCGCCGAGATGTCAGATTGGGTTAGGTTAGGTTATATTACGTTATTGATGTATATGAAGGTCCCACGGAGACATAGAGGCCAACTCGCCAGGAATGATGTCAGATATTACCGCCGAGATGATAGGTTGGGTTAGGTTAGGTTATATTTCGTTATTGATGTATATGAAGGTCCCACGGAGACATAGAGGCCAACTCGCCAGGAATGATGTCAGATATTACCGCCGAGATGATAGGTTGGGTTAGGTTAGGTTATATTTCGTTATTGGTGTATATGAAGGTTCCACGGAGACGTAGAGGCCAACTCGCCAGGAATGTTGTCAAATATTACCGCCGAGATGTCAGATTGGGTTAAGTTAGGTTTTATTACGTTATTTATGTATATAAAGGTCCCACGGAGACGTAGAGGCCAACTCGCCAGGAACGATGTCAAATATTACCGCCGAGATGATAGGTTGGGCTATGTTAGGTTATATTTCGTTATTGATGTATATGAAGGTTCCACGGAGACGTAGAGGCCAAATCGCCAGGTATGTTGTCAAATATTACCGCCGAGATGTTAGGTTGGGTTAGGTTAGATTATATTACGTTATTGATGTATATAAAGGTCCCACGGCGACGGAGAAGCCAACTCGCCAGGAATGTTGTCAAATATTACCGCCGAGATGTTAGATTGGGTTAGGTTAGGTTATATTACGTTATTGATGTATATGAAGGTCCCACGGAGACATAGAGGCCAACTCGCCAGGAATGATGTCAGATATTACCGCCGAGATGATAGGTTGGGTTAGGTTAGGTTATATTTCGTTATTGGTGTATATGAAGGTTCCACGGAGACGTAGAGGCCAACTCGCCAGGTATGTTGTCAAATATTACCGCCGAGATGTTAGGTTGGGTTAGGTTAGGTTATATTACGTTATTGATGTTTATAAAGGTACCACACAGACGTAGATGCCAACTCGCCAGGAATGATGTCAGATATTACCGCCGAGATGATAGGTTGGGTTATGTTAGGTTATATTTCGTTATTGATGTATATGAAGGTTCCACGGAGACGTAGAGGCCAAATCGCCAGGTATGTTGTCAAATATTACCGCCGAGATGTTAGGTTGGGTTAGGTTAGATTATATTACGTTATTGATGTATATAAAGGTCCCACGGAGACGTAGAGGCCAACTCGCCAGGAATGTTGTCAAATATTACCGCCGAGGTGATAGGTTGGGTTAGGTTACGTTATATTGCGTTATTAACGTTTATGAAGGTCAAACGGAGACGTAGAGGCCAACTCGACAGGAATGTTGTCAAATATTACCGCCGAGGTGATAGGTTGGGTTACGTTAGGTTATATTACGTTATTGATGTATATAAAGGTCCTACGGAGACGTAAATGCCAACTCGCCATGAATGTTGTCAAATATTACCGCCGAGATGATAGGTTGGGTTAGGTTAGGTTATATTTCGTTATTGATGTATATGAAGGTCCCACGGAGACGTAGAGACCATCTCGCCAGGAATGTTGTCAAATATTACCGCCGAGATGATAGGTTGGGTTAGGTTAGGTTATATTACGTTATTGATGTATATAAAATGACCCACGGAGACGGAGAAGCCAACTCGCCAGGAATGTTGTCAAATATTACCGCCGAGATGTTAGATTGGGTTAGGTTAGGTTATATTACGTTATTGACGTATATAAAGGTCCCACTGCGACGTAGAGGCCAACTCGCCAGGAATGTTGTCAAATATTACCGCCGAGATGATAGGTTGGGTTAGGTTAGGTTATATTTCGTTATTGATGCATATGAAGGTCCTACGGAGACATAGAGGCCAACTCGCCAGGAATGATGTCAGATATTACCGCCGAGATGATAGGTTGGGTTAGGTTAGGTTATATTTCGTTATTGGTGTATATGAAGGTTCCACGGAGACGTAGAGGCCAACTCGCCAGGAATGTTGTCAAATATTACCGCCGAGATGTCAGATTGGGTTAAGTTAGGTTTTATTACGTTATTTATGTATATAAAGGTCCCACGGAGACGTAGAGGCCAACTCGCCAGGAATGATGTCAAATATTACCGCCGAGATGATAGGTTGGGCTATCTTAGGTTATATTTCGTTATTGATGTATATGAAGGTTCCACGGAGACGTAGAGGCCAAATCGCCAGGTATGTTGTCAAATATTACCGCCGAGATGTTAGGTTGGGTTAGGTTAGATTATATTACGTTATTGATGTATATAAAGGTCCCACGGCGACGGAGAAGCCAACTCGCCAGGAATGTTGTCAAATATTACCGCCGAGATGTTACATTGGGTTAGGTTAGGTTATATTACGTTATTGATGTATATGAAGGTCCCACGGAGACATAGAGGCCAACTCGCCAGGTATGTTGTCAAATATTACCGCCGAGATGTTAGGTTGGGTTAGGTTAGGTTATATTACGTTATTGATGTTTATAAAGGTCCCACACAGACGTAGATGCCAACAAGCCAGGAATGTGCTCAAATATTACCGCCGAGATGTTATTTTGGGTTAGGATAGGTTATACCACGTTATTGATGTATATAAAAGTACCACGGAGACGTAGATGCCAACTCGCCATGAATGTTTTCAAATATTACTGCCGAGATGTTAGGTTGGGTTAGGTTAGGTTATATTACGTTATAGATGTCTATAAAGGTCCCACGGTGACGTAGAGGCCAACTCGCCAGGAATGTTTTCAAATATTACCGCCGAGATGTTAGGTTGGGTTAGGTTAGGTTACATCACGTTATAGATGTATATAAAGGTCCCGCGGAGACGTAGGGGCCAACTCGCCAGGAATGTTGTCAAATATTACCGCCGAGATGTCAGATTGGGTTAAGTTAGGTTTTATTACGTTATTTATGTATATAAAGGTCCCACGGAGACGTAGAGGCCAACTCGCCAGGAATGATGTCAAATATTACCGCCGAGATGATAGGTTGGGCTATCTTAGGTTATATTTCGTTATTGATGTATATGAAGGTTCCACGGAGACGTAGAGGCCAAATCGCCAGGTATGTTGTCAAATATTACCGCCGAGATGTTAGGTTGGGTTAGGTTAGATTATATTACGTTATTGATGTATATAAAGGTCCCACGGCGACGGAGAAGCCAACTCGCCAGGAATGTTGTCAAATATTACCGCCGAGATGTTACATTGGGTTAGGTTAGGTTATATTACGTTATTGATGTATATGAAGGTCCCACGGAGACATAGAGGCCAACTCGCCAGGTATGTTGTCAAATATTACCGCCGAGATGTTAGGTTGGGTTAGGTTAGGTTATATTACGTTATTGATGTTTATAAAGGTCCCACACAGACGTAGATGCCAACAAGCCAGGAATGTGCTCAAATATTACCGCCGAGATGTTATTTTGGGTTAGGATAGGTTATACCACGTTATTGATGTATATAAAAGTACCACGGAGACGTAGATGCCAACTCGCCATGAATGTTTTCAAATATTACTGCCGAGATGTTAGGTTGGGTTAGGTTAGGTTATATTACGTTATAGATGTCTATAAAGGTCCCACGGTGACGTAGAGGCCAACTCGCCAGGAATGTTTTCAAATATTACCGCCGAGATGTTAGGTTGGGTTAGGTTAGGTTACATCACGTTATAGATGTATATAAAGGTCCCGCGGAGACGTAGAGGCCAACTCGCCAGGAATGTTGTCAAATATTACCGCCGAGATGTTAGATTGGGTTAGGTTAGGTTATATTACGTTATTGACGTATATAAAGGTCCCACTGCGACGTAGAGGCCAACTCGCCAGGAATGTTGTCAAATATTACCGCCGAGATGATAGGTTGGGTTAGGTTAGGTTATATTTCGTTATTGATGTATATGAAGGTCCCACGGAGACATAGAGGCCAACTCGCCAGGAATGATGTCAGATATTACCGCCGAGATGATAGGTTGGGTTAGGTTAGGTTATATTACGTTATTGATGTATATAAAGGTCCCACGGAGACGTAGAGGCCAACTCGACAGGAATGTTGTCAAATATTACCGCCGAGGTGATAGGTTGGGTTAGGTTACGTTATATTACGTTATTGATGTATATAAAGGTCCCACGGCGACGGAGAAGCCAACTCGCCAGGAATGTTGTCAAATATTACCGCCGAGATGTTAGATTGGGTTAGGTTAGGTTATATTACGTTATTGATGTATATGAAGGTCCCACGGAGACATAGAGGCCAACTCGCCAGGAATGATGTCAGATATTACCGCCGAGATGATAGGTTGGGTTAGGTTAGGTTATATTTCGTTATTGGTGTATATGAAGGTTCCACGGAGACGTAGAGGCCAACTCGCCAGGTATGTTGTCAAATATTACCGCCGAGATGTTAGGTTGGGTTAGGTTAGGTTATATTACGTTATTGATGTATATAAAGGTCCCACGAAGACGTAGAGGCCAACTCGCCAGGAATGATGTCAAATATTACCGCCGAGTTGATAGGTTGGGTTATGTTAGGTTATATTTCGTTATTGATGTATATGAAGGTTCCACGGAGACGTAGAGGCCAAATCGCCAGGTATGTTGTCAAATATTACCGCCGAGATGTTAGGTTGGGTTAGGTTAGATTATATTACGTTATTGATGTATATAAAGGTCCCACGGCGACGGAGAAGCCAACTCGCCATGAATGTTGTCAAATATTACCCCCGAGATGTTAGGTTGGGTTAGATTAGGTTATATTACGTTATTGATGTATATAAAGGTCCCACTGAGACGTAGAGGCCAACTCGCCAGGAATGTTGTCAAATATTACCGCCGAGATGATAGGTTGGGTTAGGTTATGTTATATTACGTTATTGATGTATATAAAGGTCCCACGGAGACGTAGAGGCCAACTCGCCAGGAATGTTGTCAAATATTACCGCCGAGGTGATAGGTTGGGTTAGGTTACGTTATATTGCGTTACTAATGTTTATGAAGGTCAAACGGAGACATAGAGGCCAACTCGACAGGAATGTTGTCAAATATTACCGCCGAGGTGATAGGTTGGGTTACGTTAGGTTATATTACGTTATTGATGTATATGAAGGTCCCACGGAGACGTAGAGACCAACTCGCCAGGAATGTTGTCAAATATTACCGCCGAGATGATAGGTTGGGTTAGGTTAGGTTATATTACGTTATTGATGTATATAAAATGTCCCACGGAGACGGAGAAGCCAACTCGCCAGGAATGTTGTCAAATATTACCGCCGAGATGTTAGATTGGGTTAGGTTAGGTTATATTACGTTATTGACGTATATAAAGGTCCCACTGCGACGTAGAGGCCAACTCGCCAGGAATGTTGTCAAATATTACCGCCGAGGTGATAGGTTGGGTTAGGTTAGGTTATATTTCGTTATTGATGCATATGAAGGTCCCACGGAGACATAGAGGCCAACTCGCCAGGAATGATGTCAGATATTACCGCCGAGATGATAGGTTGGGTTAGCTTAGGTTATATTTCGTTATTGGTGTATATAAAGGTCCCACGGAGACGTAGAGGCCAACTCGACAGGAATGTTGTCAAATATTACCGCCGAGGTGATAGGTTGGGTTAGGTTACGTTATATTACGTTATTGATGTATATAAAGGTCCCACGGCGACGGAGAAGCCAACTCGCCAGGAATGTTGTCAAATATTACCGCCGAGATGTTAGATTGGGTTAGGTTAGGTTATATTACGTTATTGATGTATATGAAGGTCCCACGGAGACATAGAGGCCAACTCGCCAGGAATGATGTCAGATATTACCGCCGAGATGATAGGTTGGTTTAGGTTAGGTTATATTTCGTTATTGGTGTATATGAAGGTTCCACGGAGACGTAGAGGCCAACTCGCCAGGTATGTTGTCAAATATTACCGCCGAGAGGTTAGGTTGGGTTAGGTTAGGTTATATTACGTTATTGATGTTTATAAAGGTACCACACAGACGTAGATGCCAACTCGCCAGGAATGATGTCAGATATTACCGCCGAGATGATAGGTTGGGTTATGTTAGGTTATATTTCGTTATTGATGTATATGAAGGTTCCACGGAGACGTAGAGGCCAAATCGCCAGGTATGTTGTCAAATATTACCGCCGAGATGTTAGGTTGGGTTAGGTTAGATTATATTACGTTATTGATGTATATAAAGGTCCCACGGCGACGGAGAAGCCAACTCGCCAGGAATGTTGTCAAATATTACCGCCGAGATGTAAGATTGGGTTAGGTTAGGTTATATTACGTTATTGACGTATATGAAGGTTCCACGGAGACGTAGAGGCCAAATCGCCAGGTATGTTGTCAAATATTACCGCCGAGATGTTAGGTTGGGTTAGGTTAGATTATATTACGTTATTGATGTATATAAGGGTCCCACGGCGACGGAGAAGCCAACTCGCCAGGAATGTTGTCAAATATTACCGCCGAGATGTTAGATTGGGTTAGGTTAGGTTATATTACGTTATTGATGTATATGAAGGTCCCACGGAGACATAGAGGCCAGCTCGCCAGGAATGATGTCAGATATTACCGCCGAGATGATAGGTTGGGTTAGGTTAGGTTATATTTCGTTATTGGTGTATATGAAGGTTCCACGGAGACGTAGAGGCCAACTCGCCAGGTATGTTGTCAAATATTACCGCCGAGATGTTAGGTTGGGTTAGGTTAGGTTATATTACGTTATTGATGTTTATAAAGGTACCACACAGACGTAGATGCCAACAAGCCAGGAATGTGCTCAAATATTACCGCCGAGATGTTATTTTGGGTTAGGATAGGTTATATTTCGTTATTGATGTATATGAAGGTCCCACGGAGACATAGAGGCCAACTCGCCAGGAATGATGTCAGATATTACCGCCGAGATGATAGGTTGGGTTAGGTTAGGTTATATTTCGTTATTGGTGTATATGAAGGTTCCACGGAGACGTAGAGGCCAACTCGCCAGGTATGTTGTCAAATATTACCGCCGAGAGGTTAGGTTGGGTTAGGTTAGGTTATATTACGTTATTGATGTTTATAAAGGTACCACACAGACGTAGATGCCAACTCGCCAGGAATGATGTCAGATATTACCGCCGAGATGATAGGTTGGGTTATGTTAGGTTATATTTCGTTATTGATGTATATGAAGGTTCCACGGAGACGTAGAGGCCAAATCGCCAGGTATGTTGTCAAATATTACCGCCGAGATGTTAGGTTGGGTTAGGTTAGATTATATTACGTTATTGATGTATATAAAGGTCCCACGGCGACGGAGAAGCCAACTCGCCAGGAATGTTGTCAAATATTACCGCCGAGATGTAAGATTGGGTTAGGTTAGGTTATATTTCGTTATTGATGTATATGAAGGTCCCACGGAGACATAGAGGCCAACTCGCCAGGAATGATGTCAGATATTACCGCCGAGATGATAGGTTGGGTTAGGTTAGGTTATATTTCGTTATTGATGTATATGAAGGTCCCACGGAGACATAGAGGCCAACTCGCCAGGAATGATGTCAGATATTACCGCCGAGATGATAGGTTGGGTTAGGTTAGGTTATATTTCGTTATTGGTGTATATGAAGGTTCCACGGAGACGTAGAGGCCAACTCGCCAGGTATGTTGTCAAATATTACCGCCGAGATGTTAGGTTGGGTTAGGTTAGGTTATATTACGTTATTGATGTTTATAAAGGTCCCACACAGACGTAGATGCCAACAAGCCAGGAATGTGCTCAAATATTACCGCCGAGATGTTATTTTGGGTTAGGATAGGTTATACCACGTTATTGATGTATATAAAAGTACCACGGAGACGTAGATGCCAACTCGCCATGAATGTTTTCAAATATTACCGCCGAGATGTTAGGTTGGGTTAGGTTAGGTTATATTACGTTATAGATGTCTATAAAGGTCCCACGGTGACGTAGAGGCCAACTCGCCAGGAATGTTTTCAAATATTACCGTCGAGATGTTAGGTTGGGTTAGGTTAGGTTATATTACGTTATTGATGTATATGAAGGTCCCACGGAGACATAGAGGCCAACTCGCCAGGAATGATGTCAGATATTACCGCCGAGATGATAGGTTGGGTTAGGTTAGGTTATATTTCGTTATTGGTGTATATGAAGGTTCCACGGAGACGTAGAGGCCAACTCGCCAGGTATGTTGTCAAATATTACCGCCGAGATGTTAGGTTGGGTTAGGTTAGGTTATATTACGTTATTGATGTATATAAAGGTCCCACGAAGACGTAGAGGCCAACTCGCCAGGAATGATGTCAAATATTACCGCCGAGATGATAGGTTGGGTTATGTTAGGTTATATTTCGTTATTGATGTATATGAAGGTTCCACGGAGACGTAGAGGCCAAATCGCCAGGTATGTTGTCAAATATTACCGCCGAGATGTTAGGTTGGGTTAGGTTAGATTATATTACGTTATTGATGTATATAAAGGTCCCACGGCGACGGAGAAGCCAACTCGCCATGAATGTTGTCAAATATTACCCCCGAGATGTTAGGTTGGGTTAGATTAGGTTATATTACGTTATTGATGTATATAAAGGTCCCACTGAGACGTAGAGGCCAACTCGCCAGGAATGTTGTCAAATATTACCGCCGAGATGATAGGTTGGGTTAGGTTATGTTATATTACGTTATTGATGTATATAAAGGTCCCACGGAGACGTAGAGGCCAACTCGCCAGGAATGTTGTCAAATATTACCGCCGAGGTGATAGGTTGGGTTAGGTTACGTTATATTGCGTTACTAATGTTTATGAAGGTCAAACGGAGACGTAGAGGCCAACTCGACAGGAATGTTGTCAAATATTACCGCCGAGGTGATAGGTTGGGTTACGTTAGGTTATATTACGTTATTGATGTATATGAAGGTCCCACGGAGACGTAGAGACCAACTCGCCAGGAATGTTGTCAAATATTACCGCCGAGATGATAGGTTGGGTTAGGTTAGGTTATATTACGTTATTGATGTATATAAAATGTCCCACGGAGACGGAGAAGCCAACTCGCCAGGAATGTTGTCAAATATTACCGCCGAGATGTTAGATTGGGTTAGGTTAGGTTATATTACGTTATTGACGTATATAAAGGTCCCACTGCGACGTAGAGGCCAACTCGCCAGGAATGTTGTCAAATATTACCGCCGAGGTGATAGGTTGGGTTAGGTTAGGTTATATTTCGTTATTGATGCATATGAAGGTCCCACGGAGACATAGAGGCCAACTCGCCAGGAATGATGTCAGATATTACCGCCGAGATGATAGGTTGGGTTAGGTTAGGTTATATTTCGTTATTGGTGTATATGAAGGTTCCACGGAGACGTAGAGGCCAACTCGCCAGGAATGTTGTCAAATATTACCGCCGAGATGTCAGATTTGGTTAAGTTAGGTTTTATTACGTTATTTATGTATATAAAGGTCCCACGGAGACGTAGAGGCCAACTCGCCAGGAATGATGTCAAATATTACCGCCGAGATGATAGGTTGGGTTACGTTAGGTTATATTACGTTATTGATGTATATGAAGGTCCCACGGAGACATAGAGGCCAACTCGCCAGGAATGATGTCAGATATTACCGCCGAGATGATAGGTTGGGTTAGGTTAGGTTATATTTCGTTATTGGTGTATATGAAGGTTCCACGGAGACGTAGAGGCCAACTCGCCAGGTATGTTGTCAAATATTACCGCCGAGAGGTTAGGTTGGGTTAGGTTAGGTTATATTACGTTATTGATGTTTATAAAGGTACCACACAGACGTAGATGCCAACTCGCCAGGAATGATGTCAGATATTACCGCCGAGATGATAGGTTGGGTTATGTTAGGTTATATTTCGTTATTGATGTATATGAAGGTTCCACGGAGACGTAGAGGCCAAATCGCCAGGTATGTTGTCAAATATTACCGCCGAGATGTTAGGTTGGGTTAGGTTAGATTATATTACGTTATTGATGTATATAAAGGTCCCACGGCGACGGAGAAGCCAACTCGCCAGGAATGTTGTCAAATATTACCGCCGAGATGTAAGATTGGGTTAGGTTAGGTTATATTACGTTATTGACGTATATAAAGGTCCCACTGCGACGTAGAGGCCAACTCGCCAGGAATGTTGTCAAATATTACCGCCGAGATGATAGGTTGGGTTAGGTTAGGTTATATTTCGTTATTGATGTATATGAAGGTCCCACGGAGACATAGAGGCCAACTCGCCAGGAATGATGTCAGATATTACCGCCGAGATGATAGGTTGGGTTAGGTTAGGTTATATTTCGTTATTGGTGTATATGAAGGTTCCACGGAGACGTAGAGGCCAACTCGCCAGGTATGTTGTCAAATATTACCGCCGAGATGTTAGGTTGGGTTAGGTTAGGTTATATTACGTTATTGATGTTTATAAAGGTCCCACACAGACGTAGATGCCAACAAGCCAGGAATGTGCTCAAATATTACCGCCGAGATGTTATTTTGGGTTAGGATAGGTTATACCACGTTATTGATGTATATAAAAGTACCACGGAGACGTAGATGCCAACTCGCCATGAATGTTTTCAAATATTACCGCCGAGATGTTAGGTTGGGTTAGGTTAGGTTATATTACGTTATAGATGTCTATAAAGGTCCCACGGTGACGTAGAGGCCAACTCGCCAGGAATGTTTTCAAATATTACCGTCGAGATGTTAGGTTGGGTTAGGTTAGGTTACATCACGTTATAGATGTATATAAAGTTCCCACTGAGACGTAGAGGCCAACTCGCCAGGAATGTTGTCAAATATTACCGCCGAGATGATAGGTTGTGTTAGGTTAGGTTATATTTTGTTATTGATGTATATGAAGATTCCACGGAGACGTACAGGCCAACTCGCCAGGTATGTTGTCAAATATTACCGCAGAGATGTTAGGTTGGGTTAGGTTAGGTTATATTACGTTATAGATGTCTATAAAGGTCCCACGGTGACGTAGAGGCCAACTCGCCAGGAATGTTTTCAAATATTACCGCCGAGATGTTAGGCTGGGTTAGGTTAGGTTACATCACGTTATAGATGTATATAAAGGTCCCGCGGAGACGTAGAGGCCAACTCACCAGGTATGTTGTCAAATATTACCGCCGAGATGTTAGGTTGGGTTAGGTTAGGTTATATTACGTTATAGATGTCTATAAAGGTCCCACGGTGACGTAGATGCCAACTCGCCAGGAATGTTTTCAAATATTACCGCCGAGATGTTAGGTTGGGTTAGGTTATGTTACATCACGTTATAGATGTATATAAAGGTCCCGCGGAGACGTAGAGGCCAACTCGCCAGGTATGTTGTGAAATATTACCGCCGAGATGTTAGGTTGGGTTAGGTTAGGTTATATTACGTTATTGATGTATATAAAGGTCCCACGGAGACGTAGAGGCCAACTCGCCAGGAATGTTGTCAAATATTACCGCCGAGGTGATAGGTTGGGTTAGGTTACGTTATATTACGTTATTCATGTTTATGAAGGTCAAACGGGGACGTAGAGGCCAACTCGCCAGGTATGATGTCAAATATTACCGCCGAGATGTTAGGTTGGGTTAGATTAGGTTATATTACGTTATTGATGTATATAAAGGTCCCACTGAGACGTAGAGGCCAACTCGCCAGGAATGATGTCAAATATTACCGCCGAGATGATAGGTTGGGTTAGGTTAGGTTATATTTCTTTATTGATGTATATGAAGTTCCCACGGAGACGTAGAGGCCAACTCGACAGGAATGTTGTCAAATATTACCGCCGAGGTGATAGGTTGGGTTAGGTTACGTTATATTACGTTATTGATGTTTATGAAGGTCAAACGGGGACGTAGAGGCCAACTCGCCAGGAATGATGTCAGATATTACCGCCGAGATGATAGGTTGGGTTAGGTTAGGTTATATTTCGTTATTGGTGTATATGAAGGTTCCACGGAGACGTAGAGGCCAACTCGCCAGGAATGTTGTCAAATATTACCGCCGAGATGTCAGATTGGGTTAGATTAGGTTATATTACGTTATTGATGTATATAAAGGTCCCACTGAGACGTAGAGGCCAACTCGCCAGGAATGTTGTCAAATATTACCGCCGAGATGTTAGGTTGGGTTAGGTTAGGTTATATTACGTTATAGATGTCTATAAAGGTCCCACGGTGACGTAGAGGCCAACTCGCCAGGAATGTTTTCAAATATTACCGCCGAGATGTTAGGCTGGGTTAGGTTAGGTTACATCACGTTATAGATGTATATAAAGGTCCCGCGGAGACGTAGAGGCCAACTCACCAGGTATGTTGTCAAATATTACCGCCGAGATGTTAGGTTGGGTTAGGTTAGGTTATATTACGTTATAGATGTCTATAAAGGTCCCACGGTGACGTAGAGGCCAACTCGCCAGGAATGTTTTCAAATATTACCGCCGAGATGTTAGGTTGGGTTAGGTTAGGTTACATCACGTTATAGATGTATATAAAGGTCCCGCGGAGACGTAGAGGCCAACTCGCCAGGTATGTTGTGAAATATTACCGCCGAGATGTTAGGTTGGGTTAGGTTAGGTTATATTACGTTATTGATGTATATAAAGGTCCCACGGAGACGTAGATGCCAACTCGCCAGGAATGTTGTCAAATATTACCGCCGAGGTGATAGGTTGGGTTAGGTTACGTTATATTACGTTATTGATGTTTATGAAGGTCAAACGGGGACGTAGAGGCCAACTCGCCAGGTATGATGTCAAATATTACCGCCGAGATGTTAGGTTGGGTTAGATTAGGTTATATTACGTTATTGATGTATATAAAGGTCCCACTGAGACGTAGAGGCCAACTCGCCAGGAATGATGTCAAATATTACCGCCGAGATGATAGGTTGGGTTAGGTTAGGTTATATTTCTTTATTGATGTATATGAAGTTCCCACGGAGACGTAGAGGCCAACTCGACAGGAATGTTGTCAAATATTACCGCCGAGGTGATAGGTTGGGTTAGGTTACGTTATATTACGTTATTGATGTTTATGAAGGTCAAACGGAGACGTAGAGGCCAACTCGCCAGGTATGATGTCAAATATTACCGCCGATATGTTAGGTTGGGTTAGGTTAGGTTATATTACGTTATTGATGTTTATAAAGGTCCCACGGAGACGTAGATGACAACAAGCCAGGAATGTGGTCAAATATTACCGCCGAGATGTTATTTTGGGTTAGGATAGGTTATATTACGTTATTGATGTATATAAATGTACCACGGAGACGTAGATGCCAACTCGCCATGAATGTTTTCAAATATTACCGCCGAGATGTTAGGTTGGGTTAGGTTAGGTTATATTACGTTATAGATGTCTATAAAGGTCCCACGGTGACGTAGAGGCCAACTCGCCAGGAATGTTTTCAAATATTACCGCCGAGATGTTAGGCTGGGTTAGGTTAGGTTACATCACGTTATAGATGTATATAAAGGTCCCGCGGAGACGTAGAGGCCAACTCGCCAGGTATGTTGTCAAATATTACCACCGAGATGTTAGGTTGGGTTAGGTTAGGTTATATTACGTTATTGATGTATATAAAGGTCCCACGGAGACGTAGAGGCCAACTCGCCAGGAATGTTGTCAAATATTACCGCCGAGGTGATAGGTTGGGTTAGGTTACGTTATATTACGTTATTGATGTTTATGAAGGTCAAACGGAGACGTAGAGGCCAAATCGCCAGGTATGTTGTGAAATATTACCGCCGAGATGTTAGGTTGGGTTAGGTTAGGTTATATTACGTTATTGATGTATATAAAGGTCCCACGGAGACGTAGAGGCCAACTCGCCAGGAATGTTGTCAAATATTACCGCCGAGGTGATAGGTTGGGTTAGGTTACGTTATATTACGTTATTGATGTTTATGAAGGTCAAACGGGGACGTAGAGGCCAACTCGCCAGGTATGATGTCAAATATTACCGCCGAGATGTTAGGTTGGGTTAGATTAGGTTATATTACGTTATTGATGTATATAAAGGTCCCACTGAGACGTAGAGGCCAACTCGCCAGGAATGATGTCAAATATTACCGCCGAGATGATAGGTTGGGTTAGGTTAGGTTATATTTCTTTATTGATGTATATGAAGTTCCCACGGAGACGTAGAGGCCAACTCGACAGGAATGTTGTCAAATATTACCGCCGAGGTGATAGGTTGGGTTAGGTTACGTTATATTACGTTATTGATGTTTATGAAGGTCAAACGGAGACGTAGAGGCCAACTCGCCAGGTATGATGTCAAATATTACCGCCGATATGTTAGGTTGGGTTAGGTTAGGTTATATTACGTTATTGATGTTTATAAAGGTCCCACGGAGACGTAGATGACAACAAGCCAGGAATGTGGTCAAATATTACCGCCGAGATGTTATTTTGGGTTAGGATAGGTTATATTACGTTATTGATGTATATAAATGTACCACGGAGACGTAGATGCCAACTCGCCATGAATGTTTTCAAATATTACCGCCGAGATGTTAGGTTGGGTTAGGTTAGGTTATATTACGTTATAGATGTCTATAAAGGTCCCACGGTGACGTAGAGGCCAACTCGCCAGGAATGTTTTCAAATATTACCGCCGAGATGTTAGGCTGGGTTAGGTTAGGTTACATCACGTTATAGATGTATATAAAGGTCCCGCGGAGACGTAGAGGCCAACTCGCCAGGTATGTTGTCAAATATTACCACCGAGATGTTAGGTTGGGTTAGGTTAGGTTATATTACGTTATTGATGTATATAAAGGTCCCACGGAGACGTAGAGGCCAACTCGCCAGGAATGTTGTCAAATATTACCGCCGAGGTGATAGGTTGGGTTAGGTTACGTTATATTACGTTATTGATGTTTATGAAGGTCAAACGGAGACGTAGAGGCCAAATCGCCAGGTATGATGTCAAATATTACCGCCGAGATGTTAGATTGGGTTAGGTTAGGTTATATTACGTTATTGATGTATATGAAGGTCCCACGGAGACATAGAGGCCAACTCGCCAGGAATGATGTCAGATATTACCGCCGAGATGATAGGTTGGGTTAGGTTAGGTTATATTTCGTTATTGGTGTATATGAAGGTTCCACGGAGACGTAGAGGCCAACTCGCCAGGTATGTTGTCAAATATTACCGCCGAGATGTTAGGTTGGGTTAGGTTAGGTTATATTACGTTATTGATGTTTATAAAGGTCCCACACAGACGTAGATGCCAACAAGCCAGGAATGTTGTCAAATATTACCGCCGAGATGTTAGGTTGGGTTAGATTAGGTTATATTACGTTATTGATGTATATAAAGTTCCCACTGAGACGTAGAGGCCAACTCGCCAGGAATGTTGTCAAATATTACCGCCGAGATGATAGGTTGTGTTAGGTTAGGTTATATTTTGTTATTGATGTATATGAAGATTCCACGGAGACGTAGAGGCCAACTCGCCAGGTATGTTGTCAAATATTACCGCAGAGATGTTAGGTTGGGTTAGGTTAGGTTATACTACGTTATTGATGTATATAAAGGTCCCACGGAGACGTAGAGGCCAACTCGCCAGGAATGATGTCAAATATTACCGCCGAGATGATAGGTTGGGTTATGTTAGGTTATATTTCGTTATTGCTGTATATGAAGGTTCCACGGAGACGTAGAGGCCAAATCGCCAGGTATGTTGTCAAATATTACCGCCGAGATGTTAGGTTGGGTTAGGTTAGATTATATTACGTTATTGATGTATATAAAGGTCCCACGGCGACGGAGAAGCCAACTCGCCAGGAATGTTGTCAAATATTACCGCCGAGATGTTAGATTGGGTTAGGTTAGGTTATATTACGTTATTGATGTATATGAAGGTCCCACGGAGACATAGAGGCCAACTCGCCAGGAATGATGTCAGATATTACCGCCGAGATGATAGGTTGGGTTAGGTTAGGTTATATTTCGTTATTGGTGTATATGAAGTTTCCACGGAGACGTAGAGGCCAACTCGCCGGGTATGTTGTCAAATATTACCGCCGAGATGTTAGGTTGGGTTAGGTTAGGTTATATTACGTTATTGATGTTTATAAAGGTCCCACACAGACGTAGATGCCAACAAGCCAGGAATGTGCTCAAATATTACCGTCGAGATGTTATTTTGGGTTAGGATAGGTTATACCACGTTATTGATGTATATAAAAGTACCACGGAGACGTAGATGCCAACTCGCCATGAATGTTTTCAAATATTACCGCCGAGATGTTAGGTTGGGTTAGGTTAGGTTATATTACGTTATAGATGTCTATAAAGGTCCCACGGTGACGTAGAGGCCAACTCGCCAGGAATGTTTTCAAATATTACCGCCGAGATGTTAGGTTGGGTTAGGTTAGGTTACATCACGTTATAGATGTATATAAAGGTCCCGCGGAGACGTAGAGGCCAACTCGCCAGGTATGTTGTCAAATATTACCGCCGAGATGTTAGGTTGGGTTAGGTTAGGTTACATCACGTTATAGATGTATATAAAGGTCCCGCGGAGACGTAGAGGCCAACTCGCCAGGTGTGTTGTCAAATATTACCGCCGAGATGTTATTTTGGGTTAGGATAGGTTATATTACGTTATTGATGTATATAAATGTACCACGGAGACGTAGATGCCAACTCGCCATGAATGTTTTCAAATATTACCGCCGAGATGTTAGGTTGGGTTAGGTTAGGTTATATTACGTTATAGATGTCTATAAAGGTCCCACGGTGACGTAGAGGCCAACTCGCCAGGAATGTTTTCAAATATTACCGCCGAGATGTTAGGTTGGGTTAGGTTAGGTTACATCACGTTATAGATGTATATAAAGGTCCCGCGGAGACGTAGAGGCCAACTCGCCAGGTATGTTGTCAAATATTACCGCCGAGATGTTAGGTTGGGTTAGGTTAGGTTATATTACGTTATTGATGTATATAAAGGTCCCACGGAGACGTAGAGGCCAACTCGCCAGGAATGTTGTCAAATATTACCGCCGAGGTGATAGGTTGGGTTAGGTTACGTTATATTACGTTATTGATGTTTATGAAGGTCAAACGGAGACGTAGAGGCCAACTCGCCAGGTATGATGTCAAATATTACCGCCGAGATGTTAGGTTGGGTTAGATTAGGTTATATTACGTTATTGATGTATATAAAGGTCCCACTGAGACGTAGAGGCCAACTCGCCAGGAATGTTGTCAAATATTACCGCCGAGATGTTAGGTTGGGTTAGGTTAGGTTATATTTCGTTATTGATGTATATTAAGGTCCCACGGAGACGTAGAGGCCAAATCGCCTTGAATGTTGTCAAATATTACCGCCGAGATGATAGGTTGGGATAGGATAGGTTATATTTCGTTATTGATGTATATGAAGGTTCCACGGAGACGTAGAGGCCGACTCGCCAGGTATGTTGTCAAATATTACCGCCGAGATGTTAGATTGGGTTAGGTTAGGTTATATTACGTTATTGATGTATATGAAGGTCCCACGGAGACGTAGAGGCCAACTCGCCAGGAATGATGTCAAATATTACCGCCGAGATGATAGGTTGGGTTAGGTTAGGTTATATTACGTTATTGATGTATATAAAGGTCCCACGGAGACGTAGAGGCCAACTCGACAGGAATGTTGTCAAATATTACCGCCGAGGTGATAGGTTGGGTTAGGTTACGTTATATTACGTTATTGATGTTTATGAAGGTCAAACGGAGACGTAGAGGCCAACTCGCCTGGTATGATGTCAAATATTACCGCCGATATGTTAGGTTGGGTTAGGTTAGGTTATATTACGTTATTGATGTTTATAAAGGTCCCACGGAGACGTAGATGACAACAAGCCAGGAATGTGGTCAAATATTACCGCCGAGATGTTATTTTGGGTTAGGATAGGTTATATTACGTTATTGATGTATATAAATGTACCACGGAGACGTAGATGCCAACTCGCCATGAATGTTTTCAAATATTACCGCCGAGATGTTAGGTTGGGTTAGGTTAGGTTATATTACGTTATTGATGTATATAAATTGTCCCACGGAGACGTAGAGGCCAAATCGCCAGGTATGTTGTCAAATATTACCGCCGATATGTTAGGTTGGGTTAGGTTAGATTATATTACGTTATTGATGTATATAAAGGTCCCACGGCGACGGAGAAGCCAACTCGCCAGGAATGTTGTCAAATATTACCGCCGAGATGTTAGGTTGGGTTAGATTAGGTTATATTACGTTATTGATGTATATAAAGTTCCCACTGAGACGTAGAGGCCAACTCGCCAGGAGTGTTGTCAAATATTACCGCCGAGATGATAGGTTGTGTTAGGTTAGGTTATATTTTGTTATTGATGTATATGAAGATTCCACGGAGACGTAGAGGCCAACTCGCCAGGTATGTTGTCAAATATTACCGCAGAGATGTTAGGTTGGGTTAGGTTAGGTTATATTACGTTATTGATGTATATAAAGGTCCCACGGAGACGTAGAGGCCAACTCGCCAGGAATTACGTCAAATATTACCGCCGAGATGATAGGTTGGGTTATGTTAGGTTATATTTCGTTATTGCTGTATATGAAGGTTCCACGGAGACGTAGAGGCCAAATCGCCAGTTATGTTGTCAAATATTACCGCCGAGATGTTAGGTTGGGTTAGGTTAGATTATATTACGTTATTGATGTATATAAAGGTCCCACGGCGACGGAGAAGCCAACTCGCCAGGAATGTTGTCAAATATTACCGCCGAGATGTTAGATTGGGTTAGGTTAGGTTATATTACGTTATTGATGTATATGAAGGTCCCACGGAGACATAGAGGCCAACTCGCCAGGAATGATGTCAGATATTACCGCCGAGATGATAGGTTGGGTTAGGTTAGGTTATATTTCGTTATTGGTGTATATGAAGGTTCCACGGAGACGTAGAGGCCAACTCGCCAGGTATGTTGTCAAATATTACCGCCGAGATGTTAGGTTGGGTTAGGTTAGGTTATATTACGTTATTGATGTTTATAAAGGTCCCACACAGACGTAGATGCCAACATGCCAGGAATGTTGTCAAATATTACCGCCGAGATGTTAGGTTGGGTTAGATTAGGTTATATTACGTTATTGATGTATATAAAGTTCCCACTGAGACGTAGAGGCCAACTCGCCAGGAATGTTGTCAAATATTACGGCCGAGATGATAGGTTGTGTTAGGTTAGGTTATATTTTGTTATTGATGTATATGAAGATTCCACGGAGACGTAGAGGCCAACTCGCCAGGTATGTTGTCAAATATTACCGCAGAGATGTTAGGTTGGGTTAGGTTAGGTTATACTACGTTATTGATGTATATAAAGGTCCCACGGAGACGTAGAGGCCAACTCGCCAGGAATGATGTCAAATATTACCGCCGAGATGATAGGTTGGGTTATGTTAGGTTATATTTCGTTATTGCTGTATATGAAGGTCCCACGGAGACGTAGAGGCCAACTCGCCAGGAATGATGTCAGATATTACCGCCGAGATGATAGGTTGGGTTAGGTTAGGTTATATTTCGTTATTGGTGTATATGAAGGTTCCACGGAGACGTAGAGGCCAACTCGCCAGGTATGTTGTCAAATATTACCGCCGAGATGTTAGGTTGGGTTAGGTTAGGTTATATTACGTTATTGATGTTTATAAAGGTCCCACACAGACGTAGATGCCAACAAGCCAGGAATGTGCTCAAATATTACCGCCGAGATGTTATTTTGGGTTAGGATAGGTTATACCACGTTATTGATGTATATAAAAGTACCACGGAGACGTAGATGCCAACTCGCCATGAATGTTTTCAAATATTACCGCCGAGATGTTAGGTTGGGTTAGGTTAGGTTATATTACGTTATAGATGGCTATAAAGGTCCCACGGTGACGTAGAGGCCAACTCGCCAGGAATGTTTTCAAATATTACCGCCGAGATGTTAGGTTGGGTTAGGTTAGGTTACATCACGTTATAGATGTATATAAAGGTCCCGCGGAGACGTAGAGGCCAACTCGCCAGGTATGTTGTCAAATATTACCGCCGAGATGTTAGGTTGGGTTAGGTTAGGTTATATTACGTTATTGATGTATATAAAGGTCCCACGGAGACGTAGAGGCCAACTCGCCAGGAATGTTGTCAAATATTACCGCCGAGGTGATAGGTTGGGTTAGGTTACGTTATATTACGTTATTGATGTTTATGAAGGTCAAACGGAGACGTAGAGGCCAACTCGCCAGGTATGATGTCAAATATTACCGCCGAGATGTTAGGTTGGGTTAGATTAGGTTATATTACGTTAATGATGTATATAAAGGTCCCACTGAGACGTAGAGGCCAACTCGCCAGGAATGTTGTCAAATATTACCGCCGAGATGTTAGGTTGGGTTAGGTTAGGTTATATTTCGTTATTGATGTATATGAAGGTCCCACGGAGACGTAGAGGCCAAATCGCCTTGAATGTTGTCAAATATTACCGCCGAGATGATAGGTTGGGATAGGATAGGTTATATTTCGTTATTGATGTATATGAAGGTTCCACGGAGACGTAGAGGCCGACTCGCCAGGTATGTTGTCAAATATTACCGCCGAGATGTTAGATTGGGTTAGGTTAGGTTATATTACGTTATTTATGTATATGAAGGTCCCACGGAGACGTAGAGGCCAACTCGCCAGGAATGATGTCAAATATTACCGCCGAGATGATAGGTTGGGTTAGGTTAGGTTATATTACGTTATTGATGTATATAAAGGTCCCACGGAGACGTAGAGGCCAACTCGACAGGAATGTTGTCAAATATTACCGCCGAGGTGATAGGTTG
Source organism: Xylocopa violacea (assembly GCA_963969225.1). Classification (NCBI taxonomy): domain Eukaryota; kingdom Metazoa; phylum Arthropoda; class Insecta; order Hymenoptera; family Apidae; genus Xylocopa; species Xylocopa violacea. The sequence continues at coordinate 3,643,924 of CAXAJV010001114.1, forward strand.
GGTTAGGTTACGTTATATTACGTTATTGATGTTTATGAAGGTCAAACGGAGACGTAGAGGCCAACTCGCCAGGTATGATGTCAAATATTACCGCCGATATGTTAGGTTGGGTTAGGTTAGGTTATATTACGTTATTGATGTTTATAAAGGTCCCACGGAGACGTAGATGACAACAAGCCAGGAATGTGGTCAAATATTACCGCCGAGATGTTATTTTGGGTTAGGATAGGTTATATTACGTTATTGATGTATATAAATGTACCACGGAGACGTAGATGCCAACTCGCCATGAATGTTTTCAAATATTACCGCCGAGATGTTAGGTTGGGTTAGGTTAGGTTATATTACGTTATTGATGTATAAAAAGATCCCACGGAGACGGAGAAGCCAACTCGCCAGGAATGTTTTCACATATTACCGCCGAGATGTTAGGTTGGGTTAAGTTAGGTTATATTTCGTTATTGATGTATATGAAGGTCCCACGGAGACGTAGAGGCCAACTCGCCAGGTATGTTGTCAAATATTACCGCCGAGATGTTAGGTTGGGTTAGGTTAGGTTATATTACGTTATTGATGTATATAAAGGTCCCACACAGAGGTAGATGCCAACAAGCCAGGAATGTGCTCAAATATTACCGCCGAGATGATAGGTTGGGTTAGGTTAGGTTATATTACGTTATTGATGTATATAAATTGTCCCACGGAGACGGAGAAGCCAACTCGCCAGGTATGTTGTGAAATATTACCGCCGAGATGTTAGGTTGGGTTAGGTTAGATTATATTACGTTATTGATGTATATAAAGGTCCCACGGCGACGGAGAAGCCAACTCGCCAGGAATGTTGTCAAATATTACCGCCGAGATGTTAGGTTGGGTTAGATTAGGTTATATTACGTTATTGATGTATATAAAGTTCCCACTGAGACGTAGAGGCTAACTCGCCAGGAGTGTTGTCAAATATTACCGCCGAGATGATAGGTTGTGTTAGGTTAGGTTATATTTTGTTATTGATGTATATGAAGATTCCACGGAGACGTAGAGGCCAACTCGCCAGGTATGTTGTCAAATATTACCGCAGAGATGTTAGGTTGGGTTAGGTTAGGTTATATTACGTTATTGATGTATATAAAGGTCCCACGGAGACGTAGAGGCCAACTCGCCAGGAATGTTGTCAAATATTACCGCCGAGGTGATAGGTTGGGTTAGGTTACGTTATATTACGTTATTGATGTTTATGAAGGTCAAACGGGGACGTAGAGGCCAACTCGCCAGGTATGATGTCAAATATTACCGCCGAGATGTTAGGTTGGGTTAGATTAGGTTATATTACGTTATTGATGTATATAAAGGTCCCACTGAGACGTAGAGGCCAACTCGCCAGGAATGATGTCAAATATTACCGCCGAGATGATAGGTTGGGTTAGGTTAGGTTATATTTCGTTATTGATGTATATGAAGTTCCCACGGAGACGTAGAGGCCAACTCGACAGGAATGTTGTCAAATATTACCGCCGAGGTGATAGGTTGGGTTAGGTTACGTTATATTACGTTATTGATGTTTATGAAGGTCAAACGGAGACGTAGAGGCCAACTCGCCAGGTATGATGTCAAATATTACCTCCGAGATGATAGGTTGGGTTAGGTTAGGTTATATTACGTTATTGATGTTTATAAAGGTCCCACACAGACGTAGATGCCAACAAGCCAGGAATGTTGTCAAATATTACCGCCGAGATGTTAGGTTGGGTTAGATTAGGTTATATTACGTTATTGATGTATATAAAGTTCCCACTGAGACGTAGAGGCTAACTCGCCAGGAGTGTTGTCAAATATTACCGCCGAGATGATAGGTTGTGTTAGGTTAGGTTATATTTTGTTATTGATGTATATGAAGATTCCACGGAGACGTAGAGGCCAACTCGCCAGGTATGTTGTCAAATATTACCGCCGAAATGTTAGGTTGGGTTAGGTTAGATTATATTACGTTATTGATGTATATAAAGGTCCCACGGCGACGGAGAAGCCAACTCGCCAGGAATGTTGTCAAATATTACCGCCGAGATGTTAGGTTGGGTTAGATTAGGTTATATTACGTTATTGATGTATATAAAGTTCCCACTGAGACGTAGAGGCTAACTCGCCAGGAGTGTTGTCAAATATTACCGCCGAGATGATAGGTTGGGTTAGGTTAGATTATATTACGTTATTGATGTATATAAAGGTCCCACGGCGACGGAGAAGCCAACTCGCCAGGAATGTTGTCAAATATTACCGCCGAGATGTTAGATTGGGTTAGGTTAGGTTATATTACGTTATTGATGTATATGAAGGTCCCACGGAGACATAGAGGCCAACTCGCCAGGAATGATGTCAGATATTACCGCCGAGATGATAGGTTGGGTTAGGTTAGGTTATATTTCGTTATTGGTGTATATGAAGGTTCCACGGAGACGTAGAGGCCAACTCGCCAGGTATGTTGTCAAATATTACCGCCGAGATGTTAGGTTGGGTTAGGTTAGGTTATATTACGTTATTGATGTTTATAAAGGTCCCACACAGACGTAGATGCCAACAAGCCAGGAATGTGCTCAAATATTACCGCCGAGATGTTATTTTGGGTTAGGATAGGTTATACCACGTTATTGATGTATATAAAAGTACCACGGAGACGTAGATGCCAACTCGCCATGAATGTTTTCAAATATTACCGCCGAGATGTTAGGTTGGGTTAGGTTAGGTTATATTACGTTATAGATGTCTATAAAGGTCCCACGGTGACGTAGAGGCCAACTCGCCAGGAATGTTTTCAAATATTACCGCCGAGATGTTAGGTTGGGTTAGGTTAGGTTACATCACGTTATAGATGTATATAAAGGTCCCGCGGAGACGTAGAGGCCAACTCGCCAGGTATGTTGTCAAATATTACCGCCGAGATGTTAGGTTGGGTTAGATTAGGTTATATTACGTTATTGATGTATATAAAGGTCCCACTGAGACGTAGAGGCCAACTCGCCAGGAATGATGTCAAATATTACCGCCGAGATGATAGGTTGGGTTAGGTTAGGTTATATTTCGTTATTGATGTATATGAAGTTCCCACGGAGACGTAGAGGCCAACTCGACAGGAATGTTGTCAAATATTACCGCCGAGGTGATAGGTTGGGTTAGGTTACGTTATATTACGTTATTGATGTTTATGAAGGTCAAACGGAGACGTAGAGGCCAACTCGCCAGGTATGATGTCAAATATTACCTCCGAGATGATAGGTTGGGTTAGGTTAGGTTATATTACGTTATTGATGTTTATAAAGGTCCCACACAGACGTAGATGCCAACAAGCCAGGAATGTTGTCAAATATTACCGCCGAGATGTTAGGTTGGGTTAGATTAGGTTATATTACGTTATTGATGTATATAAAGTTCCCACTGAGACGTAGAGGCTAACTCGCCAGGAGTGTTGTCAAATATTACCGCCGAGATGATAGGTTGTGTTAGGTTAGGTTATATTTTGTTATTGATGTATATGAAGATTCCACGGAGACGTAGAGGCCAACTCGCCAGGTATGTTGTCAAATATTACCGCCGAGATGTTAGGTTGGGTTAGGTTAGATTATATTACGTTATTGATGTATATAAAGGTCCCACGGCGACGGAGAAGCCAACTCGCCAGGAATGTTGTCAAATATTACCGCCGAGATGTTAGGTTGGGTTAGATTAGGTTATATTACGTTATTGATGTATATAAAGTTCCCACTGAGACGTAGAGGCTAACTCGCCAGGAGTGTTGTCAAATATTACCGCCGAGATGATAGGTTGGGTTAGGTTAGATTATATTACGTTATTGATGTATATAAAGGTCCCACGGCGACGGAGAAGCCAACTCGCCAGGAATGTTGTCAAATATTACCGCCGAGATGTTAGATTGGGTTAGGTTAGGTTATATTACGTTATTGATGTATATGAAGGTCCCACGGAGACATAGAGGCCAACTCGCCAGGAATGATGTCAGATATTACCGCCGAGATGATAGGTTGGGTTAGGTTAGGTTATATTTCGTTATTGGTGTATATGAAGGTTCCACGGAGACGTAGAGGCCAACTCGCCAGGTATGTTGTCAAATATTACCGCCGAGATGTTAGGTTGGGTTAGGTTAGGTTATATTACGTTATTGATGTTTATAAAGGTCCCACACAGACGTAGATGCCAACAAGCCAGGAATGTGCTCAAATATTACCGCCGAGATGTTATTTTGGGTTAGGATAGGTTATACCACGTTATTGATGTATATAAAAGTACCACGGAGACGTAGATGCCAACTCGCCATGAATGTTTTCAAATATTACCGCCGAGATGTTAGGTTGGGTTAGGTTAGGTTATATTACGTTATAGATGTCTATAAAGGTCCCACGGTGACGTAGAGGCCAACTCGCCAGGAATGTTTTCAAATATTACCGCCGAGATGTTAGGTTGGGTTAGGTTAGGTTACATCACGTTATAGATGTATATAAAGGTCCCGCGGAGACGTAGAGGCCAACTCGCCAGGTATGTTGTCAAATATTACCGCCGAGATGTTAGGTTGGGTTAGGTTAGGTTATATTACGTTATTGATGTATATAAAGGTCCCACGGAGACGTAGAGGCCAACTCGCCAGGAATGTTGTCAAATATTACCGCCGAGGTGATAGGTTGGGTTAGGTTACGTTATATTACGTTATTGATGTTTATGAAGGTCAAACGGGGACGTAGAGGCCAACTCGCCAGGTATGATGTCAAATATTACCGCCGAGATGTTAGGTTGGGTTAGATTAGGTTATATTACGTTATTGATGTATATAAAGGTCCCACTGAGACGTAGAGGCCAACTCGCCAGGAATGATGTCAAATATTACCGCCGAGATGATAGGTTGGGTTAGGTTAGGTTATATTTCGTTATTGATGTATATGAAGTTCCCACGGAGACGTAGAGGCCAACTCGACAGGAATGTTGTCAAATATTACCGCCGAGGTGATAGGTTGGGTTAGGTTACGTTATATTACGTTATTGATGTTTATGAAGGTCAAACGGAGACGTAGAGGCCAACTCGCCAGGTATGATGTCAAATATTACCTCCGAGATGATAGGTTGGGTTAGGTTAGGTTATATTACGTTATTGATGTTTATAAAGGTCCCACACAGACGTAGATGCCAACAAGCCAGTAATGTTGTCAAATATTACCGCCGAGATGTTAGGTTGGGTTAGATTAGGTTATATTACGTTATTGATGTATATAAAGTTCCCACTGAGACGTAGAGGCCAACTGGCCAGGAATGTTGTCAAATATTACGGCCGAGATGATAGGTTGTGTTAGGTTAGGTTATATTTTGTTATTGATGTATATGAAGATTCCACGGAGACGTAGAGGCCAACTCGCCAGGTATGTTGTCAAATATTACCGCAGAGATGTTAGGTTGGGTTAGGTTAGGTTATACTACGTTATTGATGTATATAAAGGTCCCACGGAGACGTAGAGGCCAACTCGCCAGGAATGATGTCAAATATTACCGCCGAGATGATAGGTTGGGTTATGTTAGGTTATATTTCGTTATTGCTGTATATGAAGGTTCCACGGAGACGTAGAGGCCAAATCGCCAGGTATGTTGTCAAATATTACCGCCGAGATGTTAGGTTGGGTTAGGTTAGATTATATTACGTTATTGATGTATATAAAGGTCCCACGGCGACGGAGAAGCCAACTCGCCAGGAATGTTGTCAAATATTACCGCCGAGATGTTAGATTGTGTTAGGTTAGGTTATATTACGTTATTGATGTATATGAAGGTCCCACGGAGACATAGAGGCCAACTCGCCAGGAATGATGTCAGATATTACCGCCGAGATGATAGGTTGGGTTAGGTTAGGTTATATTTCGTTATTGGTGTATATGAAGGTTCCACGGAGACGTAGAGGCCAACTCGCCAGGTATGTTGTCAAATATTACCGCCGAGATGTTAGGTTGGGTTAGGTTAGGTTATATTACGTTATTGATGTTTATAAAGGTCCCACACAGACGTAGATGCCAACAAGCCAGGAATGTTGTCAAATATTACCGCCGAGATGTTAGGTTGGGTTAGATTAGGTTATATTACGTTATTGATGTATATAAAGTTCCCACTGAGACGTAGAGGCCAACTCGCCAGGAATGTTGTCAAATATTACGGCCGAGATGATAGGTTGTGTTAGGTTAGGTTATATTTTGTTATTGATGTATATGAAGATTCCACGGAGACGTAGAGGCCAACTCGCCAGGTATGTTGTCAAATATTACCGCAGAGATGTTAGGTTGGGTTAGGTTAGGTTATACTACGTTATTGATGTATATAAAGGTCCCACGGAGACGTAGAGGCCAACTCGCCAGGAATGATGTCAAATATTACCGCCGAGATGATAGGTTGGGTTATGTTAGGTTATATTTCGTTATTGCTGTATATGAAGGTTCCACGGAGACGTAGAGGCCAAATCGCCAGGTATGTTGTCAAATATTACCGCCGAGATGTTAGGTTGGGTTAGGTTAGATTATATTACGTTATTGATGTATATAAAGGTCCCACGGCGACGGAGAAGCCAACTCGCCAGGAATGTTGTCAAATATTACCGCCGAGATGTTAGATTGGGTTAGGTTAGGTTATATTACGTTATTGATGTATATGAAGGTCCCACGGAGACATAGAGGCCAACTCGCCAGGAATGATGTCAGATATTACCGCCGAGATGATAGGTTGGGTTAGGTTAGGTTATATTTCGTTATTGGTGTATATGAAGGTTCCACGGAGACGTAGAGGCCAACTCGCCAGGTATGTTGTCAAATATTACCGCCGAGATGTTAGGTTGGGTTAGGTTAGGTTATATTACGTTATTGATGTTTATAAAGGTCCCACACAGACGTAGATGCCAACAAGCCAGGAATGTGCTCAAATATTACCGCCGAGATGTTATTTTGGGTTAGGATAGGTTATACCACGTTATTGATGTATATAAAAGTACCACGGAGACGTAGATGCCAACTCGCCAGGAATGTTTTCAAATATTACCGCCGAGATGTTAGGTTGGGTTAGGTTAGGTTATATTTCGTTATTGATGTATATGAAGTTCCCACGGAGACGTAGAGGCCAGCTCGACAGGAATGTTGTCAAATATTACCGCCGAGGTGATAGGTTGGGTTAGGTTACGTTATATTACGTTATTGATGTTTATGAAGGTCAAACGGAGACGTAGAGGCCAACTCGCCAGGTATGATGTCAAATATTACCGCCGATATGTTAGGTTGGGTTAGGTTAGGTTATATTACGTTATTGATGTTTATAAAGGTCCCACGGAGACGTAGATGACAACAAGCCAGGAATGTGGTCAAATATTACCGCCGAGATGTTAGTTTGGGTTAGGATAGGTTATATTACGTTATTGATGTATATAAATGTACCACGGAGACGTAGATGCCAACTCGCCATGAATGTTTTCAAATATTACCGCCGAGATGTTAGGTTGGGTTAGGTTAGGTTATATTACGTTATAGATGTCTATAAAGGTCCCATGGTGACGTAGAGGCCAACTCGCCAGGAATGTTTTCAAATATTACCGCCGAGATGTTAGGCTGGGTTAGGTTAGGTTATACCACGTTATTGATGTATATAAAAGTACCACGGAGACGTAGATGCCAACTCGCCATGAATGTTTTCAAATATTACCGCCGAGATGTTAGGTTGGGTTAGGTTAGGTTATATTACGTTATAGATGTCTATAAAGGTCCCACGGTGACGTAGAGGCCAACTCGCCAGGAATGTTTTCAAATATTACCGCCGAGATGTTAGGTTGGGTTAGGTTAGGTTACATCACGTTATAGATGTATATAAAGGTCCCGCGGAGACGTAGAGGCCAACTCGCCAGGTATGTTGTCAAATATTACCGCCGAGATGTTATTTTGGGTTAGGATAGGTTATATTACGTTATTGATGTATATAAATGTACCACGGAGACGTAGATGCCAACTCGCCATGAATGTTTTCAAATATTACCGCCGAGATGTTAGGTTGGGTTAGGTTAGGTTACATCACGTTATAGATGTATATAAAGGTCCCGCGGAGACGTAGAGGCCAAATCGCCAGGTATGTTGTCAAATATTACCGCCGAGATGTTAGGTTGGGTTAGGATAGGTTATATTACGTTATTGATGTATAAAAAGATCCCACGGAGACGGAGAAGCCTACTAGCCAGGAACGTTGTCAAATATTACCGCCGAGATGTTAGGTTGGGTTAAGTTAGGTTTTATTACGTTATTGATGTATATAAAGGTCCCACGGAGACGTAGAGGCCAACTCGCCAGGAATGTTGTCAAATATTACCGCCGAGGTGATAGGTTGCGTTAGGTTACGTTATATTACGTTATTAATGTTTATGAAGGTCAAACGGAGACGTAGAGGCCAACTCGACAGGAATGTTGTCAAATATTACCGCCGAGGTGATAGGTTGGGTTAGGTTAGGTTATATTACGTTATTGATGTATATAAAGGCCCTACGGAGACGTAAAGGCCAACTCGCCAGCAATGTTGTCAAATATTACCGCCGAGATGATAGGTTGGGTTAGGTTAGGTTATATTACGTTATTGATGTATATAAAGGTCGCACGGAGACGTAGATGCCAACTCGCCATGAATGTTTTCAAATATTACCGCCGAGATGTTAGGTTGGGTTAGGTTAGGTTATATTACGTTATTGATGTATAAAAAGATCCCACGGAGACGGAGAAGCCAACTCGCCAGGAATGTTTTCACATATTACCGCCGAGATGTTAGGTTGGGTTAAGTTAGGTTATATTTCGTTATTGATGTATATGAAGGTCCCACGGAGACGTAGAGGCCAACTCGCCAGGTATGTTGTCAAATATTACCGCCGAGATGTTAGGTTGGGTTAGGTTAGGTTATATTACGTTATTGATGTTTATAAAGGTCCCACACAGAGGTAGATGCCAACAAGCCAGGAATGTGCTCAAATATTACCGCCGAGATGATAGGTTGGGTTAGGTTAGGTTATATTACGTTATTGATGTATATAAATTGTCCCACGGAGACGGAGAAGCCAACTCGCCAGGTATGTTGTCAAATATTACCGCCGAGATGTTAGGTTGGGTTAGGTTAGGTTATATTACGTTATAGATGTCTATAAAGGTCCCACGGTGACGTAGAGGCCAACTCGCCAGGAATGTTTTCAAATATTACCGCCGAGATGTTAGGTTGGGTTAGGTTAGGTTACATCACGTTATAGATGTATATAAAGGTCCCGCGGAGACGTAGAGGCCAACTCGCCAGGTATGTTGTCAAATATTACCGCCGAGATGTTATTTTGGGTTAGGATAGGTTATATTACGTTATTGATGTATATAAATGTACCACGGAGACGTAGATGCCAACTCGCCATGAATGTTTTCAAATATTACCGCCGAGATGTTAGGTTGGGTTAGGTTAGGTTATATTACGTTATAGATGTCTATAAAGGTCCCACGGTGACGTAGAGGCCAACTCGCCAGGAATGTTTTCAAATATTACCGCCGAGATGTTAGGTTGGGTTAGGTTAGGTTACATCACGTTATAGATGTATATAAAGGTCCCGCGGAGACGTAGAGGCCAAATCGCCAGGTATGTTGTCAAATATTACCGCCGAGATGTTAGGTTGGGTTAGGTTAGGTTATATTACGTTATTGATGTATATAAAGGTCCCACGGAGACGTAGAGGCCAACTCGCCAGGAATGTTGTCAAATATTACCGCCGAGGTGATAGGTTGGGTTAGGTTACGTTATATTACGTTATTGATGTTTATGAAGGTCAAACGGAGACGTAGAGGCCAACTCGCCAGGTATGATGTCAAATATTACCGCCGAGATGTTAGGTTGGGTTAGATTAGGTTATATTTCGTTATTGATGTATATGAAGGTCCCACACAGAGGTAGATGCCAACAAGCCAGGAATGTGCTCAAATATTACCGCCGAGATGATAGGTTGGGTTAGGTTAGGTTATATTACGTTATTGATGTATATAAATTGTCCCACGGAGACGGAGAAGCCAACTCGCCAGGTATGTTGTCAAATATTACCGCCGAGATGTTAGGTTGGGTTAGGTTAGGTTATATTACGTTATAGATGTCTATAAAGGTCCCACGGTGACGTAGAGGCCAACTCGCCAGGAATGTTTTCAAATATTACCGCCGAGATGTTAGGTTGGGTTAGGTTAGGTTACATCACGTTATAGATGTATATAAAGTTCCCACTGAGACGTAGAGCCCAACTCGCCAGGAGTGTTGTCAAATATTACCGCCGAGATGATAGGTTGTGTTAGGTTAGGTTATATTTTGTTCTTGATGTATATGAAGATTCCACGGAGACGTAGGGGCCAACTCGCCAGGTATGTTGTCAAATATTACCGCCGAGATGTTAGGTTGGGTTAGGTTAGGTTATATTACGTTATTGATGTTTATAAAGGTCCCACACAGACGTAGATGCCAACAAGCCAGGAATGTTGTCAAATATTACCGCCGAGATGTTAGGTTGGGTTAGATTAGGTTATATTACGTTATTGATGTATATAAAGTTCCCACTGAGACGTAGAGGCCAACTCGCCAGGAATGTTGTCAAATATTACCGCCGAGATGATAGGTTGTGTTAGGTTAGGTTATATTTTGTTATTGATGTATATGAAGATTCCACGCAGACGTAGAGGCCAACTCGCCAGGTATGTTGTCAAATATTACCGCAGAGATGTTAGGTTGGGTTAGGTTAGGTTATACTACGTTATTGATGTATATAAAGGTCCCATGGAGACGTAGAGGCCAACTCGCCAGGAATGATGTCAAATATTACCGCCGAGATGATAGGTTGGGTTATGTTAGGTTATATTTCGTTATTGCTGTATATGAAGCTTCCACGGAGACGTAGAGGCCAAATCGCCAGGTATGTTGTCAAATATTACCGCCGAGATGTTAGGTTGGGTTAGGTTAGATTATATTACGTTATTGATGTATATAAAGGTCCCACGGCGACGGAGAAGCCAACTGGCCAGGAATGTTGTCAAATATTACCGCCGAGATGTTAGATTGGGTTAGGTTAGGTTATATTACGTTATTGATGTATATGAAGGTCCCACGGAGACATAGAGGCCAACTCGCCAGGAATGATGTCAGATATTACCGCCGAGATGATAGGTTGGGTTAGGTTAGGTTATATTTCGTTATTGGTGTATATGAAGGTTCCACGGAGACGTAGAGGCCAACTCGCCAGGTATGTTGTCAAATATTACCGCCGAGATGTTAGGTTGGGTTAGGTTAGGTTATATTACGTTATTGATGTTTATAAAGGTCCCACACAGACGTAGATGCCAACAAGCCAGGAATGTGCTCAAATATTACAGCCGAGATGTTATTTTGGGTTAGGATAGGTTATACCACGTTATTGATGTATATAAAAGTACCACGGAGACGTAGATGCCAACTCGCCATGAATGTTTTCAAATATTACCGCCGAGATGTTAGGTTGGGTTAGGTTAGGTTATATTACGTTATAGATGTCTATAAAGGTCCCACGGTGACGTAGAGGCCAACTCGCCAGGAATGTTTTCAAATATTACCGCCGAGATGTTAGGTTGGGTTAGGTTAGGTTACATCACGTTATAGATGTATATAAAGGTCCCGCGGAGACGTAGAGGCCAACTCGCCAGGTATGTTGTCAAATATTACCGCCGAGATGTTATTTTGGGTTAGGATAGGTTATATTACGTTATTGATGTATATAAATGTACCACGGAGACGTAGATGCCAACTCGCCATGAATGTTTTCAAATATTACCGCCGAGATGTTAGGTTGGGTTAGGTTAGGTTATATTACGTTATAGATGTCTATAAAGGTCCCACGGTGACGTAGAGGCCAACTCGCCAGGAATGTTTTCAAATATTACCGCCGAGATGTTAGGTTGGGTTAGGTTAGGTTACATCACGTTATAGATGTATATAAAGGTCCCGCGGAGACGTAGAGGCCAAATCGCCAGGTATGTTGTCAAATATTACCGCCGAGATGTTAGGTTGGGTTAGGTTAGGTTATATTACGTTATTGATGTATATAAAGGTCCCACGGAGACGTAGAGGCCAACTCGCCAGGAATGTTGTCAAATATTACCGCCGAGGTGATAGGTTGGGTTAGGTTACGTTATATTACGTTATTGATGTTTATGAAGGTCAAACGGAGACGTAGAGGCCAACTCGCCAGGTATGATGTCAAATATTACCGCCGAGATGTTAGGTTGGGTTAGATTAGGTTATATTTCGTTATTGATGTATATGAAGGTCCCACGGAGACGTAGAGGCCAACTCGCCAGGTATGTTGTCCAATATTACCGCCGAGATGTTAGGTTGGGTTAGGATAGGTTATATTACGTTATTGATGTATAAAAAGATCCCACGGAGACGGAGAAGCCTACTAGCCAGGAACGTTGTCAAATATTACCGCCGAGATGTTAGGTTGGGTTAAGTTAGGTTTTATTACGTTATTGATGTATATAAAGGTCCCACGGAGACGTAGAGGCCAACTCGCCAGGAATGTTGTCAAATATTACCGCCGAGGTGATAGGTTGCGTTAGGTTACGTTATATTACGTTATTAATGTTTATGAAGGTCAAACGGAGACGTAGAGGCCAACTCGACAGGAATGTTGTCAAATATTACCGCCGAGGTGATAGGTTGGGTTAGGTTAGGTTATATTACGTTATTGATGTATATAAAGGCCCTACGGAGACGTAAAGGCCAACTCGCCAGGAATGTTGTCAAATATTACCGCCGAGATGATAGGTTGGGTTAGGTTAGGTTATATTACGTTATTGATGTATATAAAGGTCGCACGGAGACGTAGATGCCAACTCGCCATGAATGTTTTCAAATATTACCGCCGAGATGTTAGGTTGGGTTAGGTTAGGTTATATTACGTTATTGATGTATAAAAAGATCCCACGGAGACGGAGAAGCCAACTCGCCAGGAATGTTTTCACATATTACCGCCGAGATGTTAGGTTGGGTTAAGTTAGGCTATATTTCGTTATTGATGTATATGAAGGTCCCACGGAGACGTAGAGGCCAACTCGCCAGGTATGTTGTCAAATATTACCTCCGAGATGTTAGGTTGGGTTAGGTTAGGTTATATTACGTTATTGATGTTTATAAAGGTCCCACACAGAGGTAGATGCCAACAAGCCAGGAATGTGCTCAAATATTACCGCCGAGATGATAGGTTGGGTTAGGTTAGGTTATATTACGTTATTGATGTATATAAATTGTCCCACGGAGACGGAGAAGCCAACTCGCCAGGTATGTTGTCAAATATTACCGCCGAGATGTTAGGTTGGGTTAGGTTAGGTTATATTACGTTATAGATGTCTATAAAGGTCCCACGGTGACGTAGAGGCCAACTCGCCAGGAATGTTTTCAAATATTACCGCCGAGATGTTAGGTTGGGTTAGGTTAGGTTACATCACGTTATAGATGTATATAAAGTTCCCACTGAGACGTAGAGGCCAACTCGCCAGGAGTGTTGTCAAATATTACCGCCGAGATGATAGGTTGTGTTAGGTTAGGTTATATTTTGTTCTTGATGTATATGAAGATTCCACGGAGACGTAGAGGCCAACTCGCCAGGTATGTTGTCAAATATTACCGCCGAGATGTTAGGTTGGGTTAGGTTAGGTTATATTACGTTATTGATGTATATAAAGGTCCCACGGAGACGTAGAGGCCAACTCGCCAGGAATGATGTCAAATATTACCGCCGAGATGATAGGTTGGGTTATGTTAGGTTATATTTCGTTATTGATGTATATGAAGGTTCCACGGAGACGTAGAGGCCAAATCGCCAGGTATGTTGTCAAATATTACCGCCGAGATGTTAGGTTGGGTTAGGTTAGGTTATATTACGTTATTGATGTTTATAAAGGTCCCACACAGACGTAGATGCCAACAAGCCAGGAATGTGCTCAAATATTACCGCCGAGATGTTATTTTGGGTTAGGATAGGTTATACCACGTTATTGATGTATATAAAAGTACCACGGAGACGTAGATGCCAACTCGCCATGAATGTTTTCAAATATTACCGCCGAGATGTTAGGTTGGGTTAGGTTAGGTTATATTACGTTATAGATGTCTATAAAGGTCCCACGGTGACGTAGAGGCCAACTCGCCAGGAATGTTTTCAAATATTACCGCCGAGATGTTAGGTTGGGTTAGGTTAGGTTACATCACGTTATAGATGTATATAAAGGTCCCGCGGAGACGTAGAGGCCAACTCGCCAGGTATGTTGTCAAATATTACCGCCGAGATGTTAGGTTGGGTTAGGTTAGGTTATATTACGTTATTGATGTATATAAAGGTCCCACGGAGACGTAGAGGCCAACTCGCCAGGAATGTTGTCAAATATTACCGCCGAGATGATAGGTTGGGTTAGGTTACGTTATATTACGTTATTGATGTTTATGAAGGTCAAACGGGGACGTAGAGGCCAACTCGCCAGGTATGATGTCAAATATTACCGCCGAGATGTTAGGTTGGGTTAGATTAGGTTATATTACGTTATTGATGTATATAAAGGTCCCACTGAGACGTAGAGGCCAACTCGCCAGGAATGATGTCAAATATTACCGCCGAGATGATAGGTTGGGTTATGTTAGGTTATATTTCGTTATTGCTGTATATGAAGGGTCCACGGAGACGTAGAGGCCAAATCGCCAGGTATGTTGTCAAATATTACCGCCGAGATGTTAGGTTGGGTTAGGTTAGATTATATTACGTTATTGATGTATATAAAGGTCCCACGGCGACGGAGAAGCCAACTCGCCAGGAATGTTGTCAAATATTACCGCCGAGATGTTAGATTGGGTTAGGTTAGGTTATATTACGTTATTGATGTATATGAAGGTCCCACGGAGACATAGAGGCCAACTCGCCAGGAATGATGTCAGATATTACCGCCGAGATGATAGGTTGGGTTAGGTTAGGTTATATTTCGTTATTGGTGTATATGAAGGTTCCACGGAGACGTAGAGGCCAACTCGCCAGGTATGTTGTCAAATATTACCGCCGAGATGTTAGGTTGGGTTAGGTTAGGTTATATTACGTTATTGATGTTTATAAAGGTCCCACACAGACGTAGATGCCAACAAGCCAGGAATGTGCTCAAATATTACCGCCGAGATGTTATTTTGGGTTAGGATAGGTTATATTACGTTATTGATGTATATAAAAGTACCACGGAGACGTAGATGCCAACTCGCCATGAATGTTGTCAAATATTACCGCCGAGATGTTAGGTTGGGTTAGGTTAGGTTATATTACGTTATAGATGTCTACAAAGGTCCCACGGTGACGTAGAGGCCAACTCGCCAGGAATGTTTTCAAATATTACCGCCGAGATGTTAGGTTGGGTTAGGTTAGGTTACATCACGTTATAGATGTATATAAAGGTCCCGCGGAGACGTAGAGGCCAACTCGCCAGGTATGTTGTCAAATATTACCGCCGAGATGTTAGGTTGGGTTAGGTTAGGTTATATTACGTTATTGATGTATATAAAGGTCCCACGGAGACGTAGAGGCCAACTCGCCAGGAATGTTGTCAAATATTACCGCCGAGGTGATAGGTTGGGTTAGATTAGGTTATATTTCGTTATTGATGTATATGAAGGTCCCACGGAGACGTAGAGGCCAACTCGCCAGGTATGTTGTCCAATATTACCGCCGAGATGTTAGGTTGGGTTAGGATAGGTTATATTACGTTATTGATGTATAAAAAGATCCCACGGAGACGGAGAAGCCTACTAGCCAGGAACGTTGTCAAATATTACCGCCGAGATGTTAGGTTGGGTTAAGTTAGGTTTTATTACGTTATTGATGTATATAAAGGTCCCACGGAGACGTAGAGGCCAACTCGCCAGGAATGTTGTCAAATATTACCGCCGAGGTGATAGGTTGCGTTAGGTTACGTTATATTACGTTATTAATGTTTATGAAGGTCAAACGGAGACGTAGAGGCCAACTCGACAGGAATGTTGTCAAATATTACCGCCGAGGTGATAGGTTGGGTTAGGTTAGGTTATATTACGTTATTGATGTATATAAAGGCCCTACGGAGACGTAAAGGCCAACTCGCCAGGAATGTTGTCAAATATTACCGCCGAGATGATAGGTTGGGTTAGGTTAGGTTATATTACGTTATTGATGTATATAAAGGTCGCACGGAGACGTAGATGCCAACTCGCCATGAATGTTTTCAAATATTACCGCCGAGATGTTAGGTTGGGTTAGGTTAGGTTATATTACGTTATTGATGTATAAAAAGATCCCACGGAGACGGAGAAGCCAACTCGCCAGGAATGTTTTCACATATTACCGCCGAGATGTTAGGTTGGGTTAAGTTAGGTTATATTTCGTTATTGATGTATATGAAGGTCCCACGGAGACGTAGAGGCCAACTCGCCAGGTATGTTGTCAAATATTACCGCCGAGATGTTAGGTTGGGTTAGGTTAGGTTATATTACGTTATTGATGTTTATAAAGGTCCCACACAGATGTAGATGCCAACAAGCCAGGAATGTGCTCAAATATTACCGCCGAGATGATAGGTTGGGTTAGGTTAGGTTATATTACGTTATTGATGTATATAAATTGTCCCACGGAGACGGAGAAGCCAACTCGCCAGGTATGTTGTCAAATATTACCGCCGAGATGTTAGGTTGGGTTAGGTTAGGTTATATTACGTTATAGATGTCTATAAAGGTCCCACGGTGACGTAGAGGCCAACTCGCCAGGAATGTTTTCAAATATTACCGCCGAGATGTTAGGTTGGGTTAGGTTAGGTTACATCACGTTATAGATGTATATAAAGTTCCCACTGAGACGTAGAGGCCAACTCGCCAGGAGTGTTGTCAAATATTACCGCCGAGATGATAGGTTGTGTTAGGTTAGGTTATATTTTGTTCTTGATGTATATGAAGATTCCACGGAGACGTAGAGGCCAACTCGCCAGGTATGTTGTCAAATATTACCGCCGAGATGTTAGGTTGGGTTAGGTTAGGTTATATTACGTTATTGATGTATATAAAGGTCCCACGGAGACGTAGAGGCCAACTCGCCAGGAATGATGTCAAATATTACCGCCGAGATGATAGGTTGGGTTATGTTAGGTTATATTTCGTTATTGATGTATATGAAGGTTCCACGGAGACGTAGAGGCCAAATCGCCAGGTATGTTGTCAAATATTACCGCCGAGATGTTAGGTTGGGTTAGGTTAGGTTATATTACGTTATTGATGTTTATAAAGGTCCCACACAGACGTAGATGCCAACAAGCCAGGAATGTGCTCAAATATTACCGCCGAGATGTTATTTTGGGTTAGGATAGGTTATACCACGTTATTGATGTATATAAAAGTACCACGGAGACGTAGATGCCAACTCGCCATGAATGTTGTCAAATATTACCGCCGAGATGTTAGGTTGGGTTAGGTTAGGTTATATTACGTTATAGATGTCTATAAAGGTCCCACGGTGACGTAGAGGCCAACTCGCCAGGAATGTTTTCAAATATTACCGCCGAGATGTTAGGTTGGGTTAGGTTAGGTTACATCACGTTATAGATGTATATAAAGGTCCCGCGGAGACGTAGAGGCCAACTCGCCAGGTATGTTGTCAAATATTACCGCCGAGATGTTAGGTTGGGTTAGGTTAGGTTATATTACGTTATTGATGTATATAAAGGTCCCACGGAGACGTAGAGGCCAACTCGCCAGGAATGTTGTCAAATATTACCGCCGAGGTGATAGGTTGGGTTAGGTTACGTTATATTACGTTATTGATGTTTATGAAGGTCAAACGGGGACGTAGAGGCCAACTCGCCAGTTATGATGTCAAATATTACCGCCGAGATGTTAGGTTGGGTTAGATTAGGTTATATTACGTTATTGATGTATATAAAGGTCCCACTGAGACGTAGAGGCCAACTCGCCAGGAATGATGTCAAATATTACCGCCGAGATGATAGGTTGGGTTAT
This sequence comes from Xylocopa violacea, assembly GCA_963969225.1. Classification (NCBI taxonomy): domain Eukaryota; kingdom Metazoa; phylum Arthropoda; class Insecta; order Hymenoptera; family Apidae; genus Xylocopa; species Xylocopa violacea. Next base: position 3,662,029 of record CAXAJV010001114.1, read on the forward strand.
GTTAGGTTATATTTCGTTATTGCTGTATATGAAGGTTCCACGGAGACGTAGAGGCCAAATCGCCAGGTATGTTGTCAAATATTACCGCCGAGATGTTAGGTTGGGTTAGGTTAGATTATATTACGTTATTGATGTATATAAAGGTCCCACGGCGACGGAGAAGCCAACTCGCCAGGAATGTTGTCAAATATTACCGCCGAGATGTTAGATTGGGTTAGGTTAGGTTATATTACGTTATTGATGTATATGAAGGTCCCACGGAGACATAGAGGCCAACTCGCCAGGAATGATGTCAGATATTACCGCCGAGATGATAGGTTGGGTTAGGTTAGGTTATATTTCGTTATTGGTGCATATGAAGGTTCCACGGAGACGTAGAGGCCAACTCGCCAGGTATGTTGTCAAATATTACCGCCGAGATGTTAGGTTGGGTTAGGTTAGGTTATATTACGTTATTGATGTTTATAAAGGTCCCACACAGACGTAGATGCCAACAAGCCAGGAATGTGCTCAAATATTACCGCCGAGATGTTATTTTGGGTTAGGATAGGTTATACCACGTTATTGATGTATATAAAAGTACCACGGAGACGTAGATGCCAACTCGCCATGAATGTTTTCAAATATTACCGCCGAGATGTTAGGTTGGGTTAGGTTAGGTTATATTACGTTATAGATGTCTATAAAGGTCCCACGGTGACGTAGAGGCCAACTCGCCAGGAATGTTTTCAAATATTTCCGCCGAGATGTTAGGTTGGGTTAGGTTAGGTTACATCACGTTATAGATGTATATAAAGGTCCCGCGTAGACGTAGAGGCCAACTCGCCAGGTATGTTGTCAAATATTACCGCCGAGATGTTAGGTTGGGTTAGGTTAGGTTATGTTACGTTATTGATGTATATAAAGGTCCCACGGAGACGTAGAGGCCAACTCGCCAGGAATGTTGTCAAATATTACCGCCGAGGTGATAGGTTGGGTTAGGTTACGTTATATTACGTTATTGATGTTTATGAAGGTCAAACGGGGACGTAGAGGCCAACTCGCCAGGTATGATGTCAAATATTACCGCCGAGATGTTAGGTTGGGTTAGATTAGGTTATATTACGTTATTGATGTATATAAAGGTCCCACTGAGACGTAGAGGCCAACTCGCCAGGAATGTTGTCAAATATTACCGCCGAGATGATAGGTTGGGTTAGGTTAGGTTATATTTCGTTATTGATGTATATGAAGGTCAAACGGAGACGTAGAGGCCAACTCGCCAGGTATGATGTCAAATATTACCGCCGATATGTTAGGTTGGGTTAGGTTAGGTTATATTACGTTATTGATGTTTATAAAGGTCCCACGGAGACGTAGATGACAACAAGCCAGGAATGTGGTCAAATATTACCGCCGAGATGTTAGTTTGGGTTAGGATAGGTTATATTACGTTATTGATGTATATAAATGTACCACGGAGACGTAGATGCCAACTCGCCATGAATGTTTTCAAATATTACCGCCGAGATGTTAGGTTGGGTTAGGTTAGGTTATATTACGTTATAGATGTCTATAAAGGTCCCACGGTGACGTAGAGGCCAACTCGCCAGGAATGTTTTCAAATATTACCGCCGAGATGTTAGGCTGGGTTAGGTTAGGTTACATCACGTTATAGATGTATATAAAGGTCCCGCGGAGACGTAGAGGCCAACTCGCCAGGTATGTTGTCAAATATTACCGCCGAGATGTTAGGTTGGGTTAGGTTAGGTTACATTACGTTATTGATGTATATAAAGGTCCCACGGAGACGTAGAGGCCAACTCGCCAGGAATGTTGTCAAATATTACCGCCGAGGTGATAGGTTGGGTTAGGTTACGTTATATTACGTTATTGATGTTTATGAAGGTCAAACGGAGACGTAGAGGCCAAATCGCCAGGTATGATGTCAAATATTACCGCCGAGATGTTAGATTGGGTTAGGTTAGGTTATATTACGTTATTGATGTATATGAAGGTCCCACGGAGACATAGAGGCCAACTCGCCAGGAATGATGTCAGATATTACCGCCGAGATGATAGGTTGGGTTAGGTTAGGTTATATTTCGTTATTGGTGTATATGAAGGTTCCACGGAGACGTAGAGGCCAACTCGCCAGGTATGTTGTCAAATATTACCGCCGAGACGTTAGGTTGGGTTAGGTTAGGTTATATTACGTTATTGATGTTTATAAAGGTCCCACACAGACGTAGATGCCAACAAGCCAGGAATGTTGTCAAATATTACCGCCGAGATGTTAGGTTGGGTTAGATTAGGATATATTACGTTATTGATGTATATAAAGTTCCCACTGAGACGTAGAGGCCAACTCGCCAGGAATGTTGTCAAATATTACCGCCGAGATGATAGGTTGTGTTAGGTTAGGTTATATTTTGTTATTGATGTATATGAAGATTCCACGGAGACGTAGAGGCCAACTCGCCAGGTATGTTGTCAAATATTACCGCAGAGATGTTAGGTTGGGTTAGGTTAGGTTATACTACGTTATTGATGTATATAAAGGTCCCACGGAGACGTAGATGCCAACTCGCCAGGAATGATGTCAAATATTACCGCCGAGATGATAGGTTGGGTTATGTTAGGTTATATTTCGTTATTGCTGTATATGAAGCTTCCACGGAGACGTAGAGGCCAAATCGCCAGGTATGTTGTCAAATATTACCGCCGAGATGTTAGGTTGCGTTAAGTTAGATTATATTACGTTATTGATGTATATAAAGGTCCCACGGCGACGGAGAAGCCAACTCGCCAGGAATGTTGTCAAATATTACCGCCGAGATGTTAGATTGGGTTAGGTTAGGTTATATTACGTTATTGATGTATATGAAGGTCCCACGGAGACATAGAGGCCAACTCGCCAGGAATGATGTCAGATATTACCGCCGAGATGATAGGTTGGGTTAGGTTAGGTTATATTCCGTTATTGGTGTATATGAAGGTTCCACGGAGACGTAGAGGCCAACTCGCCAGGTATGTTGTCAAATATTACCGCCGAGATGTTAGGTTGGGTTAGGTTAGGTTATATTACGTTATTGATGTTTATAAAGGTCCCACACAGACGTAGATGCCAACAAGCCAGGAATGTGCTCAAATATTACCGCCGAGATGTTATTTCGGGTTAGGATAGGTTATACCACGTTATTGATGTATATAAAAGTACCACGGAGACGTAGATGCCAACTCGCCATGAATGTTTTCAAATATTACCGCCGAGATGTTAGGTTGGGTTAGGTTAGGTTATATTACGTTATAGATGTCTATAAAGGTCCCACGGTGACGTAGAGGCCAACTCGCCAGGAATGTTTTCAAATATTACCGCCGAGATGTTAGGTTGGGTTAGGTTAGGTTACATCACGTTATAGATGTATATAAAGGTCCCGCGGAGACGAAGAGGCCAACTCGCCAGGTATGTTGTCAGATATTACCGCCGAGATGATAGGTTGGGTTAGGTTAGGTTATATTTCGTTATTGGTGTATATGAAGGTTCCACGGAGACGTAGAGGCCAACTCGCCAGGTATGTTGTCAAATATTACCGCCGAGATGTTAGGTTGGGTTAGGTTAGGTTATATTACGTTATTGATGTTTATAAAGGTCCCACACAGACGTAGATGCCAACAAGCCAGGAATGTGCTCAAATATTACCGCCGAGATGTTATTTTGGGTTAGGATAGGTTATACCACGTTATTGATGTATATAAAAGTACCACGGAGACGTAGATGCCAACTCGCCATGAATGTTTTCAAATATTACCGCCGAGATGTTAGGTTGGGTTAGGTTAGGTTATATTACGTTATAAATGTCTATAAAGGTCCCACGGTGACGTAGAGGCCAACTCGCCAGGAATGTTTTCAAATATTACCGCCGAGATGTTAGGTTGGGTTAGGTTAGGTTACATCACGTTATAGATGTATATAAAGGTCCCGCGGAGACGTAGAGGCCAACTCGCCAGGTATGTTGTCAAATATTACCGCCGAGATGTTATTTTGGGTTAGGATAGGTTATATTACGTTATTGATGTATATAAATGTACCACGGAGACGTAGATGCCAACTCGCCATGAATGTTTTCAAATATTACCGCCGAGATGTTAGGTTGGGTTAGGTTAGGTTATATTACGTGATAGATGTCTATAAAGGTCCCACGGTGACGTAGAGGCCAACTCGCCAGGAATGGTTTCAAATATTACCGCCGAGATGTTAGGTTGGGTTAGGTTAGGTTACATCACGTTATACATGTATATAAAGGTCCCGCGGAGACGTAGAGGCCAACTCGCCATGTATGTTGTCAAATATTAAAGCCGAGATGTTAGGTTGGGTTAGGTTAGGTTATATTACGTTATTGATGTATATAAAGGTCCCACGGAGACGTAGAGGCCAACTCGCCAGGAATGTTGTCAAATATTACCGCCGAGGTGATAGGTTGGGTTAGGTTACGTTATATTACGTTATTGATGTTTATGAAGGTCAAACGGAGACGTAGAGGCCAACTCGCCAGGTATGATGTCAAATATTACCGCCGAGATGTTAGGTTGGGTTAGATTAGGTTATATTTCTTTATTGATGTATATGAAGGTCCCACGGAGACGTAGAGGCCAACTCGCCAGGTATGTTGTCCAATATTACCGCCGAGATGTTAGGTTGGGTTAGGATAGGTTATATTACGTTATTGATGTATAAAAAGATCCCATGGAGACGGAGAAGCCTACTAGCCAGGAACGTTGTCAAATATTACCGCCGAGATGTTAGGTTGGGTTAAGTTAGGTTTTATTACGTTATTGATGTATATAAAGGTCCCACGGAGACGTAGAGGCCAACTCGCCAGGAATGTTGTCAAATATTACCGCCGAGGTGATAGGTTGCGTTAGGTTACGTTATATTACGTTATTAATGTTTATGAAGGTCAAACGGAGACGTAGAGGCCAACTCGCCAGGTATGATGTCAAATATTACCGCCGAGATGTTAGGTTGGGTTAGATTAGGTTATATTTCGTTATTGATGTATATGAAGGTCCCACGGAGACGTAGAGGCCAACTCGCCAGGTATGTTGTCCAATATTACCGCCGAGATGTTAGGTTGGGTTAGGATAGGTTATATTACGTTATTGATGTATAAAAAGATCCCACGGAGACGGAGAAGCCTACTAGCCAGGAACGTTGTCAAATATTACCGCCGAGATGTTAGGTTGGGTTAAGTTAGGTTATGTTACGTTATTGATGTATATAAAGGTCCCACGGAGACGTAGAGGCCAACTCGCCAGGAATGTTGTCAAATATTACCGCCGAGGTGATAGGTTGGGTTAGGTTACGTTATATTACGTTATTGATGTTTATGAAGGTCAAACGGGGACGTAGAGGCCAACTCGCCAGGTATGATGTCAAATATTACCGCCGAGATGTTAGGTTGGGTTAGATTAGGTTATATTACGTTATTGATGTATATAAAGTTCCCACTGAGACGTAGAGGCCAACTCGCCAGGAATGTTGTCAAATATTACCGCCGAGATGATAGGTTGTGTTAGGTTAGGTTATATTTTGTTATTGATGTATATGAAGATTCCACGGAGACGTAGAGGCCAACTCGCCAGGTATGTTGTCAAATATTACCGCAGAGATGTTAGGTTGGGTTAGGTTAGGTTATACTACGTTATTGATGTATATAAAGGTCCCACGGAGACGTAGAGGCCAACTCGCCAGGAATGATGTCAAATATTACCGCCGAGATGATAGGTTGGGTTATGTTAGGTTATATTTCGTTATTGCTGTATATGAAGCTTCCACGGAGACGTAGAGGCCAAATCGCCAGGTATGTTGTCAAATATTACCGCCGAGATGTTAGGTTGGGTTAGGTTAGATTATATTACGTTATTGATGTATATAAAGGTCCCACGGCGACGGAGAAGCCAACTCGCCAGGAATGTTGTCAAATATTACCGCCGAGATGTTAGATTGGGTTAGGTTAGGTTATATTACGTTATTGATGTATATGAAGGTCCCACGGAGACATAGAGGCCAACTCGCCAGGAATGATGTCAGATATTACCGCCGAGATGATAGGTTGGGTTAGGTTAGGTTATATTCCGTTATTGGTGTATATGAAGGTTCCACGGAGACGTAGAGGCCAACTCGCCAGGTATGTTGTCAAATATTACCGCCGAGATGTTAGGTTGGGTTAGGTTAGGTTATATTACGTTATTGATGTTTATAAAGGTCCCACACAGACGTAGATGCCAACAAGCCAGGAATGTGCTCAAATATTACCGCCGAGATGTTATTTCGGGTTAGGATAGGTTATACCACGTTATTGATGTATATAAAAGTACCACGGAGACGTAGATGCCAACTCGCCATGAATGTTTTCAAATATTACCGCCGAGATGTTAGGTTGGGTTAGGTTAGGTTATATTACGTTATAGATGTCTATAAAGGTCCCACGGTGACGTAGAGGCCAACTCGCCAGGAATGTTTTCAAATATTACCGCCGAGATGTTAGGTTGGGTTAGGTTAGGTTACATCACGTTATAGATGTATATAAAGGTCCCGCGGAGACGTAGAGGCCAACTCGCCAGGTATGTTGTCAGATATTACCGCCGAGATGATAGGTTGGGTTAGGTTAGGTTATATTTCGTTATTGGTGTATCTGAAGGTTCCACGGAGACGTAGAGGCCAACTCGCCAGGTATGTTGTCAAATATTACCGCCGAGATGTTAGGTTGGGTTAGGTTAGGTTATATTACGTTATTGATGTTTATAAAGGTCCCACACAGACGTAGATGCCAACAAGCCAGGAATGTGCTCAAATATTACCGCCGAGATGTTATTTTGGGTTAGGATAGGTTATACCACGTTATTGATGTATATAAAAGTACCACGGAGACGTAGATGCCAACTCGCCATGAATGTTTTCAAATATTACCGCCGAGATGTTAGGTTGGGTTAGGTTAGGTTATATTACGTTATAGATGTCTATAAAGGTCCCACGGTGACGTAGAGGCCAACTCGCCAGGAATGTTTTCAAATATTACCGCCGAGATGTTAGGTTGGGTTAGGTTAGGTTACATCACGTTATACATGTATATAAAGGTCCCGCGGAGACGTAGAGGCCAACTCGCCATGTATGTTGTCAAATATTACCGCCGAGATGTTAGGTTGGGTTAGGTTAGGTTATATTACGTTATTGATGTATATAAAGGTCCCACGGAGACGTAGAGGCCAACTCGCCAGGAATGTTGTCAAATATTACCGCCGAGGTGATAGGTTGGGTTAGGTTACGTTATATTACGTTATTGATGTTTATGAAGGTCAAACGGAGACGTAGAGGCCAACTCGCCAGGTATGATGTCAAATATTACCGCCGAGATGTTAGGTTGGGTTAGATTAGGTTATATTTCGTTATTGATGTATATGAAGGTCCCACGGAGACGTAGAGGCCAACTCGCCAGGTATGTTGTCCAATATTACCGCCGAGATGTTAGGTTGGGTTAGGATAGGTTATATTACGTTATTGATGTATAAAAAGATCCCATGGAGACGGAGAAGCCTACTAGCCAGGAACGTTGTCAAATATTACCGCCGAGATGTTAGGTTGGGTTAAGTTAGGTTTTATTACGTTATTGATGTATATAAAGGTCCCACGGAGACGTAGAGGCCAACTCGCCAGGAATGTTGTCAAATATTACCGCCGAGGTGATAGGTTGCGTTAGGTTACGTTATATTACGTTATTAATGTTTATGAAGGTCAAACGGAGACGTAGAGGCCAACTCGCCAGGTATGATGTCAAATATTACCGCCGAGATGTTAGGTTGGGTTAGATTAGGTTATATTTCGTTATTGATGTATATGAAGGTCCCACGGAGACGTAGAGGCCAACTCGCCAGGTATGTTGTCCAATATTACCGCCGAGATGTTAGGTTGGGTTAGGATAGGTTATATTACGTTATTGATGTATAAAAAGATCCCACGGAGACGGAGAAGCCTACTAGCCAGGAACGTTGTCAAATATTACCGCCGAGATGTTAGGTTGGGTTAAGTTAGGTTTTATTACGTTATTGATGTATATAAAGGTCCCACGGAGACGTAGAGGCCAACTCGCCAGGAATGTTGTCAAATATTACCGCCGAGGTGATAGGTTGCGTTAGGTTACGTTATATTACGTTATTAATGTTTATGAAGGTCAAACGGAGACGTAGAGGCCAACTCGACAGGAATGTTGTCAAATATTACCGCCGAGGTGATAGGTTGGGTTAGGTTAGGTTATATTACGTTATTGATGTATATAAAGGCCCTACGGAGACGTAAAGGCCAACTCGCCAGGAATGTTGTCAAATATTACCGTCGAGATGATAGGTTGGGTTAGGTTAGGTTATATTACGTTATTGATGTATATAAAATGTCCCACGGAGACGGAGAAGCCAACTCGCCAGGAATGTTGTCAAATATTACCGCCGAGATGTTACATTGGGTTAGGTTAGGTTATATTACGTTATTGATGTATATGAAGGTCCCACGGAGACATAGAGGCCAACTCGCCAGGAATGATGTCAAATATTACCGCCGAGATGATAGGTTGGGTTAGGTTAGGTTATATTTCGTTATTGATGTATATGAAGGTTCCACGGAGACGTAGAGGCCAACTCGCCAGGTATGTTGTCAAATATTACCGCCGAGGTGTTAGGTTGGGTTAGGTTACATTATATTACGTTATTGATGTATATAAAGGTCCCACGGCGACGGAGAAGCCAACTCGCCAGGAATGTTGTCCAATATTACCGCCGAGATGTTAGGTTGGGTTAGGATAGGTTATATTACGTTATTGATGTATAAAAAGATCCCACGGAGACGGAGAAGCCTACTAGCCAGGAACGTTGTCAAATATTACCGCCGAGATGTTAGGTTGGGTTAAGTTAGGTTTTATTACGTTATTGATGTATATAAAGGTCCCACGGAGACGTAGAGGCCAACTCGCCAGGAATGTTGTCAAATATTACCGCCGAGGTGATAGGTTGCGTTAGGTTACGTTATATTACGTTATTAATGTTTATGAAGGTCAAACGGAGACGTAGAGGCCAACTCGACAGGAATGTTGTCAAATATTACCGCCGAGGTGATAGGTTGGGTTAGGTTAGGTTATATTACGTTATTGATGTATATAAAGGCCCTACGGAGACGTAAAGGCCAACTCGCCAGGAATGTTGTCAAATATTACCGTCGAGATGATAGGTTGGGTTAGGTTAGGTTATATTACGTTATTGATGTATATAAAATGTCCCACGGAGACGGAGAAGCCAACTCGCCAGGAATGTTGTCAAATATTACCGCCGAGATGTTACATTGGGTTAGGTTAGGTTATATTACGTTATTGATGTATATGAAGGTCCCACGGAGACATAGAGGCCAACTCGCCAGGAATGATGTCAAATATTACCGCCGAGATGATAGGTTGGGTTAGGTTAGGTTATATTTCGTTATTGATGTATATGAAGGTTCCACGGAGACGTAGAGGCCAACTCGCCAGGTATGTTGTCAAATATTACCGCCGAGGTGTTAGGTTGGGTTAGGTTACATTATATTACGTTATTGATGTATATAAAGGTCCCACGGCGACGGAGAAGCCAACTCGCCAGGAATGTTGTCCAATATTACCGCCGAGATGTTAGGTTGGGTTAGGATAGGTTATATTACGTTATTGATGTATAAAAAGATCCCACGGAGACGGAGAAGCCTACTAGCCAGGAACGTTGTCAAATATTACCGCCGAGATGTTAGGTTGGGTTAAGTTAGGTTTTATTACGTTATTGATGTATATAAAGGTCCCACGGAGACGTAGAGGCCAACTCGCCAGGAATGTTGTCAAATATTACCGCCGAGGTGATAGGTTGCGTTAGGTTACGTTATATTACGTTATTAATGTTTATGAAGGTCAAACGGAGACGTAGAGGCCAACTCGACAGGAATGTTGTCAAATATTACCGCCGAGGTGATAGGTTGGGTTAGGTTAGGTTATATTACGTTATTGATGTATATAAAGGCCCTACGGAGACGTGAAGGCCAACTCGCCAGGAATGTTGTCAAATATTACCGTCGAGATGATAGGTTGGGTTAGGTTAGGTTATATTACGTTATTGATGTATATAAAATGTCCCACGGAGACGGAGAAGCCAACTCGCCAGGAATGCTGTCAAATATTACCGCCGAGATGTTACATTGGGTTAGGTTAGGTTATATTACGTTATTGATGTATATGAAGGTCCCACGGAGACATAGAGGCCAACTCGCCAGGAATGATGTCAAATATTACCGCCGAGATGATAGGTTGGGTTAGGTTAGGTTATATTTCGTTATTGATGTATATGAAGGTTCCACGGAGACGTAGAGGCCAACTCGCCAGGTATGTTGTCAAATATTACCGCCGAGGTGTTAGGTTGGGTTAGGTTACATTATATTACGTTATTGATGTATATAAAGGTCCCACGGCGACGGAGAAGCCAACTCGCCAGGAATGTTGTCCAATATTACCGCCGAGATGTTAGGTTGGGTTAGGATAGGTTATATTACGTTATTGATGTATAAAAAGATCCCACGGAGACGGAGAAGCCTACTAGCCAGGAACGTTGTCAAATATTACCGCCGAGATGTTAGGTTGGGTTAAGTTAGGTTTTATTACGTTATTGATGTATATAAAGGTCCCACGGAGACGTAGAGGCCAACTCGCCAGGAATGTTGTCAAATATTACCGCCGAGGTGATAGGTTGCGTTAGGTTACGTTATATCACGTTATTAATGTTTATGAAGGTCAAACGGAGACGTAGAGGCCAACTCGACAGGAATGTTGTCAAATATTACCGCCGAGGTGATAGGTTGGGTTAGGTTAGGTTATATTACGTTATTGATGTATATAAAATGTCCCACGGAGACGGAGAAGCCAACTCGCCAGGAATGTTGTCAAATATTACCGCCGAGATGTTAGATTAGGTTAGGTTAGGTTATATTACGTTATTGATGTATATGAAGGTCCCACGGAGACATAGAGGCCAACTCGCCAGGAATGATGTCAAATATTACCGCCGAGATGATAGGTTGGGTTAGGTTAGGTTATATTTCGTTATTGATGTATATTAAGGTTCCACGGAGACGTAGAGGCCAACTCGCCAGGTATGTTGTCAAATATTACCGCCGCGATGTTAGGTTGGGTTAGGTTAGATTATATTACGTTATTGATGTATATAAAGGTCCCACGGCGACGGAGAAGCCAACTCGCCAGGAATGTTGTCAAATATTACCGCCGAGATGTTAGGTTGGGTTAGATTAGGTTATATTACGTTATTGATGTATATAAAGTTCCCACTGAGACGTAGAGGCCAAATCGCCAGGTATGTTGTCAAATATTACCGCCGAGATGTTAGGTTGGGTTAGGTTAGATTATATTACGTTATTGATGTATATAAAGGTCCCACGGCGACGGAGAAGCCAACTCGCCAGGAATGTTGTCAAATATTACCGCCGAGGTGATAGGTTGGGTTAGGTTACGTTATATTACGTTATTGATGTTTATGAAGGTCAAACGGGGACGTAGAGGCCCACTCGCCAGGTATGATGTCAAATATTACCGCCGAGGTGTTAGGTTGGGTTAGATTAGGTTATATTACGTTATTGATGTATATAAAGGTCCCACTGAGACGTAGAGGCCAACTCGCCAGGAATGATGTCAAATATTACCGCCGAGATGATAGGTTGGGTTAGGTTAGGTTATATTTCGTTATTGATGTATATGAAGTTCCCACGGAGACGTAGAGGCCAACTCGACAGGAATGTTGTCAAATATTACCGCCGATATGTTAGGTTGGGTTAGGTTAGGTTATATTACGTTATTGATGTTTATAAAGGTCCCACGGAGACGTAGATGACAACAAGCCAGGAATGTGGTCAAATATTACCGCCGAGATGTTAGTTTGGGTTAGGATAGGTTATATTACGTTATTGATGTATATAAATGTACCACGGAGACGTAGATGCCAACTCGCCATGAATGTTTTCAAATATTACCGCCGAGATGTTAGGTTGGGTTAGGTTAGGTTATATTACGTTATACATGTCTATAAAGGTCCCACGGTGACGTAGAGGCCAACTCGCCAGGAATGATGTCAAATATTACCGCCGAGATGATAGGTTGGGTTATGTTTGGTTATATTTCGTTATTGCTGTATATGAAGCTTCCACGGAGACGTAGAGGCCAACTCGCCAGGTATGTTGTCAAATATTACCGCCGAGATGTTAGGTTGGGTTAGGTTAGCTTACATTACGTTATTGATGTATATAAAGGTCCCACGGAGACGTAGAGGCCAACTCGCCAGGAATGTTGTCAAATATTACCGCCGAGGTGATAGGTTGGGTTAGGTTACGTTATATTACGTTATTGATGTTTATGAAGGTCAAACGGAGACGTAGAGGCCAAATCGCCAGGTATGATGTCAAATATTACCGCCGAGATGTTAGATTGGGTTAGGTTAGGTTATATTACGTTATTGATGTATATGAAGGTCCCACGGAGACATAGAGGCCAACTCGCCAGGAATGATGTCAGATATTACCGCCGAGATGATAGGTTGGGTTAGGTTAGGTTATATTTCGTTATTGGTGTATATGAAGGTTCCACGGAGACGTAGAGGCCAACTCGCCAGGTATGTTGTCAAATATTACCGCCGAGATGTTAGGTTGGGTTAGGTTAGGTTATATTACGTTATTGATGTTTATAAAGGTCCCACACAGACGTAGATGCCAACAAGCCAGGAATGTTGTCAAATATTACCGCCGAGATGTTAGGTTGGGTTAGATTAGGTTATATTACGTTATTGATGTATATAAAGTTCCCACTGAGACGTAGAGGCCAACTCGCCAGGAATGTTGTCAAATATTACCGCCGAGATGATAGGTTGTGTTAGGTTAGGTTATATTTTGTTATTGATGTATATGAAGATTCCACGGAGACGTAGAGGCCAACTCGCCAGGTATGTTGTCAAATATTACCGCAGAGATGTTAGGTTGGGTTAGGTTAGGTTATACTACGTTATTGATGTATATAAAGGTCCCACGGAGACGTAGAGGCCAACTCGCCAGGAATGATGTCAAATATTACCGCCGAGATGATAGGTTGGGTTATGTTTGGTTATATTTCGTTATTGCTGTATATGGAGCTTCCACGGAGACGTAGAGGCCAAATCGCCAGGTATGTTGTCAAATATTACCGCCGAGATGTTAGGTTGGGTTAGGTTAGATTATATTACGTTATTGATGTATATAAAGGTCCCACGGCGACGGAGAAGCCAACTCGCCAGGAATGTTGTCAAATATTACCGCCGAGATGTTAGATTGGGTTAGGTTAGGTTATATTACGTTATTGATGTATATGAAGGTCCCACGGAGACATAGAGGCCAACTCGCCAGGAATGATGTCAGATATTACCGCCGAGATGATAGGTTGGGTTAGGTTAGGTTATATTCCGTTATTGGTGTATATGAAGGTTCCACGGAGACGTAGAGGCCAACTCGCCAGGTATGTTGTCAAATATTACCGCCGAGATGTTAGGTTGGGTTAGGTTAGGTTATATTACGTTATTGATGTTTATAAAGGTCCCACACAGACGTAGATACCAACAAGCCAGGAATGTGCTCAAATATTACCGCCGAGATGTTATTTTGGGTTAGGATAGGTTATACCACGTTATTGATGTATATAAAAGTACCACGGAGACGTAGATGCCAACTCGCCATGAATGTTTTCAAATATTACCGCCGAGATGTTAGGTTGGGTTAGGTTAGGTTATATTACGTTATAGATGTCTATAAAGGTCCCACGGTGACGTAGAGGCCAACTCGCCAGGAATGTTTTCAAATATTACCGCCGAGATGTTAGGTTGGGTTAGGTTAGGTTACATCACGTTATAGATGTATATAAAGGTCCCGCGGAGACGTAGAGGCCAACTCGCCAGGTATGTTGTCAGATATTACCGCCGAGATGATAGGTTGGGTTAGGTTAGGTTATATTTCGTTATTGGTGTATATGAAGGTTCCACGGAGACGTAGAGGCCAACTCGCCAGGTATGTTGTCAAATATTACCGCCGAGATGTTAGGTTGGGTTAGGTTAGGTTATATTACGTTATTGATGTTTATAAAGGTCCCACACAGACGTAGATGCCAACAAGCCAGGAATGTGCTCAAATATTACCGCCGAGATGTTATTTTGGGTTAGGATAGGTTATACCACGTTATTGATGTATATAAAAGTACCACGGAGACGTAGATGCCAACTCGCCATGAATGTTTTCAAATATTACCGCCGAGATGTTAGGTTGGGTTAGGTTAGGTTATATTACGTTATAGATGTCTATAAAGGTCCCACGGTGACGTAGAGGACAACTCGCCAGGAATGTTTTCAAATATTACCGCCGAGATGTTAGGTTGGGTTAGGTTAGGTTACATCACGTTATAGATGTATATAAAGGTCCCGCGGAGACGTAGAGGCCAACTCGCCAGGTATGTTGTCAAATATTACCGCCGAGATGTTAGGTTGGGTTAGGTTAGGTTATATTACGTTATTGATGTATATAAATGTACCACGGAGACGTAGATGCCAACTCGCCATGAATGTTTTCAAATATTACCGCCGAGATGTTAGGTTGGGTTAGGTTAGGTTATATTACGTTATAGATGTCTATAAAGGTCCCACGGTGACGTAGAGGCCAACTCGCCAGGAATGTTTTCAAATATTACCGCCGAGATGTTAGGTTGGGTTAGGTTAGGTTACATCACGTTATACATGTATATAAAGGTCCCGCGGAGACGTAGAGGCCAACTCGCCATGTATGTTGTCAAATATTACCGCCGAGATGTTAGGTTGGGTTAGGTTAGGTTATATTACGTTATTGATGTATATAAAGGTCCCACGGAGACGTAGAGGCCAACTCGCCAGGAATGTTGTCAAATATTACCGCCGAGGTGATAGGTTGGGTTAGGTTACGTTATATTACGTTATTGATGTTTATGAAGGTCAAACGGAGACGTAGAGGCCAACTCGCCAGGTATGATGTCAAATATTACCGCCGAGATGTTAGGTTGGGTTAGATTAGGTTATATTTCGTTATTGATGTATATGAAGGTCCCACGGAGACGTAGAGGCCAACTTGCCAGGTATGTTGTCCAATATTACCGCCGAGATGTTAGGTTGGGTTAGGATAGGTTATATTACGTTATTGATGTATAAAAAGATCCCACGGAGACGGGGAAGCCTACTAGCCAGGAACGTTGTCAAATATTACCGCCGAGATGTTAGGTTGGGTTAAGTTAGGTTTTATTACGTTATTGATGTATATAAAGGTCCCACGGAGACGTAGAGGCCAACTCGCCAGGAATGTTGTCAAATATTACCGCCGAGGTGATAGGTTGCGTTAGGTTACGTTATATTACGTTATTAATGTTTATGAAGGTCAAACGGAGACGTAGAGGCCAACTCGACAGGAATGTTGTCAAATATTACCGCCGAGGTGATAGGTTGGGTTAGGTTAGGTTATATTACGTTATTGATGTATATAAAGGCCCTACGGAGACGTAAAGGCCAACTCGCCAGGAATGTTGTCAAATATTACCGCCGAGATGTTAGGTTGGGTTAGGTTAGGTTATATTACGTTATAGATGTCTATAAAGGTCCCACGGTGACGTAGAGGCCAACTCGCCAGGAATGTTTTCAAATATTACCGCCGAGATGTTAGGTTGGGTTAGGTTAGGTTACATCACGTTATAGATGTATATAAAGGTCCCGCGGAGACGTAGAGGCCAACTCGCCAGGTATGTTGTCAGATATTACCGCCGAGATGATAGGTTGGGTTAGGTTAGGTTATATTTCGTTATTGGTGTATATGAAGGTTCCACGGAGACGTAGAGGCCAACTCGCCAGGTATGTTGTCAAATATTACCGCCGAGATGTTAGGTTGGGTTAGGTTAGGTTATATTACGTTATTGATGTTTATAAAGGTCCCACACAGACGTAGATGCCAACAAGCCAGGAATGTGCTCAAATATTACCGCCGAGATGTTATTTTGGGTTAGGATAGGTTATACCACGTTATTGATGTATATAAAAGTACCACGGAGACGTAGATGCCAACTCGCCATGAATGTTTTCAAATATTACCGCCGAGATGTTAGGTTGGGTTAGGTTAGGTTATATTACGTTATAGATGTCTATAAAGGTCCCACGGTGACGTAGAGGACAACTCGCCAGGAATGTTTTCAAATATTACCGCCGAGATGTTAGGTTGGGTTAGGTTAGGTTACATCACGTTATAGATGTATATAAAGGTCCCGCGGAGACGTAGAGGCCAACTCGCCAGGTATGTTGTCAAATATTACCGCCGAGATGTTAGGTTGGGTTAGGTTAGGTTACATTACGTTATACATGTATATAAAGGTCCCGCGGAGACGTAGAGGCCAACTCGCCATGTATGTTGTCAAATATTACCGCCGAGATGTTAGGTTGGGTTAGGTTAGGTTATATTACGTTATTGATGTATATAAAGGTCCCACGGAGACGTAGAGGCCAACTCGCCAGGAATGTTGTCAAATATTACCGCCGAGGTGATAGGTTGGGTTAGGTTACGTTACATTACGTTATTGATGTTTATGAAGGTCAAACGGAGACGTAGAGGCCAACTCGCCAGGTATGATGTCAAATATTACCGCCGAGATGTTAGGTTGGGTTAGATTAGGTTATATTTCGTTATTGATGTATATGAAGGTCCCACGGAGACGTAGAGGCCAACTTGCCAGGTATGTTGTCCAATATTACCGCCGAGATGTTAGGTTGGGTTAGGATAGGTTATATTACGTTATTGATGTATAAAAAGATCCCACGGAGACGGGGAAGCCTACTAGCCAGGAACGTTGTCAAATATTACCGCCGAGATGTTAGGTTGGGTTAAGTTAGGTTTTATTACGTTATTGATGTATATAAAGGTCCCACGGAGACGTAGAGGCCAACTCGCCAGGAATGTTGTCAAATATTACCGCCGAGGTGATAGGTTGCGTTAGGTTACGTTATATTACGTTATTAATGTTTATGAAGGTCAAACGGAGACGTAGAGGCCAACTCGACAGGAATGTTGTCAAATATTACCGCCGAGGTGATAGGTTGGGTTAGGTTAGGTTATATTACGTTATTGATGTATATAAAGGCCCTACGGAGACGTAAAGGCCAACTCGCCAGGAATGTTGTCAAATATTACCGCCGAGATGATAGGTTGGGTTAGGTTAGGTTATATTACGTTATTGATGTATATAAAATGTCCCACGGAGACGGAGAAGCCAACTCGCCAGGAATGTTGTCAAATATTACCGCCGAGATGTTAGGTTGGGTTAGATTAGGTTATATTACGTTATTGATGTATATAAAGTTCCCACTGAGACGTAGAGGCCAACTCGCCAGGAATGTTGTCAAATATTACCGCCGAGATGATAGGTTGTGTTAGGTTAGGTTATATTTTGTTATTGATGTATATGAAGATTCCACGGAGACGTAGAGGCCAACTCGCCAGGTATGTTGTCAAATATTACCGCAGAGATGTTAGGTTGGGTTAGGTTAGGTTATATTACGTTATTGATGTATATAAAGGTCCCACGGAGACGTAGAGGCCAACTCGCCAGGAATGATGTCAAATATTACCGCCGAGATGATAGGTTGGGTTATGTTAGGTTATATTTCGTTATTGATGTATATGAAGGTCCCACGGAGACGTAGAGGCCAACTTGCCAGGTATGTTGTCCAATATTACCGCCGAGATGTTAGGTTGGGTTAGGATAGGTTATATTACGTTATTGATGTATAAAAAGATCCCACGGAGACGGGGAAGCCTACTAGCCAGGAACGTTGTCAAATATTACCGCCGAGATGTTAGGTTGGGTTAAGTTAGGTTTTATTACGTTATTGATGTATATAAAGGTCCCACGGAGACGTAGAGGCCAACTCGCCAGGAATGTTGTCAAATATTACCGCCGAGGTGATAGGTTGCGTTAGGTTACGTTATATTACGTTATTAATGTTTATGAAGGTCAAACGGAGACGTAGAGGCCAACTCGACAGGAATGTTGTCAAATATTACCGCCGAGGTGATAGGTTGGGTTAGGTTAGGTTATATTACGTTATTGATGTATATAAAGGCCCTACGGAGACGTAAAGGCCAACTCGCCAGGAATGTTGTCAAATATTACCGCCGAGATGTTAGGTTGGGTTAGGTTAGGTTATATTACGTTATAGATGTCTATAAAGGTCCCACGGTGACGTAGAGGCCAACTCGCCAGGAATGTTTTCAAATATTACCGCCGAGATGTTAGGTTGGGTTAGGTTAGGTTACATCACGTTATAGATGTATATAAAGGTCCCGCGGAGACGTAGAGGCCAACTCGCCAGGTATGTTGTCAGATATTACCGCCGAGATGATAGGTTGGGTTAGGTTAGGTTATATTTCGTTATTGGTGTATATGAAGGTTCCACGGAGACGTAGAGGCCAACTCGCCAGGTATGTTGTCAAATATTACCGCCGAGATGTTAGGTTGGGTTAGGTTAGGTTATATTACGTTATTGATGTTTATAAAGGTCCCACACAGACGTAGATGCCAACAAGCCAGGAATGTGCTCAAATATTACCGCCGAGATGTTATTTTGGGTTAGGATAGGTTATACCACGTTATTGATGTATATAAAAGTACCACGGAGACGTAGATGCCAACTCGCCATGAATGTTTTCAAATATTACCGCCGAGATGTTAGGTTGGGTTAGGTTAGGTTATATTACGTTATAGATGTCTATAAAGGTCCCACGGTGACGTAGAGGACAACTCGCCAGGAATGTTTTCAAATATTACCGCCGAGATGTTAGGTTGGGTTAGGTTAGGTTACATCACGTTATAGATGTATATAAAGGTCCCGCGGAGACGTAGAGGCCAACTCGCCAGGTATGTTGTCAAATATTACCGCCGAGATGTTAGGTTGGGTTAGGTTAGGTTACATCACGTTATACATGTATATAAAGGTCCCGCGGAGACGTAGAGGCCAACTCGCCATGTATGTTGTCAAATATTACCGCCGAGATGTTAGGTTGGGTTAGGTTAGGTTATATTACGTTATTGATGTATATAAAGGTCCCACGGAGACGTAGAGGCCAACTCGCCAGGAATGTTGTCAAATATTACCGCCGAGGTGATAGGTTGGGTTAGGTTACGTTACATTACGTTATTGATGTTTATGAAGGTCAAACGGAGACGTAGAGGCCAACTCGCCAGGTATGATGTCAAATATTACCGCCGAGATGTTAGGTTGGGTTAGATTAGGTTATATTTCGTTATTGATGTATATGAAGGTCCCACGGAGACGTAGAGGCCAACTTGCCAGGTATGTTGTCCAATATTACCGCCGAGATGTTAGGTTGGGTTAGGATAGGTTATATTACGTTATTGATGTATAAAAAGATCCCACGGAGACGGGGAAGCCTACTAGCCAGGAACGTTGTCAAATATTACCGCCGAGATGTTAGGTTGGGTTAAGTTAGGTTTTATTACGTTATTGATGTATATAAAGGTCCCACGGAGACGTAGAGGCCAACTCGCCAGGAATGTTGTCAAATATTACCGCCGAGGTGATAGGTTGCGTTAGGTTACGTTATATTACGTTATTAATGTTTATGAAGGTCAAACGGAGACGTAGAGGCCAACTCGACAGGAATGTTGTCAAATATTACCGCCGAGGTGATAGGTTGGGTTAGGTTAGGTTATATTACGTTATTGATGTATATAAAGGCCCTACGGAGACGTAAAGGCCAACTCGCCAGGAATGTTGTCAAATATTACCGCCGAGATGATAGGTTGGGTTAGGTTAGGTTATATTACGTTATTGATGTATATAAAATGTCCCACGGAGACGGAGAAGCCAACTCGCCAGGAATGTTGTCAAATATTACCGCCGAGATGTTAGGTTGGGTTAGATTAGGTTATATTACGTTATTGATGTATATAAAGTTCCCACTGAGACGTAGAGGCCAACTCGCCAGGAATGTTGTCAAATATTACCGCCGAGATGATAGGTTGTGTTAGGTTAGGTTATATTTTGTTATTGATGTATATGAAGATTCCACGGAGACGTAGAGGCCAACTCGCCAGGTATGTTGTCAAATATTACCGCAGAGATGTTAGGTTGGGTTAGGTTAGGTTATATTACGTTATTGATGTATATAAAGGTCCCACGGAGACGTAGAGGCCAACTCGCCAGGAATGATGTCAAATATTACCGCCGAGATGATAGGTTGGGTTATGTTAGGTTATATTTCGTTATTGCTGTATATGAAGGTTCCACGGAGACGTAGAGGCCAACTCGCCAGGTATGTTGTCAAATATTACCGCCGAGATGTTAGGTTGGGTTAGGTTAGGTTATATTACGTTATTGATGTTTATAAAGGTCCCACACAGACGTAGATGCCAACAAGCCTGGAATGTGCTCAAATATTACCGCCGAGATGTTAGATTGGGTTAGGTTAGGTTATATTACGTTATTGATGTATATGAAGGTCCCACGGAGACATAGAGGCCAACTCGCCAGGTATGTTGTCAAATATTACCGCCGAGATGTTAGGTTGGGTTAGGTTAGCTTACATTACGTTATTGATGTATATAAAGGTCCCACGGAGACGTAGAGGCCAACTCGCCAGGAATGTTGTCAAATATTACCGCCGAGGTGATAGGTTGGGTTAGGTTACGTTATATTACGTTATTGATGTTTATGAAGGTCAAACGGAGACGTAGAGGCCAAATCGCCAGGTATGATGTCAAATATTACCGCCGAGATGTTAGATTAGGTTAGGTTAGGTTATATTACGTTATTGATGTATATGAAGGTCCCACGGAGACATAGAGGCCAACTCGCCAGGAATGATGTCAGATATTACCGCCGAGATGATAGGTTGGGTTAGGTTAGGTTATATTTCGTTATTGGTGTATATGAAGGTTCCACGGAGACGTAGAGGCCAACTCGCCAGGTATGTTGTCAAATATTACCGCCGAGATGTTAGGTTGGGTTAGGTTAGGTTATATTACGTTATTGATGTTTATAAAGGTCCCACACAGACGTAGATGCCAACAAGCCAGGAATGTTGTCAAATATTACCGCCGAGATGTTAGGTTGGGTTAGATTAGGTTATATTACGTTATTGATGTATATAAAGTTCCCACTGAGACGTAGAGGCCAACTCGCCAGGAATGTTGTCAAATATTACCGCCGAGATGATAGGTTGTGTTAGGTTAGGTTATATTTTGTTATTGATGTATATGAAGATTCCACGGAGACGTAGAGGCCAACTCGCCAGGTATGTTGTCAAATATTACCGCAGAGATGTTAGGTTGGGTTAGGTTAGGTTATACTACGTTATTGATGTATATAAAGGTCCCACGGAGACGTAGAGGCCAACTCGCCAGGAATGATGTCAAATATTACCGCCGAGATGATAGGTTGGGTTATGTTTGGTTATATTTCGTTATTGCTGTATATGAAGCTTCCACGGAGACGTAGAGGCCAAATCGCCAGGTATGTTGTCAAATATTACCGCCGAGATGTTAGGTTGGGTTAGGTTAGATTATATTACGTTATTGATGTATATAAAGGTCCCACGGCGACGGAGAAGCCAACTCGCCAGGAATGTTGTCAAATATTACCGCCGAGATGTTAGATTGGGTTAGGTTAGGTTATATTACGTTATTGATGTATATGAAGGTCCCACGGAGACATAGAGGCCAACTCGCCAGGAATGATGTCAGATATTACCGCCGAGATGATAGGTTGGGTTAGGTTAGGTTATATTCCGTTATTGGTGTATATGAAGGTTCCACGGAGACGTAGAGGCCAACTCGCCAGGTATGTTGTCAAATATTACCGCCGAGATGTTAGGTTGGGTTAGGTTAGGTTATATTACGTTATTGATGTTTATAAAGGTCCCACACAGACGTAGATACCAACAAGCCAGGAATGTGCTCAAATATTACCGCCGAGATGTTATTTTGGGTTGGGATAGGTTATACCACGTTATTGATGTATATAAAAGTACCACGGAGACGTAGATGCCAACTCGCCATGAATGTTTTCAAATATTACCGCCGAGATGTTAGGTTGGGTTAGGTTAGGTTATATTACGTTATAGATGTCTATAAAGGTCCCACGGTGACGTAGAGGCCAACTCGCCAGGAATGTTTTCAAACATTACCGCCGAGATGTTAGGTTGGGTTAGGTTAGGTTACATCACGTTATAGATGTATATAAAGGTCCCGCGGAGACGTAGAGGCCAACTCGCCAGGTATGTTGTCAGATATTACCGCCGAGATGATAGGTTGGGTTAGGTTAGGTTATATTTCGTTATTGGTGTATATGAAGGTTCCACGGAGACGTAGAGGCCAACTCGCCAGGTATGTTGTCAAATATTACCGCCGAGATGTTAGGTTGGGTTAGGTTAGGTTATATTACGTTATTGATGTTTATAAAGGTCCCACACAGACGTAGATGCCAACAAGCCAGGAATGTGCTCAAATATTACCGCCGAGATGTTATTTTGGGTTAGGATAGGTTATACCACGTTATTGATGTATATAAAAGTACCACGGAGACGTAGATGCCAACTCCCCATGAATGTTTTCAAATATTACCGCCGAGATGTTAGGTTGGGTTAGGTTAGGTTATATTACGTTATAGATGTCTATAAAGGTCCCACGGTGACGTAGAGGCCAACTCGCCAGGAATGTTTTCAAATATTACCGCCGAGATGTTAGGTTGGGTTAGGTTAGGTTACATCACGTTATAGATGTATATAAAGGTCCCGCGGAGACGTAGAGGCCAACTCGCCAGGTATGTTGTCAAATATTACCGCCGAGATGTTAGGTTGGGTTAGGTTAGGTTATATTACGTTATTGATGTATATAAATGTACCACGGAGACGTAGATGCCAACTCGCCATGAATGTTTTCAAATATTACCGCCGAGATGTTAGGTTGGGTTAGGTTAGGTTATATTACGTTATAGATGTCTATAAAGGTCCCACGGTGACGTAGAGGCCAACTCGCCAGGAATGTTTTCAAATATTACCGCCGAGATGTTAGGTTGGGTTAGGTTAGGTTACATCACGTTATACATGTATATAAAGGTCCCGCGGAGACGTAGAGGCCAACTCGCCATGTATGTTGTCAAATATTACCGCCGAGATGTTAGGTTGGGTTAGGTTAGGTTATATTACGTTATTGATGTATATAAAGGTCCCACGGAGACGTAGAGGCCAACTCGCCAGGAATGTTGTCAAATATTACCGCCGAGGTGATAGGTTGGGTTAGGTTACGTTATATTACGTTATTGATGTTTATGAAGGTCAAACGGAGACGTAGAGGCCAACTCGCCAGGTATGATGTCAAATATTACCGCCGAGATGTTAGGTTGGGTTAGATTAGGTTATATTTCGTTAATGATGTATATGAAGGTCCCACGGAGACGTAGAGGCCAACTTGCCAGGTATGTTGTCCAATATTACCGCCGAGATGTTAGGTTGGGTTAGGATAGGTTATATTACGTTATTGATGTATAAAAAGATCCCACGGAGACGGAGAAGCCTACTAGCCAGGAACGTTGTCAAATATTACCGCCGAGATGTTAGGTTGGGTTAAGTTAGGTTTTATTACGTTATTGATGTATATAAAGGTCCCACGGAGACGTAGAGGCCAACTCGCCAGGAATGTTGTCAAATATTACCGCCGAGGTGATAGGTTGCGTTAGGTTACGTTATATTACGTTATTAATGTTTATGAAGGTCAAACGGAGACGTAGAGGCCAACTCGACAGGAATGTTGTCAAATATTACCGCCGAGGTGATAGGTTGGGTTAGGTTAGGTTATATTACGTTATTGATGTATATAAAGGCCCTACGGAGACGTAAAGGCCAACTCGCCAGGAATGTTGTCAAATATTACCGCCGAGATGATAGGTTGGGTTAGGTTAGGTTATATTACGTTATTGATGTATATAAAATGTCCCATGGAGACGGAGAAGCCAACTCGCCAGGAATGTTGTCAAATATTTCCGCCGAGATGTTAGATTGGGTTAGGTTAGGTTATATTACGTTATTGATGTATATGAAGGTCCCACGGAGACGTAGAGGCCAACTCGCCAGGTATGTTGTCAAATATTACCACCGAGATGTTAGGTTGGGTTAGGTTAGATTATATTACGTTATTGATGTATATAAAGGTCCCACGGCGACGGAGAAGCCAACTCGCCAGGAATGTTGTCAAATATTACCGCCGAGATGTTAGGTTGGGTTAGATTAGGTTATATTACGTTATTGATGTATATAAAGTTCCCACTGAGACGTAGAGGCCAACTCGCCAGGAATGTTGTCAAATATTACCGCCGAGATGATAGGTTGTGTTAGGTTAGGTTATATTTTGTTATTGATGTATATGAAGATTCCACGGAGACGTAGAGGCCAACTCGCCAGGTATGTTGTCAAATATTACCGCAGAGATGTTAGGTTGGGTTAGGTTAGGTTATATTACGTTATTGATGTATATAAAGGTCCCACGGAGACGTAGAGGCCAACTCGCCAGGAATGATGTCAAATATTACCGCCGAGATGATAGCTTGGGTTATGTTAGGTTATATTTCGTTATTGCTGTATATGAAGGTTCCACGGAGACGTAGAGGCCAACTCGCCAGGTATGTTGTCAAATATTACCGCCGAGATGTTAGGTTGGGTTAGGTTAGGTTATATTACGTTATTGATGTTTATAAAGGTCCCACACAGACGTAGATGCCAACAAGCCAGGAATGTGCTCAAATATTACCGCCGAGATGTTAGATTGGGTTAGGTTAGGTTATATTACGTTATTGATGTATATGAAGGTCCCACGGAGACATAGAGGCCAACTCGCCAGGTATGTTGTCAAATATTACCGCCGAGATGTTAGGTTGGGTTAGGTTAGCTTACATTACGTTATTGATGTATATAAAGGTCCCACGGAGACGTAGAGGCCAACTCGCCAGGAATGTTGTCAAATATTACCGCCGAGGTGATAGGTTGGGTTAGGTTACGTTATATTACGTTATTGATGTTTATGAAGGTCAAACGGAGACGTAGAGGCCAAATCGCCAGGTATGATGTCAAATATTACCGCCGAGATGTTAGATTGGGTTAGGTTAGGTTATACTACGTTATTGATGTATATGAAGGTCCCACGGAGACATAGAGGCCAACTCGCCAGGAATGATGTCAGATATTACCGCCGAGATGATAGGTTGGGTTAGGTTAGGTTATATTTCGTTATTGGTGTATATGAAGGTTCCACGGAGACGTAGAGGCCAACTCGCCAGGTATGTTTTCAAATATTACCGCCGAGATGTTAGGTTGGGTTAGGTTAGGTTATATTACGTTATTGATGTTTATAAAGGTCCCACACAGACGTAGATGCCAACAAGCCAGGAATGTTGTCAAATATTACCGCCGAGATGTTAGGTTGGGTTAGATTAGGTTATATTACGTTATTGATGTATATAAAGTTCCCACTGAGACGTAGAGGCCAACTCGCCAGGAATGTTGTCAAATATTACCGCCGAGATGATAGGTTGTGTTAGGTTAGGTTATATTTTGTTATTGATGTATATGAAGATTCCACGGAGACGTAGAGGCCAACTCGCCAGGTATGTTGTCAAATATTACCGCAGAGATGTTAGGTTGGGTTAGGTTAGGTTATACTACGTTATTGATGTATATAAAGGTCCCACGGAGACGTAGAGGCCAACTCGCCAGGAATGATGTCAAATATTACCGCCGAGATGATAGATTGGGTTATGTTTGGTTATATTTCGTTATTGCTGTATATGAAGCTTCCACGGAGACGTAGAGGCCAAATCGCCAGGTATGTTGTCAAATATTACCGCCGAGATGTTAGGTTGGGTTAGGATAGGTTATATTACGTTATTGATGTATAAAAAGATCCCACGGAGACGGAGAAGCCTACTAGCCAGGAACGTTGTCAAATATTACCGCCGAGATGTTAGGTTGGGTTAAGTTAGGTTTTATTACGTTATTGATGTATATAAAGGTCCCACGGAGACGTAGAGGCCAACTCGCCAGGAATGTTGTCAAATATTACCGCCGAGGTGATAGGTTGCGTTAGGTTACGTTATATTACGTTATTAATGTTTATGAAGGTCAAACGGAGACGTAGAGGCCAACTCGACAGGAATGTTGTCAAATATTACCGCCGAGGTGATAGGTTGGGTTAGGTTAGGTTATATTACGTTATTGATGTATATAAAGGCCCTACGGAGACGTAAAGGCCAACTCGCCAGGAATGTTGTCAAATATTACCGCCGAGATGATAGGTTGGGTTAGATTAGGTTATATTACGTTATTGATGTATATAAAGTTCCCACTGAGACGTAGAGGCCAACTCGCCAGGAATGTTGTCAAATATTACCGCCGAGATGATAGGTTGTGTTAGGTTAGGTTATATTTTGTTATTGATGTATATGAAGATTCCACGGAGACGTAGAGGCCAACTCGCCAGGTATGTTGTCAAATATTACCGCAGAGATGTTAGGTTGGGTTAGGTTAGGTTATATTACGTTATTGATGTATATAAAGGTCCCACGGAGACGTAGAGGCCAACTCGCCAGGAATGATGTCAAATATTACCGCCGAGATGATAGCTTGGGTTATGTTAGGTTATATTTCGTTATTGCTGTATATGAAGGTTCCACGGAGACGTAGAGGCCAACTCGCCAGGAATGTTGTCAAATATTACCGCCGAGGTGATAGGTTGGGTTAGGTTACGTTATATTACGTTATTGATGTTTATGAAGGTCAAACGGAGACGTAGAGGCCAAATCGCCAGGTATGATGTCAAATATTACCGCCGAGATGTTAGATTGGGTTAGGTTAGGTTATACTACGTTATTGATGTATATGAAGGTCCCACGGAGACATAGAGGCCAACTCGCCAGGAATGATGTCAGATATTACCGCCGAGATGATAGGTTGGGTTAGGTTAGGTTATATTTCGTTATTGGTGTATATGAAGGTTCCACGGAGACGTAGAGGCCAACTCGCCAGGTATGTTTTCAAATATTACCGCCGAGATGTTAGGTTGGGTTAGGTTAGGTTATATTACGTTATTGATGTTTATAAAGGTCCCACACAGACGTAGATGCCAACAAGCCAGGAATGTTGTCAAATATTACCGCCGAGATGTTAGGTTGGGTTAGATTAGGTTATATTACGTTATTGATGTATATAAAGTTCCCACTGAGACGTAGAGGCCAACTCGCCAGGAATGTTGTCAAATATTACCGCCGAGATGATAGGTTGTGTTAGGTTAGGTTATATTTTGTTATTGATGTATATGAAGATTCCACGGAGACGTAGAGGCCAACTCGCCAGGTATGTTGTCAAATATTACCGCAGAGATGTTAGGTTGGGTTAGGTTAGGTTATACTACGTTATTGATGTATATAAAGGTCCCACGGAGACGTAGAGGCCAACTCGCCAGGAATGATGTCAAATATTACCGCCGAGATGATAGATTGGGTTATGTTTGGTTATATTTCGTTATTGCTGTATATGAAGCTTCCACGGAGACGTAGAGGCCAAATCGCCAGGTATGTTGTCAAATATTACCGCCGAGATGTTAGGTTGGGTTAGGTTAGATTATATTACGTTATTGATGTATATAAAGGTCCCACGGCGACGGAGAAGCCAACTCGCCAGGAATGTTGTCAAATATTACCCCCGAGATGTTAGATTGGGTTAGGTTAGGTTATATTACGTTATTGATGTATATGAAGGTCCCACGGAGACATAGAGGCCAACTCGCCAGGAATGATGTCAGATATTACCGCCGAGATGATAGGTTGGGTTAGGTTAGGTTATATTCCGTTATTGGTGTATATGAAGGTTCCACGGAGACGTTGAGGCCAACTCGCCAGGTATGTTGTCAAATATTACCGCCGAGATGTTAGGTTGGGTTAGGTTAGGTTATATTACGTTATAGATGTCTATAAAGGTCCCACGGTGACGTAGAGGCCAACTCGCCAGGAATGTTTTCAAATATTACCGCCGAGATGTTAGGTTGGGTTAGGTTAGGTTACATCACGTTATAGATGTATATAAAGGTCCCGCGGAGACGTAGAGGCCAACTCGCCAGGTATGTTGTCAAATATTACCGCCGAGATGTTAGGTTGGGTTAGGTTAGGTTATATTACGTTATTGATGTATATAAATGTACCACGGAGACGTAGATGCCAACTCGCCATGAATGTTTTCAAATATTACCGCCGAGATGTTAGGTTGGGTTAGGTTAGGTTATATTACGTTATAGATGTCTATAAAGGTCCCACGGTGACGTAGAGGCCAACTCGCCAGGAATGTTTTCAAATATTACCGCCGAGATGTTAGGTTGGGTTAGGTTAGGTTACATCACGTTATACATGTATATAAAGGTCCCGCGGAGACGTAGAGGCCAACTCGCCATGTATGTTGTCAAATATTACCGCCGAGATGTTAGGTTGGGTTAGGTTAGGTTATATTACGTTATTGATGTATATAAAGGTCCCACGGAGACGTAGAGGCCAACTCGCCAGGAATGTTGTCAAATATTACCGCCGAGATGTTAGGTTGGGTTAGGATAGGTTATATTACGTTATTGATGTATAAAAAGTTCCCACGGAGACGGAGAAGCCTACTAGCCAGGAACGTTGTCAAATATTACCGCCGAGATGTTAGATTGGGTTAGGTTAGGTTATATTACGTTATTGATGTATATGAAGGTCCCACGGAGACATAGAGGCCAACTCGCCAGGAATGATGTCAGATATTACCGCCGAGATGATAGGTTGGGTTAGGTTAGGTTATATTTCGTTATTGGTGTATATGAAGGTTCCACGGAGACGTAGAGGCCAACTCGCCAGGTATGGTGTCAAATATTACCGCCGAGATGTTAGGTTGGGTTAGGTTAGGTTATATTACGTTATTGATGTTTATAAAGGTCCCACACAGACGTAGATGCCAACAAGCCAGGAATGTGCTCAAATATTACCGCCGAGATGTTATTTTGGGTTAGGATAGGTTATACCACGTTATTGATGTATATAAAAGTACCACGGAGACGTAGATGCCAACTCGCCATGAATGTTTTCAAATATTACCCCCGAGATGTTAGGTTGGGTTAGGTTAGGTTATATTACGTTATAGATGTCTATAAAGGTCCCACGGTGACGTAGAGGCCAACTCGCCAGGAATGATGTCAAATATTACCGCCGAGATGATAGGTTGGGTTAGGTTAGGTTATATTTCGTTATTGATGTATATGAAGTTCGCACGGAGACGTAGAGGCCAACTCGACAGGAATGTTGTCAAATATTACCGCCGAGGTGATAGGTTGGGTTAGGTTACGTTATATTACGTTATTGATGTTTATGAAGTTCAAACGGAGACGTAGAGGCCAACTCGCCAGGAATGTTGTCAAATATTACCGCCGAGATGATAGGTTGGGTTAGGTTAGGTTATATTACGTTATTGATGTATATAAAATGTCCCATGGAGACGGAGAAGCCAACTCGCCAGGAATGTTGTGAAATATTACCGCCGAGATGTTAGATTGGGTTAGGTTAGGTTATATTACGTTATTGATGTATATGAAGGTCCCACGGAGACATAGAGGCCAACTCGCCAGGAATGATGTCAAATATTACCGCCGAGATGATAGGTTGGGTTAGGTTAGGTTATATTTCGTTATTGATGTATATGAAGGTTCCACGGAGACGTAGAGGCCAACACGCCAGGTATGTTGTCAAATATTACCGCCGAGATGTTAGGTTGGGTTAGGTTAGATTATATTACGTTATTGATGTATATAAAGGTCCCACGGCGACGGAGAAGCCAACTCGCCAGGAATGTTGTCAAATATTACCGCCGAGATGTTAGGTTGGGTTAGATTAGGTTATATTACGTTATTGATGTATATAAAGTTCCCACTGAGACGTAGAGGCCAACTCGCCAGGAATGTTGTCAAATATTACCGCCGAGATGATAGGTTGTGTTAGGTTAGGTTATATTTTGTTATTGATGTATATGAAGATTCCACGGAGACGTAGAGGCCAACTCGCCAGGTATGTTGTCAAATATTACCGCAGAGATGTTAGGTTGGGTTAGGTTAGGTTATATTACGTTATTGATGTATATAAAGGTCCCACGGAGACGTAGAGGCCAACTCGCCAGGAATGATGTCAAATATTACCGCCGAGATGATAGGTTGGGTTATGTTAGGTTATATTTCGTTATTGCTGTATATGAAGGTTCCACGGAGACGTAGAGGCCAACTCGCCAGGTATGTTGTCAAATATTACCGCCGAGATGTTAGGTTGGGTTAGGTTAGGT
This sequence comes from Xylocopa violacea, assembly GCA_963969225.1. Classification (NCBI taxonomy): domain Eukaryota; kingdom Metazoa; phylum Arthropoda; class Insecta; order Hymenoptera; family Apidae; genus Xylocopa; species Xylocopa violacea. The sequence goes on from CAXAJV010001114.1 coordinate 3,692,564, forward strand.
TATATTACGTTATTGATGTTTATAAAGGTCCCACACAGACGTAGATGCCAACAAGCCAGGAATGTGCTCAAATATTACCGCCGAGATGTTAGATTGGGTTAGGTTAGGTTATATTACGTTATTGATGTATATGAAGGTCCCACGGAGACATAGAGGCCAACTCGCCAGGAATGATGTCAGATATTACCGCCGAGATGATAGGTTGGGTTAGGTTAGGTTATATTCCGTTATTGGTGTATATGAAGGTTCCACGGAGACGTAGAGGCCAACTCGCCAGGTATGTTGTCAAATATTACCGCCGAGATGTTAGGTTGGGTTAGGTTAGGTTATATTACGTTATTGATGTTTATAAAGGTCCCACACAGACGTAGATGCCAACAAGCCAGGAATGTGCTCAAATATTACCGCCGAGATGTTATTTTGGGTTAGGATAGGTTATACCACGTTATTGATGTATATAAAAGTACCACGGAGACGTAGATGCCAACTCGCCATGAATGTTTTCAAATATTACCGCCGAGATGTTAGGTTGGGTTAGGTTAGGTTATATTACGTTATAGATGTCTATAAAGGTCCCACGGTGACGTAGAGGCCAACTCGCCAGGAATGTTTTCAAATATTACCGCCGAGATGTTAGGTTGGGTTAGGTTAGGTTACATCACGTTATAGATGTATATAAAGGTCCCGCGGAGACGTAGAGGCCAACTCGCCAGGTATGTTGTCAGATATTACCGCCGAGATGATAGGTTGTGTTAGGTTAGGTTATATTTTGTTATTGATGTATATGAAGATTCCACGGAGACGTAGAGGCCAACTCGCCAGGTATGTTGTCAAATATTACCGCAGAGATGTTAGGTTGGGTTAGGTTAGGTTATACTACGTTATTGATGTATATAAAGGTCCCACGGAGACGTAGAGGCCAACTCGCCAGGAATGATGTCAAATATTACCGCCGAGATGATAGATTGGGTTATGTTTGGTTATATTTCGTTATTGCTGTATATGAAGCTTCCACGGAGACGTAGAGGCCAAATCGCCAGGTATGTTGTCAAATATTACCGCCGAGATGTTAGGTTGGGTTAGGTTAGATTATATTACGTTATTGATGTATATAAAGGTCCCACGGCGACGGAGAAGCCAACTCGCCAGGAATGTTGTCAAATATTACCCCCGAGATGTTAGATTGGGTTAGGTTAGGTTATATTACGTTATTGATGTATATGAAGGTCCCACGGAGACATAGAGGCCAACTCGCCAGGAATGATGTCAGATATTACCGCCGAGATGATAGGTTGGGTTAGGTTAGGTTATATTCCGTTATTGGTGTATATGAAGGTTCCACGGAGACTTTGAGGCCAACTCGCCAGGTATGTTGTCAAATATTACCGCCGAGATGTTAGGTTGGGTTAGGTTAGGTTATATTACGTTATAGATGTCTATAAAGGTCCCACGGTGACGTAGAGGCCAACTCGCCAGGAATGTTTTCAAATATTACCGCCGAGATGTTAGGTTGGGTTAGGTTAGGTTACATCACGTTATAGATGTATATAAAGGTCCCGCGGAGACGTAGAGGCCAACTCGCCAGGTATGTTGTCAAATATTACCGCCGAGATGTTAGGTTGGGTTAGGTTAGGTTATATTACGTTATTGATGTATATAAATGTACCACGGAGACGTAGATGCCAACTCGCCATGAATGTTTTCAAATATTACCGCCGAGATGTTAGGTTGGGTTAGGTTAGGTTATATTACGTTATAGATGTCTATAAAGGTCCCACGGTGACGTAGAGGCCAACTCGCCAGGAATGTTTTCAAATATTACCGCCGAGATGTTAGGTTGGGTTAGGTTAGGTTACATCACGTTATACATGTATATAAAGGTCCCGCGGAGACGTAGAGGCCAACTCGCCATGTATGTTGTCAAATATTACCGCCGAGATGTTAGGTTGGGTTAGGTTAGGTTATATTACGTTATTGATGTATATAAAGGTCCCACGGAGACGTAGAGGCCAACTCGCCAGGAATGTTGTCAAATATTACCGCCGAGATGTTAGGTTGGGTTAGGATAGGTTATATTACGTTATTGATGTATAAAAAGTTCCCACGGAGACGGAGAAGCCTACTAGCCAGGAACGTTGTCAAATATTACCGCCGAGATGTTAGATTGGGTTAGGTTAGGTTATATTACGTTATTGATGTATATGAAGGTCCCACGGAGACATAGAGGCCAACTCGCCAGGAATGATGTCAGATATTACCGCCGAGATGATAGGTTGGGTTAGGTTAGGTTATATTTCGTTATTGGTGTATATGAAGGTTCCACGGAGACGTAGAGGCCAACTCGCCAGGTATGGTGTCAAATATTACCGCCGAGATGTTAGGTTGGGTTAGGTTAGGTTATATTACGTTATTGATGTTTATAAAGGTCCCACACAGACGTAGATGCCAACAAGCCAGGAATGTGCTCAAATATTACCGCCGAGATGTTATTTTGGGTTAGGATAGGTTATACCACGTTATTGATGTATATAAAAGTACCACGGAGACGTAGATGCCAACTCGCCATGAATGTTTTCAAATATTACCCCCGAGATGTTAGGTTGGGTTAGGTTAGGTTATATTACGTTATAGATGTCTATAAAGGTCCCACGGTGACGTAGAGGCCAACTCGCCAGGAATGATGTCAAATATTACCGCCGAGATGATAGGTTGGGTTAGGTTAGGTTATATTTCGTTATTGATGTATATGAAGTTCGCACGGAGACGTAGAGGCCAACTCGACAGGAATGTTGTCAAATATTACCGCCGAGGTGATAGGTTGGGTTAGGTTACGTTATATTACGTTATTGATGTTTATGAAGTTCAAACGGAGACGTAGAGGCCAACTCGCCAGGAATGTTGTCAAATATTACCGCCGAGATGATAGGTTGGGTTAGGTTAGGTTATATTACGTTATTGATGTATATAAAATGTCCCATGGAGACGGAGAAGCCAACTCGCCAGGAATGTTGTGAAATATTACCGCCGAGATGTTAGATTGGGTTAGGTTAGGTTATATTACGTTATTGATGTATATGAAGGTCCCACGGAGACATAGAGGCCAACTCGCCAGGAATGATGTCAAATATTACCGCCGAGATGATAGGTTGGGTTAGGTTAGGTTATATTTCGTTATTGATGTATATGAAGGTTCCACGGAGACGTAGAGGCCAACACGCCAGGTATGTTGTCAAATATTACCGCCGAGATGTTAGGTTGGGTTAGGTTAGATTATATTACGTTATTGATGTATATAAAGGTCCCACGGCGACGGAGAAGCCAACTCGCCAGGAATGTTGTCAAATATTACCGCCGAGATGTTAGGTTGGGTTAGATTAGGTTATATTACGTTATTGATGTATATAAAGTTCCCACTGAGACGTAGAGGCCAACTCGCCAGGAATGTTGTCAAATATTACCGCCGAGATGATAGGTTGTGTTAGGTTAGGTTATATTTTGTTATTGATGTATATGAAGATTCCACGGAGACGTAGAGGCCAACTCGCCAGGTATGTTGTCAAATATTACCGCCGAGATGTTAGATTGGGTTAGGTTAGGTTATATTACGTTATTGATGTATATGAAGGTCCCACGGAGACATAGAGGCCAACTCGCCAGGAATGATGTCAAATATTACCGCCGAGATGATAGGTTGGGTTAGGTTAGGTTATATTTCGTTATTGATGTATATGAAGGTTCCACGGAGACGTAGAGGCCAACACGCCAGGTATGTTGTCAAATATTACCGCCGAGATGTTAGGTTGGGTTAGGTTAGATTATATTACGTTATTGATGTATATAAAGGTCCCACGGCGACGGAGAAGCCAACTCGCCAGGAATGTTGTCAAATATTACCGCCGAGATGTTAGGTTGGGTTAGATTAGGTTATATTACGTTATTGATGTATATAAAGTTCCCACTGAGACGTAGAGGCCAACTCGCCAGGAATGTTGTCAAATATTACCGCCGAGATGATAGGTTGTGTTAGGTTAGGTTATATTTTGTTATTGATGTATATGAAGATTCCACGGAGACGTAGAGGCCAACTCGCCAGGTATGTTGTCAAATATTACCGCAGAGATGTTAGGTTGGGTTAGGTTAGGTTATATTACGTTATTGATGTATATAAAGGTCCCACGGAGACGTAGAGGCCAACTCGCCAGGAATGATGTCAAATATTACCGCCGAGATGATAGGTTGGGTTATGTTAGGTTATATTTCGTTATTGCTGTATATGAAGGTTCCACGGAGACGTAGAGGCCAACTCGCCAGGTATGTTGTCAAATATTACCGCCGAGATGTTAGGTTGGGTTAGGTTAGGTTATATTACGTTATTGATGTTTATAAAGGTCCCACACAGACGTAGATGCCAACAAGCCAGGAATGTGCTCAAATATTACCGCCGAGATGTTAGATTGGGTTAGGTTAGGTTATATTACGTTATTGATGTATATGAAGGTCCCACGGAGACATAGAGGCCAACTCGCCAGGAATGATGTCAGATATTACCGCCGAGATGATAGGTTGGGTTAGGTTAGGTTATATTCCGTTATTGGTGTATATGAAGGTTCCACGGAGACGTAGAGGCCAACTCGCCAGGTATGTTGTCAAATATTACCGCCGAGATGTTAGGTTGGGTTAGGTTAGGTTATATTACGTTATTGATGTTTATAAAGGTCCCACACAGACGTAGATGCCAACAAGCCAGGAATGTGCTCAAATATTACCGCCGAGATGTTATTTTGGGTTAGGATAGGTTATACCACGTTATTGATGTATATAAAAGTACCACGGAGACGTAGATGCCAACTCGCCATGAATGTTTTCAAATATTACCGCCGAGATGTTAGGTTGGGTTAGGTTAGGTTATATTACGTTATAGATGTCTATAAAGGTCCCACGGTGACGTAGAGGCCAACTCGCCAGGAATGTTTTCAAATATTACCGCCGAGATGTTAGGTTGGGTTAGGTTAGGTTACATCACGTTATAGATGTATATAAAGGTCCCGCGGAGACGTAGAGGCCAACTCGCCAGGTATGTTGTCAGATATTACCGCCGAGATGATAGGTTGGGTTAGGTTAGGTTATATTTCGTTATTGGTGTATATGAAGGTTCCACGGAGACGTAGAGGCCAACTCGCCAGGTATGTTGTCAAATATTACCGCCGAGATGTTAGGTTGGGTTAGGTTAGGTTATATTACGTTATTGATGTTTATAAAGGTCCCACACAGACGTAGATGCCAACAAGCCAGGAATGTGCTCAAATATTACCGCCGAGATGTTATTTTGGGTTAGGATAGGTTATATTACGTTATAGATGTCTATAAAGGTCCCACGGTGACGTAGAGGCCAACTCGCCAGGAATGTTTTCAAATATTACCGCCGAGATGTTAGGTTGGGTTAGGTTAGGTTACATCACGTTATAGATGTATATAAAGGTCCCGCGGAGACGTAGAGGCCAACTCGCCAGGTATGTTGTCAAATATTACCGCCGAGATGTTATTTTGGGTTAGGATAGGTTATATTACGTTATTGATGTATATAAATGTACCACGGAGACGTAGATGCCAACTCGCCATGAATGTTTTCAAATATTACCGCCGAGATGTTAGGTTGGGTTAGGTTAGGTTATATTACGTTATAGATGTCTATAAAGGTCCCACGGTGACGTAGAGGCCAACTCGCCAGGAATGTTTTCAAATATTACCGCCGAGATGTTAGGTTGGGTTAGGTTAGGTTACATCACGTTATACATGTATATAAAGGTCCCGCGGAGACGTAGAGGCCAACTCGCCATGTATGTTGTCAAATATTACCGCCGAGATGTTAGGTTGGGTTAGGTTAGGTTATATTACGTTATTGATGTATATAAAGGTCCCACGGAGACGTAGAGGCCAACTCGCCAGGAATGTTGTCAAATATTACCGCCGAGGTGATAGGTTGGGTTAGGTTACGTTATATTACGTTATTGATGTTTATGAAGGTCAAACGGAGACGTAGAGGCCAACTCGCCAGGTATGATGTCAAATATTACCGCCGAGATGTTAGGTTGGATTAGATTAGGTTATATTTCGTTATTGATGTATATGAAGGTCCCACGGAGACGTAGAGGCCAACTCGCCAGGTATGTTGTCCAATATTACCGCCGAGATGTTAGGTTGGGTTAGGATAGGTTATATTACGTTATTGATGTATAAAAAGATCCCACGGAGACGGAGAAGCCTACTAGCCAGGAACGTTGTCAAATATTACCGCCGAGATGTTAGGTTGGGTTAAGTTAGGTTTTATTACGTTATTGATGTATATAAAGGTCCCACGGAGACGTAGAGGCCAACTCGCCAGGAATGTTGTCAAATATTACCCCCGAGGTGATAGGTTGCGTTAGGTTACGTTATATTACGTTATTAATGTTTATGAAGGTCAAACGGAGACGTAGAGGCCAACTCGACAGGAATGTTGTCAAATATTACCGCCGAGGTGATAGGTTGGGTTAGGTTAGGTTATATTACGTTATTGATGTATATAAAGGCCCTACGGAGACGTAAAGGCCAACTCGCCAGGAATGTTGTCAAATATTACCGCCGAGATGATAGGTTGGGTTACGTTAGGTTATATTACGTTATTGATGTATATAAAATGTCCCACGGAGACGGAGAAGCCAACTCGCCAGGAATGTTGTCAAATATTACCGCCGAGATGTTAGATTAGGTTAGGTTAGGTTATATTACGTTATTGATGTATATGAAGGTCCCACGGAGACATAGAGGCCAACTCGCCAGGAATGATGTCAAATATTACCGCCGAGATGATAGGTTGGGTTAGGTTAGGTTATATTTCGTTATTGATGTATATGAAGGTTCCACGGAGACGTAGAGGCCAACTCGCCAGGTATGTTGTCAAATATTACCGCCGAGATGTTAGGTTGGGTTAGGTTAGATTATATTACGTTATTGATGTATATAAAGGTCCCACGGCGACGGAGAAGCCAACTCGCCAGGAATGTTGTCAAATATTACCGCCGAGATGTTAGGTTGGGTTAGATTAGGTTATATTACGTTATTGATGTATATAAAGTTCCCACTGAGACGTAGAGGCCAAATCGCCAGGTATGTTGTCAAATATTACCGCCGAGATGTTAGGTTGGGTTAGGTTAGATTATATTACGTTATTGATGTATATAAAGGTCCCGCGGCGACGGAGAAGCCAACTCGCCAGGAATGTTGTCAAATATTACCGCCGAGATGTTAGATTGGGTTAGGTTAGGTTATATTACGTTATTGATGTATATGAAGGTCCCACGGAGACATAGAGGCCAACTCGCCAGGAATGATGTCAGATATTACCGCCGAGATGATAGGTTGGGTTAGGTTAGGTTATATTTCGTTATTGGTGTATATGAAGGTTCCACGGAGACGTAGAAGCCAACTCGCCAGGTATGGTGTCAAATATTACCGCCGAGATGTTAGGTTGGGTTAGGTTAGGTTATATTACGTTATTGATGTTTATAAAGGTCCCACACAGACGTAGATGCCAACAAGCCAGGAATGTGCTCAAATATTACCGCCGAGATGTTATTTTGGGTTAGGATAGGTTATACCACGTTATTGATGTATATAAAAGTACCACGGAGACGTAGATGCCAACTCGCCATGAATGTTTTCAAATATTACCGCCGAGATGTTAGGTTGGGTTAGGTTAGGTTATATTACGTTATAGATGTCTATAAAGGTCCCACGGTGACGTAGAGGCCAACTCGCCAGGAATGATGTCAAATATTACCGCCGAGATGATAGGTTGGGTTAGGTTAGGTTATATTTCGTTATTGATGTATATGAAGTTCGCACGGAGACGTAGAGGCCAACTCGACAGGAATGTTGTCAAATATTACCGCCGAGGTGATAGGTTGGGTTAGGTTACGTTATATTACGTTATTGATGTTTATGAAGTTCAAACGGAGACGTAGAGGCCAACTCGCCAGGAATGTTGTCAAATATTACCGCCGAGATGATAGGTTGGGTTAGGTTAGGTTATATTACGTTATTGATGTATATAAAATGTCCCATGGAGACGGAGAAGCCAACTCGCCAGGAATGTTGTCAAATATTACCGCCGAGATGTTAGATTGGGTTAGGTTAGGTTATATTACGTTATTGATGTATATGAAGTTCCCACGGAGACGTAGAGGCCAACTCGCCAGGAATGTTGTCAAATATTACCGCCGAGATGATAGGTTGAGTTAGGTTAGGTTATATTACGTTATTTATGTATATAAAATTCCCACGGAGACGTAGAGGCCAACTCGCCAGGAATGTTGTCAAATATTACCGCCGAGATGATAGGTTGGGTTAGGTTAGGTTATATTACGTTATTGATGTATATGAAGGTCCCACGGAGAGGTAGAGGCCAACTCGCCAGGTATGTTGTCAAATATTAGTGCCGAGATGTTAGGTTGGGTTAGGTTAGGTAATATTACGTTATGGATGTATATGAAGGTCCCACGGTGACGTAGAGGCCAACTCGCCAGGAATGTTGTCAAATATTACCGCCGATGTGTTAGGTTGGGTTAGGTTAGGTTATACTACGTTATTGATGTATATGAAGGCCCCACGGAGACGTAGATGCCAACTCGCCAGGAATGTTGTCAAAATATTACCGCCGAGATGATAGGTTGGGCTAGGTTAGGTTAAATTACGTTATTGATGTATATAAAAGTCCCACGGAGGCGTAGAGGCCAACTCGCCAGGAATGTTGTCAAACATTACCGCCGAGATGATAGGTTGCGTTAGGTTACGTTATATTACGTTATTAATGTTTATGAAGGTCAAACGGAGACGTAGAGGCCAACTCGACAGGAATGTTGTCAAATATTACCGCCGAGGTGATAGGTTGGGTTAGGTTAGGTTATATTACGTTATTGATGTATATAAAGGCCCTACGGAGACGTAAAGGCCAACTCGCCAGGAATGTTGTCAAATATTACCGCCGAGATGATAGGTTGGGTTACGTTAGGTTATATTACGTTATTGATGTATATAAAATGTCCCACGGAGACGGAGAAGCCAACTCGCCAGGAATGTTGTCAAATATTACCGCCGAGATGTTAGATTAGGTTAGGTTAGGTTATATTACGTTATTGATGTATATGAAGGTCCCACGGAGACATAGAGGCCAACTCGCCAGGAATGATGTCAAATATTACCGCCGAGATGATAGGTTGGGTTAGGTTAGGTTATATTTCGTTATTGATGTATATGAAGGTTCCACGGAGACGTAGAGGCCAACTCGCCAGGTATGTTGTCAAATATTACCGCCGAGATGTTAGGTTGGGTTAGGTTAGATTATATTACGTTATTGATGTATATAAAGGTCCCACGGCGACGGAGAAGCCAACTCGCCAGGAATGTTGTCAAATATTACCGCCGAGATGTTAGGTTGGGTTAGATTAGGTTATATTACGTTATTGATGTATATAAAGTTCCCACTGAGACGTAGAGGCCAAATCGCCAGGTATGTTGTCAAATATTACCGCCGAGATGTTAGGTTGGGTTAGGTTAGATTATATTACGTTATTGATGTATATAAAGGTCCCACGGCGACGGAGAAGCCAACTCGCCAGGAATGTTGTCAAATATTACCGCCGAGATGTTAGATTGGGTTAGGTTAGGTTATATTACGTTATTGATGTATATGAAGGTTCCACGGAGACGTAGAGGCCAACTCGCCAGGTATGTTGTCAAATATTACCGCCGAGATGTTAGGTTGGGTTAGGTTAGGTTATATTACGTTATTGATGTTTATAAAGGTCCCACACAGACGTAGATGCCAACAAGCCAGGAATGTGCTCAAATATTACCGCCGAGATGTTATTTTGGGTTAGGATAGGTTATACCACGTTATTGATGTATATAAAAGTACCACGGAGACGTAGATGCCAACTCGCCATGAATGTTTTCAAATATTACCGCCGAGATGTTAGGTTGGGTTAGGTTATGTTATATTACGTTATAGATGTCTATAAAGGTCCCACGGTGACGTAGAGGCCAACTCGCCAGGAATGATGTCAAATATTACCGCCGAGATGATAGGTTGGGTTAGGTTAGGTTATATTTCGTTATTGATGTATATGAAGTTCGCACGGAGACGTAGAGGCCAACTCGACAGGAATGTTGTCAAATATTACCGCCGAGGTGATAGGTTGGGTTAGGTTACGTTATATTACGTTATTGATGTTTATGAAGTTCAAACGGAGACGTAGAGGCCAACTCGCCAGGAATGTTGTCAAATATTACCGCCGAGATGATAGGTTGGGTTAGGTTAGGTTATATTACGTTATTGATGTATATAAAATGTCCCATGGAGACGGAGAAGCCAACTCGCCAGGAATGTTGTCAAATATTACCGCCGAGATGTTAGATTGGGTTAGGTTAGGTTATATTACGTTATTGATGTATATGAAGTTCCCACGGAGACGTAGAGGCCAACTCGCCAGGAATGTTGTCAAATATTAGTGCCGAGATTTTAGGTTGGGTTAGGTCAGGTAATATTATGTTATTGATGTATGTGAAGGTCCCACGGAAACATGGAGGCCAACAAGACAGGAATGTTGTCAAATATTACCGCCGAGATGTTATGTTGGTTTAGGTTAGGTTAAATTACGTTATTGATGTATATGAAGGTCCTACGGAGAGGTAGAGGCCAACTCGCCAGGAATGTTGTCAAATATAAGTGCCGAGATGTTGGGTTGGGTTAGGTTAGGTAATATTACGTTATTGATGTATATGAAGATCCCACGGTGACGTAGAGGCCAACTCGCCAGGAATGTTGTCAAATATTACCGCCGATGTGTTAGGTTGGGTTAGGTTAGGTTATATTACGTTATTGATGTATATGAAGGTCCCACGGAGACGTAGAGGCCAACTCGCCAGGAATGTTGTCAAATATTACCGCCGAGATGATAGGTTGGGCTAGGTTAGGTTATATTACCTTATTGATGTATATAAAGGTCCCACGGAAACATAGAGGCCAACAAGCCAGGAATGTTGTCAAATATTACCGCCGAGATGATAGGTTGAGTTAGGTTAGGTTATATTACGTTATTTATGTATATAAAATTCCCACGGAGACGTAGAGGCCAACTCGCCAGGAATGTTGTCAAATATTACCGCCGAGATGATAGGTTGGGTTAGGTTAGGTTATATTACGTTATTGATGTATATGAAGGTCCCACGGAGAGGTAGAGGCCAACTCGCCAGGTATGTTGTCAAATATTAGTGCCGAGATGTTAGGTTGGGTTAGGTTAGGTAATATTACGTTATGGATGTATATGAAGGTCCCACGGTGACGTAGAGGCCAACTCGCCAGGAATGTTGTCAAATATTACCGCCGATGTGTTAGGTTGGGTTAGGTTAGGTTATACTACGTTATTGATGTATATGAAGACCCCACGGAGACGTAGAGGCCAACTCGCCAGGAATGTTGTCAAATATTAGTGCCGAGATCTTAGGTTGGGTTAGGTCAGGTAATATTATGTTATTGATGTATATGAAGGTCCCACGGAAACATGGAGGCCAACAAGACAGGAATGTTGTCAAATATTACCGCCGAGATGTTATGTTGGTTTAGGTTAGGTTAAATTACGTTATTGATGTATATGAAGGTCCTACGGAGAGGTAGAGGCCAACTCGCCAGGAATGTTGTCAAATATAAGTGCCGAGATGTTGGGTTGGATTAGGTTAGGTAATATTACGTTATTGATGTATATGAAGATCCCACGGAGACGTAGATGCCAACTCGCCAGGAATGTTGTCAAAATATTACCGCCGAGATGTTCGGTTGGGTTAGGACAGGTAATATTATGTTATTGATGTATATGAAGGCCCCACGGAAACATGGAGGCCAACAAGACAGGAATGTTGTCAAATATTACCGCCGAGACGATAGGTTGGGCTAGGTTAGGTTATATTACGTTATTGATGTATATAAAGGTCCCACGGAAACATAGAGGCCAACAAGCCAGGAATGTTGTCAAATATTACCGCCGAGATGTTACGTTGGTTTAGGTTAGGTTAAATTACGTTATTGATGTATATAAAAGTCCCACGGAGGCGTAGAGGCCAACTCGCCAGGAATGTTGTCAAACATTACCGCCGAGATGATAGGTTGGGTTAGGTTAGGTTATATTACGTTATTGATGTATATGAAGGCCCCACGGAGACGTAGAGGCCAACTCGCCAGGAATGTTGTCAAATATTACCGCCCAGATGATAGGTTGGGTTTATTTTAGGGTATATTACGTTATTGATGTATATGAAGGTCCTACGGAGAGGTAGAGGCCAACTCGCCAGGTATGTTGCCAAATATTAGTGCCGAGATGTTAGGTTGGGTTAGGTTAGGTAATATCACGTTATTGATGTATATGAAGATCCCACGGTGACGTAGAGGCCAACTCGCCACGAATGTTGTCAAATATTACCGCCGATGTGTTAGGTTGGGTTAGGTTAGGTTATACTACGTTATTGATGTATATGAAGGCCCCACGGAGACGTAGATGCCAACTCGCCAGGAATGTTGTCAAAATATTACCGCCGAGATGATAGGTTGGGCTAGGTTAGGTTATATTACGTTATTGATGTATATAAAGGTCCCACGGAAACATAGAGGCCAACAAGACAGGAATGTTGTCAAATATTACCGCCGAGATGTTACGTTGGTTTAGGTTAGGTTAAATTACGTTATTGATGTATATAAAAGTCCCACGGAGGCGTAGAGGCCAACTCGCCAGGAATGTTGTCAAACATTACCGCCGAGATGATAGGTTGGGTTAGGTTAGGGTATATTACGTTATTGATGTATATGAAGGCCCCACGGAGACGTAGAGGCCAACTCGCCAGGAATGTTGTCAAATATTACCGCCGAGATGATAGGTTGGGTTAGGTTAGGTTATATTACGTTATTGATGTATATGAAGGTCCTACGGAGAGGTAGAGGCCAACTCGCCAGGTATGTTGTCAAATATTAGTGCCGAGATGTTAGGTTGGGTTAGGTTAGGTAATATTACGTTATTGATGTATATGAAGGCCACACGGAGAGGTAGAGGCCAACTCGCCAGGAATGTTGTCAAATAGTACCGCCGAGATGATAGGTTGAGTTAGGTTAGGTTATATTACGTTATTTATGTATATAAAATTCCCACGGAGACGTAGAGGCCAACTCGCCAGGAATGTTGTCTAATATTACCGCCGAGATGATAGGTTGGGTTAGGTTAGGTTATATTACGTTATTGATGCATATGAAGGACCTACGGAGAGGTAGAGGCCAACTCGCCAGGTATGTTGTCAAATATTAGTGCCGAGATGTTAGGTTGGGTTACGTTAGGTAATATTACGTTATTTATGTATATAAAATTCCCACGGAGACGTAGAGGCCAACTCGCCAGGAATGTTGTCAAATATTACCGCCGAGATGATAGGTTGGGCTAGGTTAGGTTATATTACGTTATTGATGTATATAAAGGTACCACGGAAACATAGAGGCCAACAAGCCAGGAATGTTGTCAAATATTACCGCCGAGATGTTACGTTGGTTTAGGTTAGGTTAAATTACGTTATTGATGTATATGAAGGTCCCACTGAGAGGTAGAGGCCAACTCGCCAGGAATGTTGTCAAATATTAGTGCCGAGATGTTAGGTTGGGTTAGGTTAGGTAATATTACGTTATGGATGTATATGAAGGTCCCACGGTGACGTAGAGGCCAACTCGCCAGGAATGTTGTCAAATATTACCGCCGATGTGTTAGGTTGGGTTAGGTTAGGTTATACTACGTTATTGATGTATATGAAGACCCCACGGAGACGTAGAGGCCAACTCGCCAGGAATGTTGTCAAATATTAGTGCCGAGATCTTAGGTTGGGTTAGGTCAGGTAATATTATGTTATTGATGTATATGAAGGTCCCACGGAAACATGGAGGCCAACAACACAGGAATGTTGTCAAATATTACCGCCGAGATGTTATGTTGGTTTAGGTTAGGTTAAATTACGTTATTGATGTATATGAAGGTCCTACGGAGAGGTAGAGGCCAACTCTCCAGGAATGTTGTCAAATATAAGTGCCGAGATGTTGGGTTGGATTAGGTTAGGTAATATTACGTTATTGATGTATATGAAGATCCCACGGTGACGTAGAGGCCAACTCGCCAGGAATGTTGTCAAATATTACCGCCGATGTGTTAGGTTGGGTTAGGTTAGGTTATACAACGTTATTGATGTATATGAAGGCCCCACGGAGACGTATAGGCCTACTCGCCAGGAATGTTGTCAAATATTACCGCCGAGATGATAGGTTGGGTTAGGTTAGGTTATATTACGTTATTGATGTATATGAAGGCCACACGGAGAGGTAGAGGCCAACTCGCCAGGAATGTTGTCAAATATTACCGCCGAGATGATAGGTTGAGTTAGGTTAGGTTATATTACGTTATTTATGTATATAAAATTCCCACGGAGACGTAGAGGCCAACTCGCCAGGAATGTTGTCAAATATTACCGCCGAGATGATAGGTTGGGTTAGGTTAGGTTATATTACGTTATTGATGTATATGAAGGTCCTACGGAGAGGTAGAGGCCAACTCGCCAGGTATGTTGTCAAATATTAGTGCCGAGATGTTAGGTTGGGTTAGGTTAGGTAATATTACGTTATTGATGTATATGAAGGCCACACGGAGAGGTAGAGGCCAACTCGCCAGGAATGTTGTCAAATAGTACCGCCGAGATGATAGGTTGAGTTAGGTTAGGTTATATTACGTTATTTATGTATATAAAATTCCCACGGAGACGTAGAGGCCAACTCGCCAGGAATGTTGTCTAATATTACCGCCGAGATGATAGGTTGGGTTAGGTTAGGTTATATTACGTTATTGATGCATATGAAGGACCTACGGAGAGGTAGAGGCCAACTCGCCAGGTATGTTGTCAAATATTAGTGCCGAGATGTTAGGTTGGGTTACGTTAGGTAATATTACGTTATTTATGTATATAAAATTCCCACGGAGACGTAGAGGCCAACTCGCCAGGAATGTTGTCAAATATTACCGCCGAGATGATAGGTTGGGCTAGGTTAGGTTATATTACGTTATTGATGTATATAAAGGTACCACGGAAACATAGAGGCCAACAAGCCAGGAATGTTGTCAAATATTACCGCCGAGATGTTACGTTGGTTTAGGTTAGGTTAAATTACGTTATTGATGTATATGAAGGTCCCACTGAGAGGTAGAGGCCAACTCGCCAGGAATGTTGTCAAATATTAGTGCCGAGATGTTAGGTTGGGTTAGGTTAGGTAATATTACGTTATGGATGTATATGAAGGTCCCACGGTGACGTAGAGGCCAACTCGCCAGGAATGTTGTCAAATATTACCGCCGATGTGTTAGGTTGGGTTAGGTTAGGTTATACTACGTTATTGATGTATATGAAGACCCCACGGAGACGTAGAGGCCAACTCGCCAGGAATGTTGTCAAATATTAGTGCCGAGATCTTAGGTTGGGTTAGGTCAGGTAATATTATGTTATTGATGTATATGAAGGTCCCACGGAAACATGGAGGCCAACAACACAGGAATGTTGTCAAATATTACCGCCGAGATGTTATGTTGGTTTAGGTTAGGTTAAATTACGTTATTGATGTATATGAAGGTCCTACGGAGAGGTAGAGGCCAACTCTCCAGGAATGTTGTCAAATATAAGTGCCGAGATGTTGGGTTGGATTAGGTTAGGTAATATTACGTTATTGATGTATATGAAGATCCCACGGTGACGTAGAGGCCAACTCGCCAGGAATGTTGTCAAATATTACCGCCGATGTGTTAGGTTGGGTTAGGTTAGGTTATACAACGTTATTGATGTATATGAAGGCCCCACGGAGACGTATAGGCCTACTCGCCAGGAATGTTGTCAAATATTACCGCCGAGATGATAGGTTGGGTTAGGTTAGGTTATATTACGTTATTGATGTATATGAAGGCCACACGGAGAGGTAGAGGCCAACTCGCCAGGAATGTTGTCAAATATTACCGCCGAGATGATAGGTTGAGTTAGGTTAGGTTATATTACGTTATTTATGTATATAAAATTCCCACGGAGACGTAGAGGCCAACTCGCCAGGAATGTTGTCAAATATTACCGCCGAGATGATAGGTTGGGTTAGGTTAGGTTATATTACGTTATTGATGTATATGAAGGTCCTACGGAGAGGTAGAGGCCAACTCGCCAGGTATGTTGTCAAATATTAGTGCCGAGATGTTAGGTTGGGTTAGGTTAGGTAATATTACGTTATTGATGTATATGAAGGTCCCACGGTGACGTAGAGGCCAACTCGCCAGGAATGTTGTCAAATATTACCGCCGATGTGTTAGGTTGGGTTAGGTTAGGTTATACTACGTTATTGATGTATATGAAGGCCCCACGGAGACGTAGATGCCAACTCGCCAGGTATGTTGTCAAATATTACCGCCGAGATGTTAGGTTGGGTTAGGACAGGTAATATTATGTTATTGATGTATATGAAGGCCCCACGGAAACATGGAGGCCAACAAGACAGGAATGTTGTCAAATATTACCGCCGAGATGATAGGTTGGGCTAGGTTAGGTTATATTACGTTATTGATGTATATAAAGGTCCCACGGAAACATAGAGGCCAACAAGACAGGAATGTTGTCAAATATTACCGCCGAGATGTTACGTTGGTTTAGGTTAGGTTAAATTACGTTATTTATGTATATAAAAGTCCCACGGAGGCGTAGAGGTCAACTCGCCAGGAATGTTAAACATTACCGCCGAGATGATAGGTTGGGTTAGGTTAGGTTATATTACGTTATTGATGTATATGAAGGCCCCACGGAGACGTAGAGGCCAACTCGCGAGGAATGTTGTCAAACATTACCGCCGAGATGATAGGTTGGGTTAGGTTAGGTTATATTACGTTATTGATGTATATGAAGGCCCCACGGAGACGCAGAGGCCAACTCGCCAGGAATGTTGTCAAATATTACCGCCGAGATGTTACGTTGGTTTAGGTTAGGTTAAATTACGTTATTGATGTATATGAAGGTCCCACTGAGAGGTAGAGGCCAACTCGCCAGGAATGTTGTCAAATATTACCGCCGAGATGATAGGTTGGGTTAGGTTAGGTTATATTACGTTATTGATGTATATGAAGGTCCAACGGAGAGGTAGAGCCCAACTCGCCAGGTATGTTGTCAAATATTAGTGCCGAGATGTTAGGTTGGGTTAGGTTAGGTAATATTACGTTATTGATGTATATGAAGGTCCCACGGTGACGTAGAGGCCAACTCGCCAGGAATGTTGTCAAATATAACCGCCGATGTGTTAGGTTGGGTTAGGTTAGGTTATACTACGTTATTGATGTATATGAAGGACCCACGGAGACGTAGAGGCCAACTCGCCAGGAATGTTGTCAAATATAAGTGCCGAGATGTTGGGTTGGGTTAGGTTAGGTAATATTACGTTATTGATGTATATGAAGATCCCACGGTGACGTAGAGGCCAACTCGCCAGGAATGTTGTCAAATATTACCGCCGATGTGTTAGGTTGGGTTAGGTTAGGTTATACTACGTTATTGATGTATATGAATGCCCCACGGAGACGCAGAGGCCAACACGCCAGGAATGTTGTCAAATATTACCGCCGAGATGATAGGTTGGGTTAGGTTAGGTTATATTACGTTATTGATGTATATGAAGGTCCCACGGAGACGTAGAGGCCAACTCGCCAGGAATGTTGTCAAATATTACCGCCGAGATGATAGGTTGGGCTAGGTTAGGTTATATTACCTTATTGATGTATATAAAGGTCCCACGGAAACATAGAGGCGAACAAGCCAGGAATGTTGTCAAATATTACCGCCGAGATGTTACGTTGGTTTAGGTTAGGTTAAATTACGTTATTGATGTATATAAAAGTCCCACGGAGACGTAGAGGCCAACTCGTCAGGAATGTTGTCAAATATTACCGCCGATATGATAGGTTGGGTTAGGTTAGGTTATATTACGTTATTGATGTATATGAAGGCCACACGGAGAGGTAGAGGCCAACTCGCCAGGAATGTTGTCAAATATTACCGCCGAGATGATAGGTTGAGTTAGGTTAGGTTATATTACGTTATTTATGTATATAAAATTCCCACGGAGACGTAGAGGCCAACTCGCCAGGAATGTTGTCAAATATTACCGCCGAGATGATAGGTTGGGTTAGGTTAGGTTATATTACGTTATTGATGTATATGAAGGTCCTACGGAGAGGTAGAGGCCAACTCGCCAGGTATGTTGTCAAATATTAGTGCCGAGATGTTAGGTTGGGTTAGGTTAGGTAATATTACGTTATTGATGTATATGAAGGTCCCACGGTGACGTAGAGGCCAACTCGCCAGGAATGTTGTCAAATATTACCGCCGATGTGTTAGGTTGGGTTAGGTTAGGTTATACTACGTTATTGATGTATATGAAGGCCCCACGGAGACGTAGATGCCAACTCGCCAGGAATGTTGTCAAATATTACCGCCGAGATGATAGGTTGGGTTAGGTTAGGTTATATTACGTTATTGATGTATATGAAGGTCCCACGGAGACGTAGTGGCCAACTCGCCAGGAATGTTGTCAAATATTACCGCCGAGATGATAGGTTGGGCTAGGTTAGGTTATATTACGTTATTGATGTATATAAAGGTCCCACGGAAACATAGAGGCCAACAAGCCAGGAATGTTGTCAAATATTACGGCCGAGATGTTAGGTTGGGTTAGGACAGGTAATATTATGTTATTGATGTATATGAAGGCCCCACGGAAACATGGAGGCCAACAAGACAGGAATGTTGTCAAATATTACCGCCGAGATGATAGGTTGGGCTAGGTTAGGTTATATTACGTTATTGATGTATATAAAGGTCCCACGGAAACATAGAGGCCAACAAGCCAGGAATGTTGTAAAATATTAGTGCCGAGATCTTAGGTTGGGTTAGGTTAGGTTATATTACGTTATTGATGTATATGAAGTTCCCACGGAGACGTAGAGGCCAACTCGCCAGGAATGTTGTCAAATATTAGTGCCGAGATTTTAGGTTGGGTTAGGTCAGGTAATATTATGTTATTGATGTATGTGAAGGTCCCACGGAAACATGGAGGCCAACAAGACAGGAATGTTGTCAAATATTACCGCCGAGATGTTATGTTGGTTTAGGTTAGGTTAAATTACGTTATTGATGTATATGAAGGTCCTACGGAGAGGTAGAGGCCAACTCGCCAGGAATGTTGTCAAATATAAGTGCCGAGATGTTGGGTTGGGTTAGGTTAGGTAATATTACGTTATTGATGTATATGAAGATCCCACGGTGACGTAGAGGCCAACTCGCCAGGAATGTTGTCAAATATTACCGCCGATGTGTTAGGTTGGGTTAGGTTAGGTTATATTACGTTATTGATGTATATGAAGGTCCCACGGAGACGTAGAGGCCAACTCGCCAGGAATGTTGTCAAATATTACCGCCGAGATGATAGGTTGGGCTAGGTTAGGTTATATTACCTTATTGATGTATATAAAGGTCCCACGGAAACATAGAGGCCAACAAGCCAGGAATGTTGTCAAATATTACCGACGAGATGTTACGTTGGTTTAGGTTAGGTTAAATTACGTTATTGATGTATATAAAAGTCCCACGGAGACGTAGAGGCCAACTCGTCAGGAATATTGTCAAATATTACCGCCGATATGATAGGTTGGGTTAGGTTAGGTTATATTACGTTATTGATGTATATGAAGGCCACACGGAGAGGTAGAGGCCAACTCGCCAGGAATGTTGTCAAATATTACCGCCGAGATGATAGGTTGAGTTAGGTTAGGTTATATTACGTTATTTATGTATATAAAATTCCCACGGAGACGTAGAGGCCAACTCGCCAGGAATGTTGTCAAATATTACCGCCGAGATGATAGGTTGGGTTAGGTTAGGTTATATTACGTTATTGATGTATATGAAGGTCCCACGGAGAGGTAGAGGCCAACTCGCCAGGTATGTTGTCAAATATTAGTGCCGAGATGTTAGGTTGGGTTAGGTTAGGTAATATTACGTTATGGATGTATATGAAGGTCCCACGGTGACGTAGAGGCCAACTCGCCAGGAATGTTGTCAAATATTACCGCCGATGTGTTAGGTTGGGTTAGGTTAGGTTATACTACGTTATTGATGTATATGATGACCCCACGGAGACGTAGAGGCCAACTCGCCAGGAATGTTGTCAAATATTAGTGCCGAGATCTTAGGTTGGGTTAGGTCAGGTAATATTATGTTATTGATGTATATGAAGGTCCCACGGAAACATGGAGGCCAACAAGACAGGAATGTTGTCAAATATTACCGCCGAGATGTTATGTTGGTTTAGGTTAGGTTAAATTACGTTATTGATGTATATGAAGGTCCTACGGAGAGGTAGAGTCCAACTCGCCAGGAATGTTGTCAAATATAAGTGCCGAGATATTGGGTTGGATTAGGTTAGGTAATATTACGTTATTGATGTATATGAAGATCCCACGGTGACGTAGAGGCCAACTCGCCAGGAATGTTGTCAAATATTACCGCCGATGTGTTAGGTTGGGTTAGGTTAGGTTATACAACGTTATTGATGTATATGAAGGCCCCACGGAGACGTATAGGCCTACTCGCCAGGAATGTTGTCAAATATTACCGCCGAGATGATAGGTTGAGTTAGGTTAGGTTATATTACGTTATTTATGTATATAAAATTCCCACGGAGACGTAGAGGCCAACTCGCCAGGAATGTTGTCAAATATTACCGCCGAGATGATAGGTTGGGTTAGGTTAGGTTATATTACGTTATTGATGTATATGCAGGTCCTACGGAGAGGTAGAGGCCAACTCGCCAGGTATGTTGTCAAATATTAGTGCCGAGATGTTAGGTTGGGTTAGGTTAGGTAATATTACGTTATTGATGTATATGAAGGTCCCACGGTGACGTAGAGGCCAACTCGCCAGGAATGTTGTCAAATATTACCGCCGATGTGTTAGGTTGGGTTAGGTTAGGTTATACTACGTTATTGATGTATATGAAGGCCCCACGGAGACGTAGATGCCAACTCGCCAGGTATGTTGTCAAATATTACCGCCGAGATGTTAGGTTGGGTTAGGACAGGTAATATTATGTTATTGATGTATATGAAGGCCCCACGGAAACATGGAGGCCAACAAGACAGGAATGTTGTCAAATATTACCGCCGAGATGATAGGTTGGGCTAGGTTAGGTTATATTACGTTATTGATGTATATAAAGGTCCCACGGAAACATAGAGGCCAACAAGCCAGGAATGTTGTCAAATATTACCGCCGAGATGTTACGTTGGTTTAGGTTAGGTTAAATTACGTTATTTATGTATATAAAAGTCCCACGGAGGCGTAGAGGCCAACTCGCCAGGAATGTTGTCAAACATTACCGCCGAGATGATAGGTTGGGTTAGGTTAGGTTATATTACGTTATTGATGTATATGAAGGCCCCACGGAGACGTAGAGGCCAACTCGCGAGGAATGTTGTCAAATATTACCGCCGAGATGATAGGTTGGGTTAGGTTAGGTTATATTACGTTATTGATGTATATGAAGGCCCCACGGAGACGCAGAGGCCAACTCGCCAGGAATGTTGTCAAATATTACCGCCGAGATGTTACGTTGGTTTAGGTTAGGTTAAATTACGTTATTGATGTATATAAAAGTCCCACGGAGGCGTAGAGGCCAACTCGCCAGGAATGTTGTCAAACATTACCGCCGAGATGATAGGTTGGGTTAGGTTAGGTTATATTACGTTATTGATGTATATGAAGGCCCCACGGAGACGTAGAGGCCAACTCGCCAGGAATGTTGTCAAATATTACCGCCCAGATGATAGGTTGGGTTTATTTTAGGGTATATTACGTTATTGATGTATATGAAGGTCCTACGGAGAGGTAGAGGCCAACTCGCCAGGTATGTTGCCAAATATTAGTGCCGAGATGTTAGGTTGGGTTAGGTTAGGTAATATCACGTTATTGATGTATATGAAGATCCCACGGTGACGTAGAGGCCAACTCGCCACGAATGTTGTCAAATATTACCTCCGAGATGATAGGTTGGGTTAGGTTAGGTTATATTACGTTATTGATGTATATGAAGGTCCCACGGAGAGGTAGAGGCCAACTCGCCAGGTATGTTGTCAAATATTAGTGCCGAGATGTTAGGTTGGGTTAGGTTAGGTAATATTACGTTATGGATGTATATGAAGGTCCCACGGTGACGTAGAGGCCAACTCGCCAGGAATGTTGTCAAATATTACCGCCGATGTGTTAGGTTGGGTTAGGTTAGGTTATACTACGTTATTGATGTATATGATGACCCCACGGAGACGTAGAGGCCAACTCGCCAGGAATGTTGTCAAATATTAGTGCCGAGATCTTAGGTTGGGTTAGGTCAGGTAATATTATGTTATTGATGTATATGAAGGTCCCACGGAAACATGGAGGCCAACAAGACAGGAATGTTGTCAAATATTACCGCCGAGATGTTATGTTGGTTTAGGTTAGGTTAAATTACGTTATTGATGTATATGAAGGTCCTACGGAGAGGTAGAGGCCAACTCGCCAGGAATGTTGTCAAATATAAGTGCCGAGATATTGGGTTGGATTAGGTTAGGTAATATTACGTTATTGATGTATATGAAGATCCCACGGTGACGTAGAGGCCAACTCGCCAGGAATGTTGTCAAATATTACCGCCGATGTGTTAGGTTGGGTTAGGTTAGGTTATACAACGTTATTGATGTATATGAAGGCCCCACGGAGACGTATAGGCCTACTCGCCAGGAATGTTGTCAAATATTACCGCCGAGATGATAGGTTGAGTTAGGTTAGGTTATATTACGTTATTTATGTATATAAAATTCCCACGGAGACGTAGAGGCCAACTCGCCAGGAATGTTGTCAAATATTACCGCCGAGATGATAGGTTGGGTTAGGTTAGGTTATATTACGTTATTGATGTATATGCAGGTCCTACGGAGAGGTAGAGGCCAACTCGCCAGGTATGTTGTCAAATATTAGTGCCGAGATGTTAGGTTGGGTTAGGTTAGGTAATATTACGTTATTGATGTATATGAAGGTCCCACGGTGACGTAGAGGCCAACTCGCCAGGAATGTTGTCAAATATTACCGCCGATGTGTTAGGTTGGGTTAGGTTAGGTTATACTACGTTATTGATGTATATGAAGGCCCCACGGAGACGTAGATGCCAACTCGCCAGGTATGTTGTCAAATATTACCGCCGAGATGTTAGGTTGGGTTAGGACAGGTAATATTATGTTATTGATGTATATGAAGGCCCCACGGAAACATGGAGGCCAACAAGACAGGAATGTTGTCAAATATTACCGCCGAGATGATAGGTTGGGCTAGGTTAGGTTATATTACGTTATTGATGTATATAAAGGTCCCACGGAAACATAGAGGCCAACAAGCCAGGAATGTTGTCAAATATTACCGCCGAGATGTTACGTTGGTTTAGGTTAGGTTAAATTACGTTATTTATGTATATAAAAGTCCCACGGAGGCGTAGAGGCCAACTCGCCAGGAATGTTGTCAAACATTACCGCCGAGATGATAGGTTGGGTTAGGTTAGGTTATATTACGTTATTGATGTATATGAAGGCCCCACGGAGACGTAGAGGCCAACTCGCGAGGAATGTTGTCAAATATTACCGCCGAGATGATAGGTTGGGTTAGGTTAGGTTATATTACGTTATTGATGTATATGAAGGCCCCACGGAGACGCAGAGGCCAACTCGCCAGGAATGTTGTCAAATATTACCGCCGAGATGTTACGTTGGTTTAGGTTAGGTTAAATTACGTTATTGATGTATATGAAGGTCCCACTGAGAGGTAGAGGCCAACTCGCCAGGAATGTTGTCAAATATTAGTGCCGAGATGTTAGGTTGGGTTAAGTTAGGTAATATTACGTTATTGATGTATATAAAATTCCCACGGAGACGTAGAGGCCAACTCGCCAGGAATGTTGTAAAATATTAGTGCCGAGATCTTAGGTTGGGTTAGGTTAGGTTATATTACGTTATTGATGTATATGAAGTTCCCACGGAGACGTAGAGGCCAACTCGCCAGGAATGTTGTCAAATATTACCGCCGATGTGTTAGGTTGGGTTAGGTTAGGTTATACTACGTTATTGATGTATATGAAGGCCCCACGGAGACGTAGATGCCAACTCGCCAGGAATGTTGTCAAATATTACCTCCGACATGATAGGTTGGGTTAGGTTAGGTTATATTACGTTATTGATGTATATGAAGGTCCCACGGGGACGTAGAGGCCAACTCGCCAGGAATGTTGTCAAATATTACCGCCGAGATGATAGGTTGGGCTAGGTTAGGTTATATTACGTTATTGATGTATATAAAGGTCCCACGGAAACATAGAGGCCAACAAGCCAGGAATGTTGTCAAATATTACCGCCGAGATGTTAGGTTGGGTTAGGACAGGTAATATTATGTTATTGATGTATATGAAGGCCCCACGGAAACATGGAGGCCAACAAGACAGGAATGTTGTCAAATATTACCGCCGAGATGATAGGTTGGGCTAGGTTAGGTTATATTACGTTATTGATGTATATAAAGGTCCCACGGAAACATAGAGGCCAACAAGCCAGGAATGTTGTCAAATATTACCGCCGAGATGTTACGTTGGTTTAGGTTAGGTTAAATTACGTTATTGATGTATATAAAAGTCCCACGGAGGCGTAGAGGCCAACTCGCCAGGAATGTTGTCAAACATTACCGCCGCGATGATAGGTTGGGTTAGTTTAGGTTATATTACGTTATTGATGTATATGAAGGCCCCACAGAGACGTAGAGGTCAACTCGCCAGGAATGTTGTCAAATATTACCGCCGAGATGATAGGTTGGGTTAGGTTAGGTTATATTACGTTATAGATGTATATGAAGGCCCCACGGAGACGTAGAGGCCAACTCGCCAGGAATGTTGTCAAATATTACCGCCGAGATGTTACGTTGGTTTAGTTTAGGTTAAATTACGTTATTGATGTATATGAAGGTCCCACTGAGAGGTAGAGGCCAACTCGCCAGGAATGTTGTCAAATATTAGTGCCGAGATGTTAGGTTGGGTTAAGTTAGGTAATATTACGTTATTGATGTATATAAAATTCCCACAAAGACGTAGAGGCCAACTCGCCAGGAATGTTGTAAAATATTAGTGCCGAGATCTTAAGTTGGGTTAGGTTAGGTTATATTACGTTATTGATGTATATGTAGATCCCACGGTGACGTAGAGGCCAACTCGCCACGAATGTTGTCAAATATTACCGCCGATGTGTTAGGTTGGGTTAGGTTAGGTTATACTACGTTATTGATGTATATGAAGGCCTCGCGGAGACGTAGATGCCAACTCGCCAGGAATGTTGTCAAAATATTACCGCCGAGATGTTCGGTTGGGTTAGGACAGGTAATATTATGTTATTGATGTATATGAAGGCCCCACGGAAACATGGAGGCCAACAAGACAGGAATGTTGTCAAATATTACCGCCGAGACGATAGGTTGGGTTAGGTTAGGTTATATTACGTTATTGATGTATATGAAGGTCCCACGGAGACGTAGAGGCCAACTCGCCAGGAATGTTGTCAAATATTACCGCCGAGATGATAGGTTGGGCTAGGTTAGGTTATATTACGTTATTGATGTATATAAAGGTCCCACGGAAACATAGAGGCCAACAAGCCAGGAATGTTGTCAAATATTACCGCCGAGATGTTAGGTTGGGTTAGGACAGGTAATATTATGTTATTGATGTATATGAAGGCCCCACGGAAACATGGAGGCCAACAAGACAGGAATGTTGTCAAATATTACCGCCGAGATGATAGGTTGGGCTAGGTTAGGTTATATTACGTTATTGATGTATATAAAGGTCCCACAGAAACATAGAGGCCAACAAGTCAGGAATGTTGTCAAATATTACCGCCGAGATGATACGTTGGTTTAGGTTAGGTTAAGTTACGTTATTGATGTATATAAAAGTCCCACGGAGGCGTAGAGGCCAACTCGCCAGGAATGTTGTCAAACATTACCGCCGCGATGATAGGTTGGGTTAGTTTAGGTTATATTACGTTATTGGTGTCTATGAAGGCCCCACGGAGACGTAGAGGCCAACTCGCCAGGAATGTTGTCAAATATTACCGCCGAGATGATAGGTTGGGTTAGGTTAGGTTATATTACGTTATTGATGTATATGAAGTCCCCACGGGACGTAGAGGCCAACTCGCCAGGAATGTTGTCAAATATTACCGCCGAGATGTTCCGTTGGTTTAGGTTAGGTTAAATTACGTTATTGATGTATATGAAGGTCCCACTGAGATGTAGAGGCCAACTCGCCAGGAATGTTGTCAAATATTAGTGCCGAGATGTTAGGTTGGGTTAAGTTAGGTAATATTACGTTATTGATGTATATAAAATTCCCACGCAGACGTAGAGGCCAACTCGCCAGGAATGTTGTAAAATATTAGTGCCGAGATCTTAGGTTGGGTTAGGTTAGGTTATATTACGTTATTGATGTATATGAAGTTCCCACGGAGACGTAGAGGCCAACTCGCCAGGAATGTTGTCAAATATTAGTGCCGAGATCTTAGGTTGGGTTAGGTCAGGTAATATTATGTTATTGATGTATATGAAGGTCCCACGGAAACATGGAGGCCAACTCGCCAGGAATGTTGTCAAATATTACCGCCGAGATGTTAGGTTGGGTTAGGACAGGTAATATTATGTTATTGATGTATATGAAGGCCCCACGGAAACATGGAGGCCAATAAGACAGGAATGTTGTCAAATATTACCGCCGAGATGATAGGTTGGGTTAGGTTAGGTTATATTACGTTATAGATGTATATGAAGGCCCCACGGAGACGTAGAGGCCAACTCGCCAGGAATGTTGTCAAATATTACCGCCGAGATGTTACGTTGGTTTAGGTTAGGTTAAATTACGTTATTGATGTATATGAAGGTCCCACTGAGAGGTAGAGGCCAACTCGCCAGGAATGTTGTCAAATATTAGTGCCGAGATGTTAGGTTGGGTTAAGTTAGGTAATATTACGTTATTGATGTATATAAAATTCCCACAGAGACGTAGAGGCCAACTCGCCAGGAATGTTGTAAAATATTAGTGCCGAGATCTTAGGTTGGGTTAGGTTAGGTTATATTACGTTATTGATGTATATGAAGTTCCCACGGAGACGTAGAGGCCAACTCGCTAGGAATGTTGTCAAATATTAGTGCCGAGATCTTAGGTTGGGTTAGGTCAGGTAATATTATGTTATTGATGTATATGAAGGTCCCACGGAAACATGGAGGCCAACTCGCCAGGAATGTTGTAAAATATTAGTGCCGAGATCTTAAGTTGGGTTAGGTTAGGTTATATTACGTTATTGATGTATATGAAGATCCCACGGTGACGT
Organism: Xylocopa violacea; assembly: GCA_963969225.1. NCBI lineage: Eukaryota > Metazoa > Arthropoda > Insecta > Hymenoptera > Apidae > Xylocopa > Xylocopa violacea. Next base: position 3,720,190 of record CAXAJV010001114.1, read on the forward strand.
AGAGGCCAACTCGCCACGAATGTTGTCAAATATTACCGCCGATGTGTTAGGTTGGGTTAGGTTAGGTTATATTACGTTATAGATGTATATGAAGGCCCCACGGAGACGTAGAGGCCAACTCGCCAGGAATGTTGTCAAATATTACCGCCGAGATGTTACGTTGGTTTAGGTTAGGTTAAATTACGTTATTGATGTATATGAAGATCCCACGGTGACGTAGAGGCCAACTCGCCAGGAATGTTGTCAAATATTACCGCCGATGTGTTAGGTTGGGTTAGGTTAGGTTGTACAACGTTATTGATGTATATGAAGGCCCCACGGAGACGTATAGGCCTACTCGCCAGGAATGTTGTCAAATATTACCGCCGAGGTGATAGGTTGGGTTAGGTTAGGTAATATTACGTTATTGATGTATATGAAGGTCCCACGGTGACGTAGAGGCCAACTCGCCAGGAATGTTGTCAAATATTACCGCCGATGTGTTAGGTTGGGTTAGGTTAGGTTATACTACGTTATTGATGTATATGAAGGCCCCACGGAGACGTAGATGCCAACTCGCCAGGTATGTTGTCAAATATTACCGCCGAGATGTTAGGTTGGGTTAGGACAGGTAATATTATGTTATTGATGTATATGAAGGCCCCACGGAAACATGGAGGCCAACAAGACAGGAATGTTGTCAAATATTACCGCCGAGATGATAGGTTGGGATAGGTTAGGTTATATTACGTTATTGATGTATATAAAGGTCCCACGGAAACATAGAGGCCAACAAGCCAGGAATGTTGTCAAATATTACCGCCGAGATGTTACGTTGGTTTAGGTTAGGTTAAATTACGTTATTGATGTATATGAAGGTCCCACTGAGAGGTAGAGGCCAACTCGCCAGGAATGTTGTCAAATATTAGTGCCGAGATGTTAGGTTGGGTTAAGTTAGGTAATATTACGTTATTGATGTATATAAAATTCCCACGGAGACGTAGAGGCCAACTCGCCAGGAATGTTGTAAAATATTAGTGCCGAGATCTTAGGTTGGGTTAGGTTAGGTTATATTACGTTATTGATGTATATGAAGTTCCCACGGAGACGTAGAGGCCAACTCGCCAGGAATGTTGTCAAATATTACCGCCGATGTGTTAGGTTGGGTTAGGTTAGGTTATACTACGTTATTGATGTATATGAAGGCCCCACGGAGACGTAGATGCCAACTCGCCAGGAATGTTGTCAAATATTACCGCCGAGATGTTAGGTTGGGTTAGGACAGGTAATATTATGTTATTGATGTTTATGAAGGCCCCACGGAAACATGGAGGCCAATAAGACAGGAATGTTGTCAAATATTACCGCCGAGATGATAGGTTGGGTTAGGTTAGGTTATATTACGTTATAGATGTATATGAAGGCCCCACGGAGACGTAGAGGCCAACTCGCCAGGAATGTTGTCAAATATTACCGCCGAGATGTTACGTTGGTTTAGGTTAGGTTAAATTACGTTATTGATGTATATGAAAGTCCCACTGAGAGGTAGAGGCCAACTCGCCAGGAATGTTGTCAAATATTAGTGCCGAGATGTTACGTTGGGTTAAGTTAGGTAATATTACGTTATTGATGTATATAAAATTCCCACAGAGACGTAGAGGCCAACTCGCCAGGAATGTTGTAAAATATTAGTGCCGAGATCTTAAGTTGGGTTAGGTTAGGTTATATTACGTTATTGATGTATATGAAGATCCCACGGTGACGTAGAGGCCAACTCGCCACGAATGTTGTCAAATATTACCGCCGATGTGTTAGGTTGGGTTAGGTTAGGTTATATTACGTTATTTATGTATATAAAATTCCCACGGAGACGTAGAGGCCAACTCGCCAGGAATGTTGTCAAATATTACCGCCGAGATGATAGGTTGGGTTAGGTTAGGTTATATTACGTTATTGATGTATATGAAGGTCCTACGGAGAGGTAGAGGCCAACTCGCCAGGTATGTTGTCAAATATTAGTGCCGAGATGTTAGGTTGGGTTAGGTTAGGTAATATTACGTTATTGATGTATATGAAGGTCCCACGGTGACGTAGAGGCCAACTCGCCAGGAATGTTGTCAAATATTACCGCCGATGTGTTAGGTTGGGTTAGGTTAGGTTATACTACGTTATTGATGTATATGAAGGCCCCACGGAGACGTAGATGCCAACTCGCCAGGTATGTTGTCAAATATTACCGCCGAGATGTTAGGTTGGGTTAGGACAGGTAATATTATGTTATTGATGTATATGAAGGCACCACGGAAACATGGAGGCCAACAAGACAGGAATGTTGTCAAATATTACCGCCGAGATGATAGGTTGGGCTAGGTTAGGTTATATTACGTTATTGATGTATATAAAGGTCCCACGGAAACATAGAGGCCAACAAGACAGGAATGTTGTCAAATATTACCGCCGAGATGTTACGTTGGTTTAGGTTAGGTTAAATTACGTTATTTATGTATATAAAAGTCCCACGGAGGCGTAGAGGTCAACTCGCCAGGAATGTTAAACATTACCGCCGAGATGATAGGTTGGGTTAGGTTAGGTTATATTACGTTATTGATGTATATGAAGGCCCCACGGAGACGTAGAGGCCAACTCGCGAGGAATGTTGTCAAATATTACCGCCGAGATGATAGGTTGGGTTAGGTTAGGTTATATTACGTTATTGATGTATATGAAGGCCCCACGGAGACGCAGAGGCCAACTCGCCAGGAATGTTGTCAAATATTACCGCCGAGATGTTACGTTGGTTTAGGTTAGGTTAAATTACGTTATTGATGTATATGAAGGTCCCACTGAGAGGTAGAGGCCAACTCGCCAGGAATGTTGTCAAATATTAGTGCCGAGATGTTAGGTTGGGTTAAGTTAGGTAATATTACGTTATTGATGTATATAAAATTCCCACGGAGACGTAGAGGCCAACTCGCCAGGAATGTTGTAAAATATTAGTGCCGAGATCTTAGGTTGGGTTAGGTTAGGTTATATTACGTTATTGATGTATATGAAGTTCCCACGGAGACGTAGAGGCCAACTCGCCAGGAATGTTGTCAAATATTACCGCCGATGTGTTAGGTTGGGTTAGGTTAGGTTATACTACGTTATTGATGTATATGAAGGCCCCACGGAGACGTAGATGCCAACTCGCCAGGAATGTTGTCAAATATTACCGCCGAGATGTTAGGTTGGGTTAGGACAGGTAATATTATGTTATTGATGTTTATGAAGGCCCCACGGAAACATGGAGGCCAATAAGACAGGAATGTTGTCAAATATTACCGCCGAGATGATAGGTTGGGTTAGGTTAGGTTATATTACGTTATAGATGTATATGAAGGCCCCACGGAGACGTAGAGGCCAACTCGCCAGGAATGTTGTCAAATATTACCGCCGAGATGTTACGTTGGTTTAGGTTAGGTTAAATTACGTTATTGATGTATATGAAAGTCCCACTGAGAGGTAGAGGCCAACTCGCCAGGAATGTTGTCAAATATTAGTGCCGAGATGTTACGTTGGGTTAAGTTAGGTAATATTACGTTATTGATGTATATAAAATTCCCACAGAGACGTAGAGGCCAACTCGCCAGGAATGTTGTAAAATATTAGTGCCGAGATCTTAAGTTGGGTTAGGTTAGGTTATATTACGTTATTGATGTATATGAAGATCCCACGGTGACGTAGAGGCCAACTCGCCACGAATGTTGTCAAATATTACCGCCGATGTGTTAGGTTGGGTTAGGTTAGGTTATATTACGTTATTTATGTATATAAAATTCCCACGGAGACGTAGAGGCCAACTCGCCAGGAATGTTGTCAAATATTACCGCCGAGATGATAGGTTGGGTTAGGTTAGGTTATATTACGTTATTGATGTATATGAAGGTCCTACGGAGAGGTAGAGGCCAACTCGCCAGGTATGTTGTCAAATATTAGTGCCGAGATGTTAGGTTGGGTTAGGTTAGGTAATATTACGTTATTGATGTATATGAAGGTCCCACGGTGACGTAGAGGCCAACTCGCCAGGAATGTTGTCAAATATTACCGCCGATGTGTTAGGTTGGGTTAGGTTAGGTTATACTACGTTATTGATGTATATGAAGGCCCCACGGAGACGTAGATGCCAACTCGCCAGGTATGTTGTCAAATATTACCGCCGAGATGATAGGTTGAGTTAGGTTAGGTTATATTACGTTATTTATGTATATAAAATTCCCACGGAGACGTAGAGGCCAACTCGCTAGGAATGTTGTCAAATATTAGTGCCGAGATCTTAGGTTGGGTTAGGTCAGGTAATATTATGTTATTGATGTATATGAAGGTCCCACGGAAACATGGAGGCCAACTCGCCAGGAATGTTGTAAAATATTAGTGCCGAGATCTTAAGTTGGGTTAGGTTAGGTTATATTACGTTATTGATGTATATGAAGATCCCACGGTGACGTAGAGGCCAACTCGCCACGAATGTTGTCAAATATTACCGCCGATGTGTTAGGTTGGGTTAGGTTAGGTTATATTACGTTATAGATGTATATGAAGGCCCCACGGAGACGTAGAGGCCAACTCGCCAGGAATGTTGTCAAATATTACCGCCGAGATGTTACGTTGGTTTAGGTTAGGTTAAATTACGTTATTGATGTATATGAAGATCCCACGGTGACGTAGAGGCCAACTCGCCAGGAATGTTGTCAAATATTACCGCCGATGTGTTAGGTTGGGTTAGGTTAGGTTGTACAACGTTATTGATGTATATGAAGGCCCCACGGAGACGTATAGGCCTACTCGCCAGGAATGTTGTCAAATATTACCGCCGAGGTGATAGGTTGGGTTAGGTTAGGTAATATTACGTTATTGATGTATATGAAGGTCCCACGGTGACGTAGAGGCCAACTCGCCAGGAATGTTGTCAAATATTACCGCCGATGTGTTAGGTTGGGTTAGGTTAGGTTATACTACGTTATTGATGTATATGAAGGCCCCACGGAGACGTAGATGCCAACTCGCCAGGTATGTTGTCAAATATTACCGCCGAGATGTTAGGTTGGGTTAGGACAGGTAATATTATGTTATTGATGTATATGAAGGCCCCACGGAAACATGGAGGCCAACAAGACAGGAATGTTGTCAAATATTACCGCCGAGATGATAGGTTGGGATAGGTTAGGTTATATTACGTTATTGATGTATATAAAGGTCCCACGGAAACATAGAGGCCAACAAGCCAGGAATGTTGTCAAATATTACCGCCGAGATGTTACGTTGGTTTAGGTTAGGTTAAATTACGTTATTGATGTATATGAAGGTCCCACTGAGAGGTAGAGGCCAACTCGCCAGGAATGTTGTCAAATATTAGTGCCGAGATGTTAGGTTGGGTTAAGTTAGGTAATATTACGTTATTGATGTATATAAAATTCCCACGGAGACGTAGAGGCCAACTCGCCAGGAATGTTGTAAAATATTAGTGCCGAGATCTTAGGTTGGGTTAGGTTAGGTTATATTACGTTATTGATGTATATGAAGTTCCCACGGAGACGTAGAGGCCAACTCGCCAGGAATGTTGTCAAATATTACCGCCGATGTGTTAGGTTGGGTTAGGTTAGGTTATACTACGTTATTGATGTATATGAAGGCCCCACGGAGACGTAGATGCCAACTCGCCAGGAATGTTGTCAAATATTACCGCCGAGATGTTAGGTTGGGTTAGGACAGGTAATATTATGTTATTGATGTTTATGAAGGCCCCACGGAAACATGGAGGCCAATAAGACAGGAATGTTGTCAAATATTACCGCCGAGATGATAGGTTGGGTTAGGTTAGGTTATATTACGTTATAGATGTATATGAAGGCCCCACGGAGACGTAGAGGCCAACTCGCCAGGAATGTTGTCAAATATTACCGCCGAGATGTTACGTTGGTTTAGGTTAGGTTAAATTACGTTATTGATGTATATGAAAGTCCCACTGAGAGGTAGAGGCCAACTCGCCAGGAATGTTGTCAAATATTAGTGCCGAGATGTTACGTTGGGTTAAGTTAGGTAATATTACGTTATTGATGTATATAAAATTCCCACAGAGACGTAGAGGCCAACTCGCCAGGAATGTTGTAAAATATTAGTGCCGAGATCTTAAGTTGGGTTAGGTTAGGTTATATTACGTTATTGATGTATATGAAGATCCCACGGTGACGTAGAGGCCAACTCGCCACGAATGTTGTCAAATATTACCGCCGATGTGTTAGGTTGGGTTAGGTTAGGTTATATTACGTTATTTATGTATATAAAATTCCCACGGAGACGTAGAGGCCAACTCGCCAGGAATGTTGTCAAATATTACCGCCGAGATGATAGGTTGGGTTAGGTTAGGTTATATTACGTTATTGATGTATATGAAGGTCCTACGGAGAGGTAGAGGCCAACTCGCCAGGTATGTTGTCAAATATTAGTGCCGAGATGTTAGGTTGGGTTAGGTTAGGTAATATTACGTTATTGATGTATATGAAGGTCCCACGGTGACGTAGAGGCCAACTCGCCAGGAATGTTGTCAAATATTACCGCCGATGTGTTAGGTTGGGTTAGGTTAGGTTATACTACGTTATTGATGTATATGAAGGCCCCACGGAGACGTAGATGCCAACTCGCCAGGTATGTTGTCAAATATTACCGCCGAGATGTTAGGTTGGGTTAGGACAGGTAATATTATGTTATTGATGTATATGAAGGCACCACGGAAACATGGAGGCCAACAAGACAGGAATGTTGTCAAATATTACCGCCGAGATGATAGGTTGGGCTAGGTTAGGTTATATTACGTTATTGATGTATATAAAGGTCCCACGGAAACATAGAGGCCAACAAGACAGGAATGTTGTCAAATATTACCGCCGAGATGTTACGTTGGTTTAGGTTAGGTTAAATTACGTTATTTATGTATATAAAAGTCCCACGGAGGCGTAGAGGTCAACTCGCCAGGAATGTTAAACATTACCGCCGAGATGATAGGTTGGGTTAGGTTAGGTTATATTACGTTATTGATGTATATGAAGGCCCCACGGAGACGTAGAGGCCAACTCGCGAGGAATGTTGTCAAATATTACCGCCGAGATGATAGGTTGGGTTAGGTTAGGTTATATTACGTTATTGATGTATATGAAGGCCCCACGGAGACGCAGAGGCCAACTCGCCAGGAATGTTGTCAAATATTACCGCCGAGATGTTACGTTGGTTTAGGTTAGGTTAAATTACGTTATTGATGTATATGAAGGTCCCACTGAGAGGTAGAGGCCAACTCGCCAGGAATGTTGTCAAATATTAGTGCCGAGATGTTAGGTTGGGTTAAGTTAGGTAATATTACGTTATTGATGTATATAAAATTCCCACGGAGACGTAGAGGCCAACTCGCCAGGAATGTTGTAAAATATTAGTGCCGAGATCTTAGGTTGGGTTAGGTTAGGTTATATTACGTTATTGATGTATATGAAGTTCCCACGGAGACGTAGAGGCCAACTCGCCAGGAATGTTGTCAAATATTACCGCCGATGTGTTAGGTTGGGTTAGGTTAGGTTATACTACGTTATTGATGTATATGAAGGCCCCACGGAGACGTAGATGCCAACTCGCCAGGAATGTTGTCAAATATTACCGCCGAGATGTTAGGTTGGGTTAGGACAGGTAATATTATGTTATTGATGTTTATGAAGGCCCCACGGAAACATGGAGGCCAATAAGACAGGAATGTTGTCAAATATTACCGCCGAGATGATAGGTTGGGTTAGGTTAGGTTATATTACGTTATAGATGTATATGAAGGCCCCACGGAGACGTAGAGGCCAACTCGCCAGGAATGTTGTCAAATATTACCGCCGAGATGTTACGTTGGTTTAGGTTAGGTTAAATTACGTTATTGATGTATATGAAAGTCCCACTGAGAGGTAGAGGCCAACTCGCCAGGAATGTTGTCAAATATTAGTGCCGAGATGTTACGTTGGGTTAAGTTAGGTAATATTACGTTATTGATGTATATAAAATTCCCACAGAGACGTAGAGGCCAACTCGCCAGGAATGTTGTAAAATATTAGTGCCGAGATCTTAAGTTGGGTTAGGTTAGGTTATATTACGTTATTGATGTATATGAAGATCCCACGGTGACGTAGAGGCCAACTCGCCACGAATGTTGTCAAATATTACCGCCGATGTGTTAGGTTGGGTTAGGTTAGGTTATATTACGTTATTTATGTATATAAAATTCCCACGGAGACGTAGAGGCCAACTCGCCAGGAATGTTGTCAAATATTACCGCCGAGATGATAGGTTGGGTTAGGTTAGGTTATATTACGTTATTGATGTATATGAAGGTCCTACGGAGAGGTAGAGGCCAACTCGCCAGGTATGTTGTCAAATATTAGTGCCGAGATGTTAGGTTGGGTTAGGTTAGGTAATATTACGTTATTGATGTATATGAAGGTCCCACGGTGACGTAGAGGCCAACTCGCCAGGAATGTTGTCAAATATTACCGCCGATGTGTTAGGTTGGGTTAGGTTAGGTTATACTACGTTATTGATGTATATGAAGGCCCCACGGAGACGTAGATGCCAACTCGCCAGGTATGTTGTCAAATATTACCGCCGAGATGATAGGTTGAGTTAGGTTAGGTTATATTACGTTATTTATGTATATAAAATTCCCACGGAGACGTAGAGGCCAACTCGCCAGGAATGTTGTCAAATATTACCGCCGAGATGATAGGTTGGGTTAGGTTAGGTTATATTACGTTATTGATGTATATGAAGGTCCTACGGAGAGGTAGAGGCCAACTCGCCAGGTATGTTGTCAAATATTAGTGCCGAGATGTTAGGTTGGGTTAGGTTAGGTAATATTACGTTATTGATGTATATGAAGGTCCCACGGTGACGTAGAGGCCAACTCGCCAGGAATGTTGTCAAATATTACCGCCGATGTGTTAGGTTGGGTTAGGTTAGGTTATACTACGTTATTGATGTATATGAAGGCCCCACGGAGACGTAGATGCCAACTCGCCAGGTATGTTGTCAAATATTACCGCCGAGATGTTAGGTTGGGTTAGGACAGGTAATATTATGTCATTGATGTATATGAAGGCCCCACGGAAACATGGAGGCCAACAAGACAGGAATGTTGTCAAATATTACCGCCGAGATGATAGGTTGGGCTAGGTTAGGTTATATTACGTTATTGATGTATATAAAGGTCCCACGGAAACATAGAGGCCAACAAGACAGGAATGTTGTCAAATATTACCGCCGAGATGTTACGTTGGTTTAGGTTCGGTTAAATTACGTTATTTATGTATATAAAAGTCCCACGGAGGCGTAGAGGTCAACTCGCCAGGAATGTTAAACATTACCGCCGAGATGATAGGTTGGGTTAGGTTAGGTTATATTACGTTATTGATGTATATGAAGGCCCCACGGAGACGTAGAGGCCAACTCGCGAGGAATGTTGTCAAATATTACCGCCGAGATGATAGGTTGGGTTAGGTTAGGTTATATTACGTTATTGATGTATATGAAGGCCCCACGGAGACGCAGAGGCCAACTCGCCAGGAATGTTGTCAAATATTACCGCCGAGATGTTACGTTGGTTTAGGTTAGGTTAAATTACGTTATTGATGTATATGAAGGTCCCACTGAGAGGTAGAGGCCAACTCGCCAGGAATGTTGTCAAATATTAGTGCCGAGATGTTAGGTTGGGTTAAGTTAGGTAATATTACGTTATTGATGTATATAAAATTCCCACAGAGACGTAGAGGCCAACTCGCCAGGAATGTTGTAAAATATTAGTGCCGAGATCTTAAGTTGGGTTAGGTTAGGTTATATTACGTTATTCATGTATATGAAGATCCCACGGTGACGTAGAGGCCAACTCGCCACGAATGTTGTCAAATATTACCGCCGATGTGTTAGGTTGGGTTAGGTTAGGTTATATTACGTTATAGATGTATATGAAGGCCCCACGGAGACGTAGAGGCCAACTCGCCAGGAATGTTGTCAAATATTACCGCCGAGATGTTACGTTGGTTTAGGTTAGGTTAAATTACGTTATTGATGTATATGAAGATCCCACGGTGACGTAGAGGCCAACTCGCCAGGAATGTTGTCAAATATTACCGCCGATGTGTTAGGTTGGGTTAGGTTAGGTTATACAACGTTATTGATGTATATGAAGGCCCCACGGAGACGTATAGGCCTACTCGCCAGGAATGTTGTCAAATATTACCGCCGAGATGATAGGTTGGGTTAGGTTAGGTTATATTACGTTATTGATGTATATGAAGGCCACACGGAGAGGTAGAGGCCAACTCGCCAGGAATGTTGTCAAATATTACCGCCGAGATGATAGGTTGAGTTAGGTTAGGTTATATTACGTTATTTATGTATATAAAATTCCCACGGAGACGTAGAGGCCAACTCGCCAGGAATGTTGTCAAATATTACCGCCGAGATGATAGGTTGGGTTAGGTTAGGTTATATTACGTTATTGATGTATATGAAGGTCCTACGGAGAGGTAGAGGCCAACTCGCCAGGTATGTTGTCAAATATTAGTGCCGAGATGTTAGGTTGGGTTAGGTTAGGTAATATTACGTTATTGATGTATATGAAGGTCCCACGGTGACGTAGAGGCCAACTCGCCAGGAATGTTGTCAAATATTACCGCCGATGTGTTAGGTTGGGTTAGGTTAGGTTATACTACGTTATTGATGTATATGAAGGCCCCACGGAGACGTAGATGCCAACTCGCCAGGTATGTTGTCAAATATTACCGCCGAGATGTTAGGTTGGGTTAGGACAGGTAATATTATGTCATTGATGTATATGAAGGCCCCACGGAAACATGGAGGCCAACAAGACAGGAATGTTGTCAAATATTACCGCCGAGATGATAGGTTGGGCTAGGTTAGGTTATATTACGTTATTGATGTATATAAAGGTCCCACGGAAACATAGAGGCCAACAAGACAGGAATGTTGTCAAATATTACCGCCGAGATGTTACGTTGGTTTAGGTTCGGTTAAATTACGTTATTTATGTATATAAAAGTCCCACGGAGGCGTAGAGGTCAACTCGCCAGGAATGTTAAACATTACCGCCGAGATGATAGGTTGGGTTAGGTTAGGTTATATTACGTTATTGATGTATATGAAGGCCCCACGGAGACGTAGAGGCCAACTCGCGAGGAATGTTGTCAAATATTACCGCCGAGATGATAGGTTGGGTTAGGTTAGGTTATATTACGTTATTGATGTATATGAAGGCCCCACGGAGACGCAGAGGCCAACTCGCCAGGAATGTTGTCAAATATTACCGCCGAGATGTTACGTTGGTTTAGGTTAGGTTAAATTACGTTATTGATGTATATGAAGGTCCCACTGAGAGGTAGAGGCCAACTCGCCAGGAATGTTGTCAAATATTAGTGCCGAGATGTTAGGTTGGGTTAAGTTAGGTAATATTACGTTATTGATGTATATAAAATTCCCACGGAGACGTAGAGGCCAACTCGCCAGGAATGTTGTAAAATATTAGTGCCGAGATCTTAGGTTGGGTTAGGTTAGGTTATATTACGTTATTGATGTATATGAAGTTCCCACGGAGACGTAGAGGCCAACTCGCCAGGAATGTTGTCAAATATTACCGCCGATGTGTTAGGTTGGGTTAGGTTAGGTTATACTACGTTATTGATGTATATGAAGGCCCCACGGAGACGTAGATGCCAACTCGCCAGGAATGTTGTCAAATATTACCGCCGAGATGATAGGTTGGGTTAGGTTAGGTTATATTACGTTATTGATGTATATGAAGGTCCCTCGGAGACGTAGAGGCCAACTCGCCAGGAATGTTGTCAAATATTACCGCCGAGATGATAGGTTGGGCTAGGTTAGGTTATATTACGTTATTGATGTATATAAAGGTCCCACGGAAACATAGAGGCCAACAAGCCAGGAATGTTGTCAAATATTACCGCCGAGATGTTACGTTGGTTTAGGTTAGGTTAAATTACGTTATTTATGTATATAAAAGTCCCACGGAGGCGTAGAGGCCAACTCGCCAGGAATGTTGTCAAACATTACCGCCGAGATGATAGGTTGGGTTAGGTTAGGGTATATTACGTTATTGATGTGTATGAAGGTCCTACGGAGAGGTAGAGGCCAACTCGCCAGGTATGTTGTCAAATATTAGTGCCGAGATGTTAGGTTGGGTTAGGTTAGGTAAGATTACGTTATTGATGTATATGAAGATCCCACGGTGACGTAGAGGCCAACTCGCCACGAATGTTGTCAAATATTACCGCCGATGTGTTAGGTTGGGTTAGGACAGGTAATATTATGTTATTGATGTATATGAAGGCCCCACGGAAACATGGAGGCCAACAAGACAGGAATGTTGTCAAATATTACCGCCGAGACGATAGGTTGGGCTAGGTTAGGTTATATTACGTTATTGATGTATATAAAGGTCCCACGGATACATAGAGGCCAACAAGCCAGGAATGTTGTCAAATATTACCGTCGAGATGTTACGTTGGTTTAGGTTAGGTTAAATTACGTTATTGATGTATATAAAAGTCCCACGGAGGCGTAGAGGCCAACTCGCCAGGAATGTTGTCAAACATTACCGCCGAGATGATAGGTTGGGTTAGTTTAGGTTATATTACGTTATTGGTGTCTATGAAGGCCCCACGGAGACGTAGAGGCCAACTCGCCAGGAATGTTGTCAAATATTACCGTCGAGATGATAGGTTGGGTTAGGTTAGGTTATATTACGTTATTGATGTATATGAAGTCCCCACGGAGACGTAGAGGCCAACTCGCCAGGAATGTTGTCAAATATTACCGCCGAGATGTTCCGTTGGTTTAGGTTAGGTTAAATTACGTTATTGATATATATGAAGGTCCCACTGAGAGGTAGAGGCCAACTCGCCAGGAATGTTGTCAAATATTAGTGCCGAGATGTTAGGTTGGGTTAAGTTAGGTAATATTACGTTATTGATGTATATAAAATTCCCACGCAGACGTAGAGGCCAACTCGCCAGGAATGTTGTAAAATATTAGTGCCGAGATCTTAGGTTGGGTTAGGTTAGGTTATATTACGTTATTGATGTATATGAAGTTCCCACGGAGACGTAGAGGCCAACTCGCCAGGAATGTTGTCAAATATTAGTGCCGAGATCTTAGGTTGGGTTAGGTCAGGTAATATTATGTTATTGATGTATATGAAGGTCCCACGGAAACATGGAGGCCAACTCGCCAGGAATGTTGTCAAATATTACCGCCGAGATGTTAGGTTGGGTTAGGACAGGTAATATTATGTTATTGATGTATATGAAGGCCCCACGGAAACATGGAGGCCAATAAGACAGGAATGTTGTCAAATATTACCGCCGAGATGATAGGTTGGGTTAGGTTAGGTTATATTACGTTATAGATGTATATGAAGGCCCCACGGAGACGTAGAGGCCAACTCGCCAGGAATGTTGTCAAATATTACCGCCGAGATGTTACGTTGGTTTAGGTTAGGTTAAATTACGTTATTGATGTATATGAAGGTCCCACTGAGAGGTAGAGGCCAACTCGCCAGGAATGTTGTCAAATATTAGTGCCGAGATGTTAGGTTGGGTTAAGTTAGGTAATATTACGTTATTGATGTATATAAAATTCCCACAGAGACGTAGAGGCCAACTCGCCAGGAATGTTGTAAAATATTAGTGCCGAGATCTTAGGTTGGGTTAGGTTAGGTTATATTACGTTATTGATGTATATGAAGTTCCCACGGAGACGTAGAGGCCAACTCGCCAGGAATGTTGTCAAATATTAGTGCCGAGATCTTAGGTTGGGTTAGGTCAGGTAATATTATGTTATTGATGTATATGAAGGTCCCACGGAAACATGGAGGCCAACTCGCCAGGAATGTTGTCAAATATTACCGCCGAGATGTTAGGTTGGGTTAGGACAGGTAATATTATGTTATTGATGTATATGAAGGCCCCACGGAAACATGGAGGCCAATAAGACAGGAATGTTGTCAAATATTACCGCCGAGATGATAGGTTGGGTTAGGTTAGGTTATATTACGTTATAGATGTATATGAAGGCCCCACGGAGACGTAGAGGCCAACTCGCCAGGAATGTTGTCAAATATTACCGCCGAGATGTTACGTTGGTTTAGGTTAGGTTAAATTACGTTATTGATGTATATGAAGGTCCCACTGAGAGGTAGAGGCCAACTCGCCAGGAATGTTGTCACATATTAGTGCCGAGATGTTAGGTTGGGTTAAGTTAGGTAATATTACGTTATTGATGTATATAAAATTCCCACAGAGACATAGAGGCCAACTCGCCAGGAATGTTGTAAAATATTAGTGCCGAGATCTTAAGTTGGGTTAGGTTAGGTTATATTACGTTATTGATGTATATGAAGATCCCACGGTGACGTAGAGGCCAACTCGCCACGAATGTTGTCAAATATTACCGCCGATGTGTTAGGTTGGGTTAGGTTAGGTTATATTACGTTATAGATGTATATGAAGGCCCCACGGAGACGTAGAGGCCAACTCGCCACGAATGTTGTCAAATATTACCGCCGAGATGTTACGTTGGTTTAGGTTAGGTTAAATTACGTTATTGATGTATATGAAGATCCCACGGTGACGTAGAGGCCAACTCGCCAGGAATGTTGTCAAATATTACCGCCGATGTGTTAGGTTGGGTTAGGTTAGGTTATACAACGTTATTGATGTATATGAAGGCCCCACGGAGACGTATAGGCCTACTCGCCAGGAATGTTGTCAAATATTACCGCCGAGATGATAGGTTGGGTTAGGTTAGGTTATATTACGTTATTGATGTATATGAAGGTCCTACGGAGAGGTAGAGGCCAACTCGCCAGGTATGTTGTCAAATATTAGTGCCGAGATGTTAGGTTGGGTTAGGTTAGGTAATATTACGTTATTGATGTATATGAAGGTCCCACGGTGACGTAGAGGCCAACTCGCCAGGAATGTTGTCAAATATTACCGCCGATGTGTTAGGTTGGGTTAGGTTAGGTTATACTACGTTATTGATGTATATGAAGGCCCCACGGAGACGTAGATGCCAACTCGCCAGGTATGTTGTCAAATATTACCGCCGAGATGTTAGGTTGGGTTAGGACAGGTAATATTATGTTATTGATGTATATGAAGGCCCCACGGAAACATGGAGGCCAACAAGACAGGAATGTTGTCAAATATTACCGCCGAGATGATAGGTTGGGCTAGGTTAGGTTATATTACGTTATTGATGTATATAAAGGTCCCACGGAAACATAGAGGCCAACAAGCCAGGAATGTTGTCAAATATTACCGCCGAGATGTTACGTTGGTTTAGGTTAGGTTAAATTACGTTATTTATGTATATAAAAGTCCCACGGAGGCGTAGAGGCCAACTCGCCAGGAATGTTGTCAAACATTACCGCCGAGATGATAGGTTGGGTTAGGTTAGGTTATATTACGTTATTGATGTATATGAAGGCCCCACGGAGACGTAGAGGCCAACTCGCGAGGAATGTTGTCAAATATTACCGCCGAGATGATAGGTTGGGTTAGGTTAGGTTATATTACGTTATTGATGTATATGAAGGCCCCACGGTGACGCAGAGGCCAACTCGCCAGGAATGTTGTCAAATATTACCGCCGAGATGTTACGTTGCTTTAGGTTAGGTTAAATTACGTTATTGATGTATATAAAAGTCCCACGGAGGCGTAGAGGCCAACTCGACAGGAATGTTGTCAAACATTACCGCCGAGATGATAGGTTGGGTTAGGTTAGGTTATATTACGTTATTGATGTATATGAAGGCCCCACGGAGACGTAGAGGCCAACTCGCCACGAATGTTGTCAAATATTACCGCCGATGTGTTAGGTTGGGTTAGGTTAGGTTATACTACGTTATTGATGTATATGAAGGCCCCACGGAGACGTAGATGCCAACTCGCCAGGAATGTTGTCAAAATATTACCGCCGAGATGTTAGGTTGGGTTAGGACAGGTAATATTATGTTATTGATGTATATGAAGGCCCCACGGAAACATGGAGGCCAACAAGACAGGAATGTTGTCAAATATTACCGCCGAGACGATAGGTTGGGCTAGGTTAGGTTATATTACGTTATTGATGTATATAAAGGTCCCACGGAAACATAGAGGCCAACAAGCCAGGAATGTTGTCAAATATTACCGCCGAGATGTTACGTTGGTTTAGGTTAGGTTAAATTACGTTATTGATGTATATAAAAGTCCCACGGAGGCGTAGAGGCCAACTCGCCAGGAATGTTGTCAAACATTACCGCCGAGATGATAGGTTGGGTTAGGTTAGGTTATATTACGTTATTGATGTATATGAAGGCCCCACGGAGACGTAGAGGCCAACTCGCCAGGAATGTTGTCAAATATTACCGCCGAGATGTTGCGTTGGTTTAGGTTAGGTTATATTACGTTATTGATGTATATGAAGTTCCCACGGAGACGTAGAGGCCAACTCGCCAGGAATGTTGTCAAATATTAGTGCCGAGATCTTAGGTTGGGTTAGGTCAGGTAATATTATGTTATTGATGTATATGAAGGTCCCACGGAAACATGGAGGCCAACAAGACAGGAATGTTGTCAATTATTACCGCCGAGATGTTAGGTTGGGTTAGGACAGGTAATATTATGTTATTGATGTATATGAAGGCCCCACGGAAACATGGAGGCCAACAAGACAGGAATGTTGTCAAATATTACCGCCGAGATGATACGTTGGGCTAGGTTAGGTTATATTACGTTATTGATGTATATAAAGGTCCCACGGAAACATAGAGGCCAACAAGCCAGGAATGCTGTCAAATATTACCGCCGAGATGTTACGTTGGTTTAGGTTAGGTTAAATTACGTTATTGATGTATATAAAAGTCCCACGGAGGCGTAGAGGCCAACTCGCCAGGAATGTTGTCAAACATTACCGCCGAGATGATAGGTTGGGTTAGGTTAGGTTATATTACGTTATTGATGTATATGAAGGCCCCACGGAGACGTAGAGGCCAACTCGCCAGGAATGTTGTCAAATATTACCGCCGATGTGTTAGGTTGGGTTAGGTTAGGTTATACTACGTTATTGATGTATATGAAGGCCCCACGGAGACGTAGATGCCAACTCGCCAGGAATGTTGTCAAATATTACCGCCGAGATGTTAGGTTGGGTTAGGACAGGTAATATTATGTTATTGATGTATATGAAGGCCCCACGGAAACATGGAGGCCAACAAGACAGGAATGTTTTCAAATATTACCGCCGAGATGATAGGTTGGGCTAGGTTAGGTTATATTACGTTATTGATGTATATAAAGGTCCCACAGAAATATAGAGGCCAACAAGTCAGGAATGTTGTCAAATATTACCGCCGAGATGTTACGTTGGTTTAGGTTAGGTTAAATTACGTTATTGATGTATATAAAAGTCCCACGGAGGCGTAGAGGCCAACTCGCCAGGAATGTTGTCAAACATTACCGCCGCGATGATAGGTTGGGTTAGTTTAGGTTATATTACGTTATTGATGTATATGAAGGCCCCACGGAGACGTAGAGGCCAACTCGCCAGGAATGTTGTCAAATATTACCGCCGAGATGATAGGTTGGGTTAGGTTAGGTTATATTACGTTATTGATGTATATGAAGTCCCCACGGAGACGTAGAGGCCAACTCGCCAGGAATGTTGTCAAATATTACCGCCGAGATGTTACGTTGGTTTAGGTTAGGTTAAATTACGTTATTGATGTATATGAAGGTCCCACTGAGAGGTAGAGGCCAACTCGCCAGGAATGTTGTCAAATATTAGTGCCGAGATGTTAGGTTGGGTTAAGTCAGGTAATATTACGTTATTGATGTATATAAAATTCCCACGGAGACGTAGAGGCCAACTCGCCAGGAATGTTGTCAAATATTAGTGCCGAGATCTTAGGTTGGGTTAGGTCAGGTAATATTATGTTATTGATGTATATGAAGGTCCCACGGAAACATGGAGGCCAACTCGCCAGGAATGTTGTCAAATATTACCGCCGAGATGTTAGGTTGGGTTAGGACAGGTAATATTATGTTATTGATGTATATGAAGGCCCCACGGAAACATGGAGGCCAACTCGACAGGAATGTTGTCAAACATTACCGCCGAGATGATAGGTTGGGTTAGGTTAGGTTATATTACGTTATTGATGTATATGAAGGCCCCACGGAGACGTAGAGGCCAACTCGCCAGGAATGTTGTCAAATATTACCGCCGAGATGATAGGTTGGGTTAGGTTAGGTTATATTACGTTATTGATGTATATGAAGGCCCCACGGAGACGTAGAGGCCAACTCGCCAGGAATGTTGTCAAATATTACCGCCGAGATGTTACGTTGGTTTAGGTTAGGTTATATTACGCTATTGATGTATATGAAGTTCCCACGGAGACGTAGAGTCCAACTCGCCAGGAATGTTGTCAAATATTAGTGCCGAGATCTTAGGTTGGGTTAGGTCAGGTAATATTATGTTATTGATGTATATGAAGGTCCCACGGAAACATGGAGGCCAACGAGACAGGAATGTTGTCAATTATTACCGCCGAGATGTTAGGTTGGGTTAGGACAGGTAATATTATGTTATTGATGTATATGAAGGCCCCACGGAAACATGGAGGCCAACAAGACAGGAATGTTGTCAAATATTACCGCCGAGATGATACGTTGGGCTAGGTTAGGTTATATTACGTTATTGATGTATATAAAGGTCCCACGGAAACATAGAGGCCAACAAGCCAGGAATGTTGTCAAATATTACCGCCGAGATGATAGGTTGGGTTAGGTTAGGTTATATTACGTTATTGATGTATATGAAGGTCCTACGGAGAGGTAGAGGCCAACTCGCCAGGTATGTTGTCAAATATTAGTGCCGAGATGTTAGGTTGGGTTAGGTTAGGTAATATTACGTTATTGATGTATATGAAGGTCCCACGGTGACGTAGAGGCCAACTCGCCAGGAATGTTGTCAAATATTACCGCCGATGTGTTAGGTTGGGTTAGGTTAGGTTATACTACGTTATTGATGTATATGAAGACCCCACGGAGACGTAGAGGCCAACTCGCCAGGAATGTTGTCAAATATTAGTGCCGAGATCTTAGGTTGGGTTAGGTCAGGTAATATTATGTTATTGATGTATATGAAGGTCCCACGGAAACATGGAGGCCAACAAGACAGGAATGTTGTCAAATATTACCGCCGAGATGTTATGTTGGTTTAGGTTAGGTTAAATTACGTTATTGATGTATATGAAGGTCCTACGTAGAGGTAGAGGCCAACTCGCCAGGAATGTTGTCAAATATAAGTGCCGAGATGTTGGGTTGGATTAGGTTAGGTAATATTACGTTATTGATGTATATAAAGGTCCCACGGAAACATAGAGGCCAACTCGCCAGGAATGTTGTCAAATATTACCGCCGATGTGTTAGGTTGGGTTAGGTTAGGTTATACAACGTTATTGATGTATATGAAGGCCCCACGGAGACGTATAGGCCTACTCGCCAGGAATGTTGTCAAATATTACCGCCGAGATGATAGGTTGGGTTAGGTTAGGTTATATTACGTTATTGATGTATATGAAGGCCACACGGAGAGGTAGAGGCCAACTCGCCAGGAATGTTGTCAAATATTACCGCCGAGATGATAGGTTGAGTTAGGTTAGGTTATATTACGTTATTTATGTATATAAAATTCCCACGGAGACGTAGAGGCCAACTCGCCAGGAATGTTGTCAAATATTACCGCCGAGATGATAGGTTGGGTTAGGTTAGGTTATATTACGTTATTGATGTATATGAAGGTCCTACGGAGAGGTAGAGGCCAACTCGCCAGGTATGTTGTCAAATATTAGTGCCGAGATGTTAGGTTGGGTTAGGTTAGGTAATATTACGTTATTGATGTATATGAAGGTCCCACGGTGACGTAGAGGCCAACTCGCCAGGAATGATGTCAAATATTACCGCCGATGTGTTAGGTTGGGTTAGGTTAGGTTATACTACGTTATTGATGTATATGAAGGCCCCACGGAGACGTAGATGCCAACTCGCCAGGAATGTTTACAAATATTACCGCCGAGATGTTAAGTTGGGTTAGGACATGTAATATTATGTTATTGATGTATATGAAGGCCCCACGGAAACATGGAGGCCAACAGGACAGGAATGTTGTCAAATATTACCGCCGAGATGATAGGTTGGGCTAGGTTAGGTTATATTACGTTATTGATGTATATAAAGGTCCCACGGAAACATAGAGGCCAACAAGCCAGGAATGTTGTCAAATATTACCGCCGAGATGTTACGTTGGTTTAGGTTAGGTTAAATTACGTTATTTATGTATATAAAAGTCCCACGGAGGCGTAGAGGCCAACTCGCCAGGAATGTTGTCAAACATTACCGCCGAGATGATAGGTTGGGTTAGGTTAGGTTATATTACGTTATTGATGTATATGAAGGCCCCACGGAGACGTGGAGGCCAACTCGCGAGGAATGTTGTCAAATATTACCGCCGAGATGATAGGTTGGGTTAGGTTAGGTTATATTACGTTATTGATGTATATGAAGACCCCACGGAGACGCAGAGGCCAACTCGCCAGGAATGTTGTCAAATATTACCGCCGAGATGTTACGTTGGTTTAGGTTAGGTTAAATTAAGTTATTGATGTATATGAAGGTCCCACTGAGAGGTAGAGGCCAACTCGCCAGGAATGTTGTCAAATATTAGTGCCGAGATGTCAGGTTGGGTTAAGTTAGGTAATATTACGTTATTGATGTATATAAAATTCCCACGGAGAGGTAGAGGCCAACTCGCCAGGAATGTTGTAAAATATTAGTGCCGAGATCTTAGGTTGGGTTAGGTTAGGTTATATTACGTTATTGATGTATATGAAGTTCCCACGGAGACGTAGAGGCCAACTCGCCAGGAATGTTGTCAAATATTACCGCCGATGTGTTAGGTTGGGTTAGGTTAGGTTATGCTACGTTATTGATGTATATGAAGGCCCCACGCAGACGTAGATGCCAACTCGCCAGGAATGTTGTCAAATATTACCGCCGAGATGATAGGTTGGGTTAGGTTAGGTTATATTACGTTATTGATGTATATGAAGGTCCCACGGAGACGTAGAGGCCAACTCGCCAGGAATGTTGTCAAATATTACCGCCGAGATGATAGGTTGGGCTAGGTTAGGTTATATTACGTTATTGATGTATATAAAGGTCCCACGGAAACATAGAGGCCAACAAGCCAGGAATGTTGTCAAATATTACCGCCGAGATGTTAGGTTGGGTTAGGACAGGTAATATTATGTTATTGATGTATATGAAGGCCCCACGGAAACATGGAGGCCAACAAGACAGGAATGTTGTCAAATATTACCGCCGAGATGATAGGTTGGGCTAGGTTAGGTTATATTACGTTATTGATGTATATAAAGGTCCCACGGAGACGTAGAGGCCAACTCGCCAGGAATGTTGTCAAATATTACCGCCGAGATGTTACGTTGGTTTAGGTTAGGTTAAATTACGTTATTGATGTATATGAAGGTCCCACTGAGAGGTAGAGGCCAACTCGCCAGGAATGTTGTCAAATATTAGTGCCGAGATGTTAGGTTGGGTTAAGTTAGGTAATATTACGTTATTGATGTATATAAAATTCCCACGGAGACGTAGAGGCCAACTCGCCAGGAATGTTGTCAAATATTAGTGCCGAGATCTTAGGTTGGGTTAGGTCAGGTAATATTATGTTATTGATGTATATGAAGGTCCCACGGAAACATGGAGGCCAACTCGCCAGGAATGTTGTCAAATATTACCGCCGAGATGTTAGGTTGGGTTAGGACAGGTAATATTATGTTATTGATGTATATGAAGGCCCCACGGAAACATGGAGGCCAACTCGACAGGAATGTTGTCAAACATTACCGCCGAGATGATAGGTTGGGTTAGGTTAGGTTATATTACGTTATTGATGTATATGAAGGCCCCACGGAAACATGGAGGCCAACAAGACAGGAATGTTGTCAAATATTACCGCCGAGATGTTATGTTGGTTTAGGTTAGGTTAAATTACGTTATTGATGTATATGAAGGTCCTACGGAGAGGTAGAGGCCAACTCGCCAGGAATGTTGTCAAATATAAGTGCCGAGATGTTGGGTTGGATTAGGTTAGGTAATATTACGTTATTGATGTATATGAAGATCCCACGGTGACGTAGAGGCCAACTCGCCAGGAATGTTGTCAAATATTACCGCCGATGTGTTAGGTTGGGTTAGGTTAGGTTATACAACGTTATTGATGTATATGAAGGCCCCACGGAGACGTATAGGCCTACTCGCCAGGAATGTTGTCAAATATTACCGCCGAGATGATAAGTTGGGTTAGGTTAGGTTATATTACGTCATTGATGTATATGAAGGCCACACGGAGAGGTAGAGGCCAACTCGCCAGGAATGTTGTCAAATATTACCGCCGAGATGATAGGTTGAGTTAGGTTAGGTTATATTACGTTATTTATGTATATAAAATTCCCACGGAGACGTAGAGGCCAACTCGCCAGGAATGTTGTCAAATATTACCGCCGAGATGATAGGTTGGGTTAGGTTAGGTTATATTACGTTATTGATGAATATGAAGGTCCTACGGAGAGGTAGAGGCCAACTCGCCCGGTATGTTGTCAAATATTAGTGCCGAGATGTTAGGTTGGGTTAGGTTAGGTAATATTACGTTATTGATGTATATGAAGGTCCCACGGTGACGTAGAGGCCAACTCGCCAGGAATGTTGTCAAATATTACCGCCGATGTGTTAGGTTGGGTTAGGTTAGGTTATACTACGTTATTGATGTATATGAAGGCCCCACGGAGACGTAGATGCCAACTCGCCAGGAATGTTGTCAAATATTACCGCCGAGATGTTAGGTTGGGTTAGGACAGGTAATATTATGTTATTGATGTATATGAAGGACCCACGGAAACATGGAGGCCAACTCGACAGGAATGTTGTCAAACATTACCGCCGAGATGATAGGTTGGGTTAGGTTAGGTTATATTACGTTATTGATGTATATGAAGGCCCCACGGAGACGTAGAGGCCAACTCGCCAGGAATGTTGTCAAATATTACCGCCGAGATGATAGGTTGGGTTAGGTTAGGTTATATTACGTTATTGATGTATATGAAGGCCCCACGGAGACGTAGAGGCCAACTCGCCAGGAATGTTGTCAAATATTACCGCCGAGATGTTACATTGGTTTAGGTTAGGTTATATTACGCTATTGATGTATATGAAGTTCCCACGGAGACGTAGAGTCCAACTCGCCAGGAATGTTGTCAAATATTAGTGCCGAGATCTTAGGTTGGGTTAGGTCAGGTAATATTATGTTATTGATGTATATGAAGGTCCCACGGAAACATGGAGGCCAACAAGACAGGAATGTTGTCAATTATTACCGCCGAGATGTTAGGTTGGGTTAGGACAGGTAATATTATGTTATTGATGTATATGAAGGCCCCACGGAAACATGGAGGCCAACAAGACAGGAATGTTGTCAAATATTACCGCCGAGATGATACGTTGGGCTAGGTTAGGTTATATTACGTTATTGATGTATATAAAGGTCCCACGGAAACATAGAGGCCAACAAGCCAGGAATGTTGTCAAATATTACCGCCGAGATGATAGGTTGGGTTAGGTTAGGTTATATTACGTTATTGATGTATATGAAGGTCCTACGGAGAGGTAGAGGCCAACTCGCCAGGTATGTTGTCAAATATTAGTGCCGAGATGTTAGGTTGGGTTAGGTTAGGTAATATTACGTTATTGATGTATATGAAGGTCCCACGGTGACGTAGAGGCCAACTCGCCAGGAATATTGTCAAATATTACCGCCGATGTGTTAGGTTGTGTTAGGTTAGGTTATACTACGTTATTGATGTATATGAAGACCCCACGGAGACGTAGAGGCCAACTCGCCAGGAATGTTGTCAAATATTAGTGCCGAGATCTTAGGTTGGGTTAGGTCAGGTAATATTATGTTATTGATGTATATGAAGGTCCCACGGAAACATGGAGGCCAACAAGACAGGAATGTTGTCAAATATTACCGCCGAGATGTTATGTTGGTTTAGGTTAGGTTAAATTACGTTATTGATGTATATGAAGGTCCTACGGAGAGGTAGAGGCCAACTCGCCAGGAATGTTGTCAAATATAAGTGCCGAGATGTTGGGTTGGATTAGGTTAGGTAATATTACGTTATTGATGTATATAAAGGTCCCACGGAAACATAGAGGCCAACTCGCCAGGTATGTTGTCAAATATTACCGCCGATGTGTTAGGTTGGGTTAGGTTAGGTTATACAACGTTATTGATGTATATGAAGGCCCCACGGAGACGTATAGGCCTACTCGCCAGGAATGTTGTCAAATATTACCGCCGAGATGATAGGTTGGGTTAGGTTAGGTTATATTACGTTATTGATGTATATGAAGGCCACACGGAGAGGTAGAGGCCAACTCGCCAGGAATGTTGTCAAATATTACCGCCGAGATGATAGGTTGAGTTAGGTTAGGTTATATTACGTTATTTATGTATATAAAATTCCCACGGAGACGTAGAGGCCAACTCGCCAGGAATGTTGTCAAATATTACCGCCGAGATGATAGGTTGGGTTAGGTTAGGTTATATTACGTTATTGATGTATATGAAGGTCCTACGGAGAGGTAGAGGCCAACTCGCCAGGTATGTTGTCAAATATTAGTGCCGAGATGTTAGGTTGGGTTAGGTTAGGTAATATTACGTTATTGATGTATATGAAGGTCCCACGGTGACGTAGAGGCCAACTCGCCAGGAATGATGTCAAATATTACCGCCGATGTGTTAGGTTGGGTTAGGTTAGGTTATACTACGTTATTGATGTATATGAAGGCCCCACGGAGACGTAGATGCCAACTCGCCAGGAATGTTTACAAATATTACCGCCGAGATGTTAAGTTGGGTTAGGACATGTAATATTATGTTATTGATGTATATGAAGGCCCCACGGAAACATGGAGGCCAACAAGACAGGAATGTTGTCAAATATTACCGCCGAGATGATAGGTTGGGCTAGGTTAGGTTATATTACGTTATTGATGTATATAAAGGTCCCACGGAAACATAGAGGCCAACAAGCCAGGAATGTTGTCAAATATTACCGCCGAGATGTTACGTTGGTTTAGGTTAGGTTAAATTACGTTATTTATGTATATAAAAGTCCCACGGAGGCGTAGAGGCCAACTCGCCAGGAATGTTGTCAAACATTACCGCCGAGATGATAGGTTGGGTTAGGTTAGGTTATATTACGTTATTGATGTATATGAAGGCCCCACGGAGACGTGGAGGCCAACTCGCGAGGAATGTTGTCAAATATTACCGCCGAGATGATAGGTTGGGTTAGGTTAGGTTATATTACGTTATTGATGTATATGAAGTCCCCACGGAGACGTAGAGGCCAACTCGCCAGGAATGTTGTCAAATATTACCGCCGAGATGTTACGTTGGTTTAGGTTAGGTTAAATTACGTTATTGATGTATATGAAGGTCCCACTGAGAGGTAGAGGCCAACTCGCCAGGAATGTTGTCAAATATTAGTGCCGAGATGTTAGGTTGGGTTAAGTTAGGTAATATTACGTTATTGATGTATATAAAATTCCCACGGAGACGTAGAGGCCAACTCGCCAGGAATGTTGTCAAATATTAGTGCCGAGATCTTAGGTTGGGTTAGGTCAGGTAATATTATGTTATTGATGTATATGAAGGTCCCACGGAAACATGGAGGCCAACTCGCCAGGAATGTTGTCAAATATTACCGTCGAGATGTTAGGTTGAGTTAGGACAGGTAATATTATGTTATTGATGTATATGAAGGCCCCACGGAAACATGGAGGCCAACAAGACAGGAATGCTGTCAAATATTACCGCCGAGATGATAGGTTGGGCTAGGTTAGGTTATATTACGTTATTGATGTATATAAAGGTCCCACGGAAACATAGAGGCCAACAAGCCAGGAATGTTGTCAAATATTACCGCCGAGATGTTACGTTGGTTGAGGTTAGGTTAAATTACGTTATTGATGTATATAAAAGTCCCACGGAGGCGTAGAGGCCAACTCGCCAGGAATGTTGTCAAACATTACCGCCGAGATGATAGGTTGGGTTAGGTTAGGTTATATTACGTTATTGATGTATATGAAGGCCCCACGGAGACGTAGAGGCCAAGTCGCCAGGAATGTTGTCAAATATTACCGCCGAGATGATAGGTTGGGTTAGGTTAGGTTATATTACATTATTGATGTATATGAAGGCCCCACGGAGACGTAGAGGCCAACTCGCCAGGAATGTTGTCAAATATTACCGCCGAGATGTTACGTTGGTTTAGGTTAGGTTATATTACGCTATTGATGTATATGAAGTTCCCACGGAGACGTAGAGTCCAACTCGCCAGGAATGTTGTCAAATATTAGTGCCGAGATCTTAGGTTGGGTTAGGACAGGTAATATTATGTTATTGATGTATATGAAGGCCCCACGGAAACATGGAGGCCAACAAGACAGGAATGTTTTCAAATATTACCGCCGAGATGATAGGTTGGGCTAGGTTAGGTTATATTACGTTATTGATGTATATAAAGGTCCCACAGAAATATAGAGGCCAACAAGTCAGGAATGTTGTCAAATATTACCGCCGAGATGTTACGTTGGTTTAGGTTAGGTTAAATTACGTTATTGATGTATATAAAAGTCCCACGGAGGCGTAGAGGCCAACTCGCCAGGAATGTTGTCAAACATTACCGC
Organism: Xylocopa violacea; assembly: GCA_963969225.1. Taxonomy (NCBI): domain Eukaryota; kingdom Metazoa; phylum Arthropoda; class Insecta; order Hymenoptera; family Apidae; genus Xylocopa; species Xylocopa violacea. Next base: position 3,747,141 of record CAXAJV010001114.1, read on the forward strand.
CGCGATGATAGGTTGGGTTAGTTTACGTTATATTACGTTATTGATGTATATGAAGGCCCCACGGAGACGTAGAGGCCAACTCGCCAGGAATGTTGTCAAATATTACCGCCGAGATGATAGGTTGGGTTAGGTTAGGTTATATTACGTTATTGATGTATATGAAGTCCCCACGGAGACGTAGAGGCCAACTCGCCAGGAATGTTGTCAAATATTACCGCCGAGATGTTACGTTGGTTTAGGTTAGGTTAAATTACGTTATTGATGTATATGAAGGTCCCACTGAGAGGTAGAGGCCAACTCGCCAGGAATGTTGTCAAATATTAGTGCCGAGATGTTAGGTTGGGTTAAGTTAGGTAATATTACGTTATTGATGTATATAAAATTCCCACGGAGACGTAGAGGCCAACTCGCCAGGAATGTTGTCAAATATTAGTGCCGAGATCTTAGGTTGGGTTAGGTCAGGTAATATTATGTTATTGATGTATATGAAGGTCCCACGGAAACATGGAGGCCAACTCGCCAGGAATGTTGTCAAATATTACCGCCGAGATGTTAGGTTGGGTTAGGACAGGTAATATTATGTTATTGATGTATATGAAGGCCCCACGGAAACATGGAGGCCAACTCGACAGGAATGTTGTCAAACATTACCGCCGAGATGATAGGTTGGGTTAGGTTAGGTTATATTACGTTATTGATGTATATGAAGGCCCCACGGAGACGTAGAGGCCAACTCGCCAGGAATGTTGTCAAATATTACCGCCGAGATGATAGGTTGGGTTAGGTTAGGTTATATTACGTTATTGATGTATATGAAGACCCCACGGAGACGTAGAGGCCAACTCGCCAGGAATGTTGTCAAATATTACCGCCGAGATGTTACGTTGGTTTAGGTTAGGTTATATTACGCTATTGATGTATATGAAGTTCCCACGGAGACGTAGAGTCCAACTCGCCAGGAATGTTGTCAAATATTAGTGCCGAGATCTTAGGTTGGGTTAGGTCAGGTAATATTATGTTATTGATGTATATGAAGGTCCCACGGAAACATGGAGGCCAACAAGACAGGAATGTTGTCAATTATTACCGCCGAGATGTTAGGTTGGGTTAGGACAGGTAATATTATGTTATTGATGTATATGAAGGCCCCACGGAAACATGGAGGCCAACAAGACAGGAATGTTGTCAAATATTACCGCCGAGATGATACGTTGGGCTAGGTTAGGTTATATTACGTTATTGATGTATATAAAGGTCCCACGGAAACATAGAGGCCAACAAGCCAGGAATGTTGTCAAATATTACCGCCGAGATGATAGGTTGGGTTAGGTTAGGTTATATTACGTTATTGATGTATATGAAGGTCCTACGGAGAGGTAGAGGCCAACTCGCCAGGTATGTTGTCAAATATTAGTGCCGAGATGTTAGGTTGGGTTAGGTTAGGTAATATTACGTTATTGATGTATATGAAGGTCCCAGGCTGACGTAGAGGCCAACTCGCCAGGAATGTTGTCAAATATTACCGCCGATGTGTTAGGTTGGGTTAGGTTAGGTTATACTACGTTATTGATGTATATGAAGACCCCACGGAGACGTAGAGGCCAACTCGCCAGGAATGTTGTCAAATATTAGTGCCGAGATCTTAGGTTGGGTTAGGTCAGGTAATATTATGTTATTGATGTATATGAAGGTCCCACGGAAACATGGAGGCCAACAAGACAGGAATGTTGTCAAATATTACCGCCGAGATGTTATGTTGGTTTAGGTTAGGTTAAATTACGTTATTGATGTATATGAAGGTCCTACGGAGAGGTAGAGGCCAACTCGCCAGGAATGTTGTCAAATATAAGTGCCGAGATGTTGGGTTGGATTAGGTTAGGTAATATTACGTTATTGATGTATATAAAGGTCCCACGGAAACATAGAGGCCAACTCGCCAGGAATGTTGTCAAATATTACCGCCGATGTGTTAGGTTGGGTTAGGTTAGGTTATACAACGTTATTGATGTATATGAAGGCCCCACGGAGACGTATAGGCCTACTCGCCAGGAATGTTGTCAAATATTACCGCCGAGATGATAGGTTGGGTTAGGTTAGGTTATATTACGTTATTGATGTATATGAAGGCCACACGGAGAGGTAGAGGCCAACTCGCCAGGAATGTTGTCAAATATTACCGCCGAGATGATAGGTTGAGTTAGGTTAGGTTATATTACGTTATTTATGTATATAAAATTCCCACGGAGACGTAGAGGCCAACTCGCCAGGAATGTTGTCAAATATTACCGCCGAGATGATAGGTTGGGTTAGGTTAGGTTATACTACGTTATTGATGTATATGAAGACCCCACGGAGACGCAGAGGCCAACTCGCCAGGAATGTTGTCAAATATTACCGCCGAGATGTTACGTTGGTTTAGGTTAGGTTAAATTAAGTTATTGATGTATATGAAGGTCCCACTGAGAGATAGAGGCCAACTCGCCAGGAATGTTGTCAAATATTAGTGCCGAGATGTCAGGTTGGGTTAAGTTAGGTAATATTACGTTATTGATGTATATAAAATTCCCACGGAGAGGTAGAGGCCAACTCGCCAGGAATGTTGTAAAATATTAGTGCCGAGATCTTAGGTTGGGTTAGGTTAGGTTATATTACGTTATTGATGTATATGAAGTTCCCACGGAGACGTAGAGGCCAACTCGCCAGGAATGTTGTCAAATATTACCGCCGATGTGTTAGGTTGGGTTAGGTTAGGTTATACTACGTTATTGATGTATATGAAGGCCCCACGCAGACGTAGATGCCAACTCGCCAGGAATGTTGTCAAATATTACCGCCGAGATGATAGGTTGGGTTAGGTTAGGTTATATTACGTTATTGATGTATATGAAGGTCCCACGGAGACGTAGAAGCCAACTCGCCAGGAATGTTGTCAAATATTACCGCCGAGATGATAGGTTGGGCTAGGTTAGGTTATATTACGTTATTGATGTATATAAAGGTCCCACGGAAACATAGAGGCCAACAAGCCAGGAATGTTGTCAAATATTACCGCCGAGATGTTAGGTTGGGTTAGGACAGGTAATATTATGTTATTGATGTATATGAAGGCCCCACGGAAACATGGAGGCCAACAAGACAGGAATGTTGTCAAATATTACCGCCGAGATGATAGGTTGGGCTAGGTTAGGTTATATTACGTTATTGATGTATATAAAGGTCCCACGGAAACATAGAGGCCAACAAGCCAGGAATGTTGTCAAATATTACCGCCGAGATGTTACGTTGGTTTAGGTTAGGTTAAATTACGTTATTGATGTATATAAAAGTCCCACGGAGGCGTAGAGGCCAACTCGCCAGGAATGTTGTCAAACATTACCGCCGCGATGATAGGTTGGGTTAGTTTAGGTTATATTACGTTATTGATGTATATGAAGGCCCCACAGAGACGTAGAGGCCAACTCGCCAGGAATGTTGTCAAATATTACCGCCGATGTGTTAGGTTGGGTTAGGTTAGGTTATACTACGTTATTGATGTATATGAAGGCCCCACGGAGACGTAGATGCCAACTCGCCAGGAATGTTGTCAAAATATTACCGCCGAGATGTTCGGTTGGGTTTGGACAGGTAATATTATGTTATTGATGTATATGAAGGCCCCACGGAAACATGGAGGCCAACAAGACAGGAATGTTGTCAAATATTACCGCCGAGACGATAGGTTGGGCTAGGTTAGGTTATATTACGTTATTGATGTATATAAAGGTCCCACGGAAACATAGAGGCCAACAAGCCAGGAATGTTGTCAAATATTACCGCCGAGATGTTACGTTGGTTTAGGTTAGGTTAAATTACGTTATTGATGTATATAAAAGTCCCACGGAGACGTAGAGGCCAACTCGTCAGGAATGTTGTCAAATATTACCGCCGATATGATAGGTTGGGTTAGGTTAGGTTATACTACGTTATTGATGTATATGAAGACCCCACGGAGACGTAGAGGCCAACTCGCCAGGAATATTGTCAAATATTACCGCCGATGTGTTAGGTTGGGTTAGGTTAGGTTATACTACGTTATTGATGTATATGAAGACCCCACGGAGACGTAGAGGCCAACTCGCCAGGAATGTTGTCAAATATTAGTGCCGAGATCTTAGGTTGGGTTAGGTCAGGTAATATTATGTTATTGATGTATATGAAGGTCCCACGGAAACATGGAGGCCAACAAGACAGGAATGTTGTCAAATATTACCGCCGAGATGTTATGTTGGTTTAGGTTAGGTTAAATTACGTTATTGATGTATATGAAGGTCCTACGGAGAGGTAGAGGCCAACTCGCCAGGAATGTTGTCAAATATAAGTGCCGAGATGTTGGGTTGGATTAGGTTAGGTAATATTACGTTATTGTGTATATGAAGATCCCACGGTGACGTAGAGGCCAACTCGCCAGGAATGTTGTCAAATATTACCGCCGATGTGTTAGGTTGGGTTAGGTTAGGTTATATTACGTTATAGATGTATATGAAGGCCCCACGGAGACGTAGAGGCCAACTCGCCAGGAATGTTGTCAAATATTACCGCCGAGATGTTACGTTGGTTTAGGTTAGGTTAAATTACGTTATTGATGTATATGAAGGTCCCACTGAGAGGTAGAGGCCAACTCGCCAGGAATGTTGTCAAATATTAGTGCCGAGATGTTAGGTTGGGTTAAGTTAGGTAATATTACGTTATTGATGTATATAAAATTCCCACAGAGACGTAGAGGCCAACTCGCCAGGAATGTTGTAAAATATTAGTGCCGAGATCTCAAGTTGGGTTAGGTTAGGTTATATTACGTTATTGATGTATATGAAGATCCCACGGTGACGTAGAGGCCAACTCGCCACGAATGTTGTCAAATATTACCGCCGATGTGTTAGGTTGGGTTAGGTTAGGTTATACTACGTTATTGATGTATATGAAGGCCCAACGGAGACGTAGATGCCAACTCGCCAGGAATGTTGTCAAAATATTACCGCCGAGATGTTCGGTTGGGTTAGGACAGGTAATATTATGTTATTGATGTATATGAAGGCCCCACGGAAACATGGAGGCCAACAAGACAGGAATGTTGTCAAATATTACCGCCGAGACGATAGGTTGGGCTAGGTTAGGTTATATTACGTTATTGATGTATATAAAGGTCCCACGGAAACATAGAGGCCAACAAGGCAGGAATGTTGTCAAATATTACCGCCGAGATGATAGGTTGGGTTAGGTTAGGTTATATTACGTTATAGATGTATATGAAGGCCCCACGGAGACGTAGAGGCCAACTCGCCAGGAATGTTGTCAAATATTACCGCCGAGATGTTACGTTGGTTTAGGTTAGGTTAAATTACGTTATTGATGTATATGAAGGTCCCACTGAGAGGTAGAGGCCAACTTGCCAGGAATGTTGTCAAATATTAGTGCCGAGATGTTAGGTTGGGTTAAGTTAGGTAATATTACGTTATTGATGTATATAAAATTCCCACAGAGACGTAGAGGCCAACTCGCCAGGAATGTTGTAAAATATTAGTGCCGAGATCTTAAGTTGGGTTAGGTTAGGTTATATTACGTTATTGATGTATATGAAGATCCCACGGTGACGTAGAGGCCAACTCGCCACGAATGTTGTCAAATATTACCGCCGATGTGTTAGGTTGGGTTAGGTTAGGTTATACTACGTTATTGATGTATATGAAGGCCCAACGGAGACGTAGATGCCAACTCGCCAGGAATGTTGTCAAAATATTACCGCCGAGATGTTCGGTTGGGTTAGGACAGGTAATATTATGTTATTGATGTATATGAAGGCCCCACGGAAACATGGAGGCCAACAAGACAGGAATGTTGTCAAATATTACCGCCGAGACGATAGGTTGGGCTGGGTTAGGTTATATTACGTTATTGATGTATATAAAGGTCCCACGGAAACATAGAGGCCAACAAGCCAGGAATGTTGTCAAATATTACCGCCGAGATGTTACGTTGGTTTAGGTTAGGTTAAATTACGTTATTGATGTATATAAAAGTCCCACGGAGGCGTAGAGGCCAACTCGCCAGGAATGTTGTCAAACATTACCGCCGAGATGATAGGTTGGGTTAGGTTAGGTTATATTACGTTATTGATGTATATGAAGGCCCCACGGAGACGTAGAGGCCAACTCGCGAGGAATGTTGTCAAATATTACCGCCGAGATGATAGGTTGGGTTAGGTTAGGTTATATTACGTTATTGATGTATATGAAGGTCCCACGGAGACGTAGAGGCCAACTCGCCAGGAATGTTGTCAAATATTACCGCCGAGATGATAGGTTGGGCTAGGTTAGGTTATATTACGTTATTGATGTATATCAAGGTCCCACGGAAACATAGAGGCCAACAAGCCAGGAATGTTGTCAAATATTACCGCCGAGATGTTAGGTTGGGTTAGGACAGGTAATATTATGTTATTGATGTATATGAAGGCCCCACGGAAACATGGAGGCCAACAAGACGGGAATGTTGTCAAATATTACCGCCGAGATGATAGGTTGGGCTAGGTTAGGTTATATTACGTTATTGATGTATATAAAGGTCCCACAGAAACATAGAGGCCAACAAGTCAGGAATGTTGTCAAATATTACCGCCGAGATGTTACGTTGGTTTGGGTTAGGTTAAATTACGTTATTGATGTATATAAAAGTCCCACGGAGACGTAGATGCCAACTCGCCAGGAATGTTGTCAAAATATTACCGCCGAGATGTTAGGTTGGGTTAGGACAGGTAATATTATGTTATTGATGTATATGAAGGCCCCACGGAAACATGGAGGCCAACAAGACAGGAATGTTGTCAAATATTACCGCCGAGACGATAGGTTGGGCTAGGTTAGGTTATATTACGTTATTGATGTATATAAAGGTCCCACGGAAACATAGAGGCCAACAAGCCAGGAATGTTGTCAAATATTACCGCCGAGATGTTACGTTGGTTTAGGTTAGGTTAAATTACGTTATTGATGTATGTAAAAGTCCCACGGAGGCGTAGAGGCCAACTCGCCAGGAATGTTGTCAAACATTACCGCCGAGATGATAGGTTGGGTTAGGTTAGGTTATACTACGTTATTGATGTATATGAAGGCCCCACGGAGACGTAGATGCCAACTCGCCAGGAATGTTGTCAAATATTACCGCCGAGATGTTAGTTTGGGTTAGGACAGGTAATATTATGTTATTGATGTATATGAAGGACCCACGGAAACATGGAGGCCAACAAGACAGGAATGTTGTCAAATATTACCGCCGAGATGATAGGTTGGGTTAGGTTAGGTTATATTACGTTATTGATGTATATGAAGGTCCCACGGAGACGTAGAGGCCAACTCGCCAGGAATGTTGTCAAATATTACCGCCGAGATGATAGGTTGGGCTAGGTTAGGTTATATTACGTTATTGATGTATATAAAGGTCCCACGGAAACATAGAGGCCAACAAGCCAGGAATGTTGTCAAATATTACCGCCGAGATGTTAGGTTGGGTTAGGACAGGTAATATTATGTTATTGATGTATATGAAGTCCTCACGGAAACATGGAGGCCAACAAGACAGGAATGTTGTCAAATATTACCGCCGAGATGATAGGTTGGTCTAGGTTAGGTTATATTACGTTATTGATGTATATAAAGGTCCCACGGAAACATAGAGGCCAACAAGCCAGGAATGTTGTCAAATATTACCCCCGAGATGTTACGTTGGTTTAGGTTAGGTTAAATTACGTTATTGATGTATATAAAAGTCCCACGGAGGTGTAGAGGCCAACTCGCCAGGAATGTTGTCAAACATTACCGCCGCGATGATAGGTTGGGTTAGTTTAGGTTATATTACGTTATTGATGTATATGAAGGCCCCACAGAGACGTAGAGGTCAACTCGCCAGGAATGTTGTCAAATATTACCGCCGAGATGATAGGTTGGGTTAGGTTAGGTTATATTACGTTATAGATGTATATGAAGGCCCCACGGAGACGTAGAGGCCAACTCGCCAGGAATGTTGTCAAATATTACCGCCGAGATGTTACGTTGGTTTAGGTTAGGTTAAATTACGTTATTGATGTATATGAAGGTCCCACTGAGAGGTAGAGGCCAACTCGCCAGGAATGTTGTCAAATATTAGTGCCGAGATGTTAGGTTGGGTTAAGTTAGGTAATATTACGTTATTGATGTATATAAAATTCCCACAGAGACGTAGAGGCCAACTCGCCAGGAATGTTGTAAAATATTAGTGCCGAGATCTTAAGTTGGGTTAGGTTAGGTTATATTACGTTACTGATGTATATGAAGATCCCACGGTGACGTAGAGGCCAACTCGCCACGAATGTTGTCAAATATTACCGCCGATATGTTAGGTTGGGTTAGGTTAGGTTATACTACGTTATTGATGTATATGAAGGCCCAACGGAGACGTAGATGCCAACTCGCCAGGAATGTTGTCAAAATATTACCGCCGAGATGTTCGGTTGGGTTAGGACAGGTAATATTATGTTATTGATGTATATGAAGGCCCCACGGAAACATGGAGGCCAACAAGACAGGAATGTTGTCAAATATTACCGCCGAGACGATAGGTTGGGCTAGGTTAGGTTATATTACGTTATTGATGTATATAAAGGTCCCACGGAAACATAGAGGCCAACAAGCCAGGAATGTTGTCAAATATTACCGCCGAGATGTTACGTTGGTTTAGGTTAGGTTAAATTACGTTATTGATGTATATAAAAGTCCCACGGAGGCGTAGAGGCCAACTCGCCAGGAATGTTGTCAAACATTACCGCCGAGATGATAGGTTGGGTTAGGTTAGGTTATATTACGTTATTGATGTATATGAAGGCCCCACGGAGACGTAGAGGCCAACTCGCCAGGAATGTTGTCAAATATTACCGCCGATGTGTTAGGTTGGGTTAGGTTAGGTTATACTACGTTATTGATGTATATGAAGGCCCCACGGAGACGTAGATGCCAACTCGCCAGGAATGTTGTCAAAATATTACCGCCGAGATGTTAGGTTGGGTTAGGACAGGTAATATTATGTTATTGATGTATATGAAGGCCCCACGGAAACATGGAGGCCAACAAGACAGGAATGTTGTCAAATATTACCGCCGAGACGATAGGTTGGGCTAGGTTAGGTTATATTACGTTATTGATGTATATAAAGGTCCCACGGAAACATAGAGACCAACAAGCCAGGAATGTTGTCAAATATTACCGCCGAGATGTTACGTTGGTTTAGGTTAGGTTAAATTACGTTATTGATGTATATAAAAGTCCCACGGAGGCGTAGAGGCCAACTCGCCAGGAATGTTGTCAAACATTACCGCCGAGATGATAGGTTGGGTTAGGTTAGGTTATATTACGTTATTGATGTATATGAAGGCCCCACGGAGACGTAGAGGCCAACTCGCCAGGAATGTTGTCAAATATTACCGCCGATGTGTTAGGTTGGGTTAGGTTAGGTTATACTACGTTATTGATGTATATGAAGGCCCCACGGAGACGTAGATGCCAACTCGCCAGGAATGTTGTCAAAATATTACCGCCGAGATGTTAGGTTGGGTTAGGACAGGTAATATTATGTTATTGATGTATATGAAGGCCCCACGGAAACATGGAGGCCAACAAGACAGGAATGTTGTCAAATATTACCGCCGAGACGATAGGTTGGGCTAGGTTAGGTTATATTACGTTATTGATGTATATAAAGGTCCCACGGAAACATAGAGGCCAACAAGCCAGGAATGTTGTCAAATATTACCGCCGAGATGTTACGTTGGTTTAGGTTAGGTTAAATTACGTTATTGATGTATGTAAAAGTCCCACGGAGGCGTAGAGGCCAACTCGCCAGGAATGTTGTCAAACATTACCGCCGAGATGATAGGTTGGGTTAGGTTAGGTTATATTACGTTATTGATGTATATGAAGGCCCCACGGAGACGTAGAGGCCAACTCGCGAGGAATGTTGTCAAATATTACCGCCGAGATGATAGGTTGGGTTAGGTTAGGTTATATTACGTTATTGATGTATATGAAGGTCCCACGGAGACGTAGAGGCCAACTCGCCAGGAATGTTGTCAAATATTACCGCCGAGATGATAGGTTGGGCTAGGTTAGGTTATATTACGTTATTGATGTATATAAAGGTCCCACGGAAACATAGAGGCCAACAAGCCAGGAATGTTGTCAAATATTACCGCCGAGATGTTAGGTTGGGTTAGGACAGGTAATATTATGTTATTGATGTATATGAAGGCCCCCCGGAAACATGGAGGCCAACAAGACAGGAATGTTGTCAAATATTACCGCCGAGATGATAGGTTGGGCTAGGTTAGGTTATATTACGTTATTGATGTATATAAAGGTCCCACAGAAACATAGAGGCCAACAAGTCAGGAATGTTGTCAAATATTACCGCCGAGATGTTACGTTGGTTTGGGTTAGGTTAAATTACGTTATTGATGTATATAAAAGTCCCACGGAGACGTAGATGCCAACTCGCCAGGAATGTTGTCAAAATATTACCGCCGAGATGTTAGGTTGGGTTAGGACAGGTAATATTATGTTATTGATGTATATGAAGGCCCCACGGAAACATGGAGGCCAACAAGACAGGAATGTTGTCAAATATTACCGCCGAGACGATAGGTTGGGCTAGGTTAGGTTATATTACGTTATTGATGTATATAAAGGTCCCACGGAAACATAGAGGCCAACAAGCCAGGAATGTTGTCAAATATTACCGCCGAGATGTTACGTTGGTTTAGGTTAGGTTAAATTACGTTATTGATGTATATAAAAGTCCCACGGAGGCGTAGATGCCAACTCGCCAGGAATGTTGTCAAACATTACCGCCGAGATGATAGGTTGGGTTAGGTTAGGTTATATTACGTTATTGATGTATATGAAGGTCCCACGGAGACGTAGAGGCCAACTCGCCAGGAATGTTGTCAAATATTACCGCCGAGATGATAGGTTGGGCTAGGTTAGGTTATATTACGTTATTGATGTATATAAAGGTCCCACGGAAACATAGAGGCCAACAAGCCAGGAATGTTGTCAAATATTACCGCCGAGATGTTAGGTTGGGTTAGGACAGGTAATATTATGTTATTGATGTATATGAAGTCCCCACGGAAACATGGAGGCCAACAAGACAGGAATGTTGTCAAATATTACCGCCGAGATGATAGGTTGGTCTAGGTTAGGTTATATTACGTTATTGATGTATATAAAGGTCCCACGGAAACATAGAGGCCAACAAGCCAGGAATGTTGTCAAATATTACCCCCGAGATGTTACGTTGGTTTAGGTTAGGTTAAATTACGTTATTGATGTATATAAAAGTCCCACGGAGGTGTAGAGGCCAACTCGCCAGGAATGTTGTCAAACATTACCGCCGCGATGATAGGTTGGGTTAGTTTAGGTTATATTACGTTATTGATGTATATGAAGGCCCCACAGAGACGTAGAGGTCAACTCGCCAGGAATGTTGTCAAATATTACCGCCGAGATGATAGGTTGGGTTAGGTTAGGTTATATTACGTTATAGATGTATATGAAGGCCCCACGGAGACGTAGAGGCCAACTCGCCAGGAATGTTGTCAAATATTACCGCCGAGATGTTACGTTGGTTTAGGTTAGGTTAAATTACGTTATTGATGTATATGAAGGTCCCACTGAGAGGTAGAGGCCAACTCGCCAGGAATGTTGTCAAATATTAGTGCCGAGATGTTAGGTTGGGTTAAGTTAGGTAATATTACGTTATTGATGTATATAAAATTCCCACAGAGACGTAGAGGCCAACTCGCCAGGAATGTTGTAAAATATTAGTGCCGAGATCTTAAGTTGGGTTAGGTTAGGTTATATTACGTTACTGATGTATATGAAGATCCCACGGTGACGTAGAGGCCAACTCGCCACGAATGTTGTCAAATATTACCGCCGATATGTTAGGTTGGGTTAGGTTACGTTATACTACGTTATTGATGTATATGAAGGCCCAACGGAGACGTAGATGCCAACTCGCCAGGATTGTTGTCAAAATATTACCGCCGAGATGTTCGGTTGGGTTAGGACAGGTAATATTATGTTATTGATGTATATGAAGGCCCCACGGAAACATGGAGGCCAACAAGACAGGAATGTTGTCAAATATTACCGCCGAGACGATAGGTTGGGCTAGGTTAGGTTATATTACGTTATTGATGTATATAAAGGTCCCACGGAAACATAGAGGCCAACAAGCCAGGAATGTTGTCAAATATTACCGCCGAGATGTTACGTTGGTTTAGGTTAGGTTAAATTACGTTATTGATGTATATAAAAGTCCCACGGAGGCGTAGAGGCCAACTCGCCAGGAATGTTGTCAAACATTACCGCCGAGATGATAGGTTGGGTTAGGTTAGGTTATATTACGTTATTGATGTATATGAGAGCCCCACGGAGACGTAGAGGCCAACTCGCCAGGAATGTTGTCAAATATTACCGCCGATGTGTTAGGTTGGGTTAGGTTAGGTTATACTACGTTATTGATGTATATGAAGGCCCCACGGAGACGTAGATGCCAACTCGCCAGGAATGTTGTCAAAATATTACCGCCGAGATGTTAGGTTGGGTTAGGACAGGTAATATTATGTTATTGATGTATATGAAGGCCCCACGGAAACATGGAGGCCAACAAGACAGGAATGTTGTCAAATATTACCGCCGAGACGATAGGTTGGGCTAGGTTAGGTTATATTACGTTATTGATGTATATAAAGGTCCCACGGAAACATAGAGACCAACAAGCCAGGAATGTTGTCAAATATTACCGCCGAGATGTTACGTTGGTTTAGGTTAGGTTAAATTACGTTATTGATGTATATAAAAGTCCCACGGAGGCGTAGAGGCCAACTCGCCAGGAATGTTGTCAAACATTACCGCCGAGATGATAGGTTGGGTTAGGTTAGGTTATATTACGTTATTGATGTATATGAAGGCCCCACGGAGACGTAGAGGCCAACTCGCCAGGAATGTTGTCAAATATTACCGCCGATGTGTTAGGTTGGGTTAGGTTAGGTTATACTACGTTATTGATGTATATGAAGGCCCCACGGAGACGTAGATGCCAACTCGCCAGGAATGTTGTCAAAATATTACCGCCGAGATGTTAGGTTGGGTTAGGACAGGTAATATTATGTTATTGATGTATATGAAGGCCCCACGGAAACATGGAGGCCAACAAGACAGGAATGTTGTCAAATATTACCGCCGAGACGATAGGTTGGGCTAGGTTAGGTTATATTACGTTATTGATGTATATAAAGGTCCCACGGAAACATAGAGGCCAACAAGCCAGGAATGTTGTCAAATATTACCGCCGAGATGTTACGTTGGTTTAGGTTAGGTTAAATTACGTTATTGATGTATGTAAAAGTCCCACGGAGGCGTAGAGGCCAACTCGCCAGGAATGTTGTCAAACATTACCGCCGAGATGATAGGTTGGGTTAGGTTAGGTTATATTACGTTATTGATGTATATGAAGGCCCCACGGAGACGTAGAGGCCAACTCGCGAGGAATGTTGTCAAATATTACCGCCGAGATGATAGGTTGGGTTAGGTTAGGTTATATTACGTTATTGATGTATATGAAGGTCCCACGGAGACGTAGAGGCCAACTCGCCAGGAATGTTGTCAAATATTACCGCCGAGATGATAGGTTGGGCTAGGTTAGGTTATATTACGTTATTGATGTATATAAAGGTCCCACGGAAACATAGAGGCCAACAAGCCAGGAGTGTTGTCAAATATTACCGCCGAGATGTTAGGTTGGGTTAGGACAGGTAATATTATGTTATTGATGTATATGAAGGCCCCCCGGAAACATGGAGGCCAACAAGACAGGAATGTTGTCAAATATTACCGCCGAGATGATAGGTTGGGCTAGGTTAGGTTATATTACGTTATTGATGTATATAAAGGTCCCACAGAAACATAGAGGCCAACAAGTCAGGAATGTTGTCAAATATTACCGCCGAGATGTTACGTTGGTTTGGGTTAGGTTAAATTACGTTATTGATGTATATAAAAGTCCCACGGAGACGTAGATGCCAACTCGCCAGGAATGTTGTCAAAATATTACCGCCGAGATGTTAGGTTGGGTTAGGACAGGTAATATTATGTTATTGATGTATATGAAGGCCCCACGGAAACATGGAGGCCAACAAGACAGGAATGTTGTCAAATATTACCGCCGAGACGATAGGTTGGGCTAGGTTAGGTTATATTACGTTATTGATGTATATAAAGGTCCCACGGAAACATAGAGGCCAACAAGCCAGGAATGTTGTCAAATATTACCGCCGAGATGTTACGTTGGTTTAGGTTAGGTTAAATTACGTTATTGATGTATGTAAAAGTCCCACGGAGGCGTAGAGGCCAACTCGCCAGGAATGTTGTCAAACATTACCGCCGAGATGATAGGTTGGGTTAGGTTAGGTTATATTACGTTATTGATGTATATGAAGGCCCCACGGAGACGTAGAGGCCAACTCGCGAGGAATGTTGTCAAATATTACCGCCGAGATGATAGGTTGGGTTAGGTTAGGTTATATTACGTTATTGATGTATATGAAGGTCCCACGGAGACGTAGAGGCCAACTCGCCAGGAATGTTGTCAAATATTACCGCCGAGATGATAGGTTGGGCTAGGTTAGGTTATATTACGTTATTGATGTATATAAAGGTCCCACGGAAACATAGAGGCCAACAAGCCAGGAGTGTTGTCAAATATTACCGCCGAGATGTTAGGTTGGGTTAGGACAGGTAATATTATGTTATTGATGTATATGAAGGCCCCCCGGAAACATGGAGGCCAACAAGACAGGAATGTTGTCAAATATTACCGCCGAGATGATAGGTTGGGCTAGGTTAGGTTATATTACGTTATTGATGTATATAAAGGTCCCACAGAAACATAGAGGCCAACAAGTCAGGAATGTTGTCAAATATTACCGCCGAGATGTTACGTTGGTTTGGGTTAGGTTAAATTACGTTATTGATGTATATAAAAGTCCCACGGAGACGTAGATGCCAACTCGCCAGGAATGTTGTCAAAATATTACCGCCGAGATGTTAGGTTGGGTTAGGACAGGTAATATTATGTTATTGATGTATATGAAGGCCCCACGGAAACATGGAGGCCAACAAGACAGGAATGTTGTCAAATATTACCGCCGAGACGATAGGTTGGGCTAGGTTAGGTTATATTACGTTATTGATGTATATAAAGGTCCCACGGAAACATAGAGGCCAACAAGCCAGGAATGTTGTCAAATATTACCGCCGAGATGTTACGTTGGTTTAGGTTAGGTTAAATTACGTTATTGATGTATATAAAAGTCCCACGGAGGCGTAGATGCCAACTCGCCAGGAATGTTGTCAAACATTACCGCCGAGATGATAGGTTGGGTTAGGTTAGGTTATATTACGTTATTGATGTATATGAAGGCCCCACGGAGACGTAGAGGCCAACTCGCGAGGAATGTTGTCAAATATTACCGCCGAGATGTTAGGTTGGGTTAGGACAGGTAATATTATGTTATTGATGTATATGAAGGCCCCACGGAAACATGGAGGCCAACAAGACAGGAATGTTGTCAAATATTACCGCCGAGATGATAGGTTGGGCTAGGTTAGGTTATATTACGTTATTGATGTATATAAAGGTCCCACAGAAACATAGAGGCCAACAAGTCAGGAATGTTGTCAAATATTACCGCCGAGACGATAGGTTGGGCTAGGTTAGGTTATATTACGTTATTGATGTATATAAAGGTCCCACGGAAACATAGAGGCCAACAAGCCAGGAATGTTGTCAAATATTACCGCCGAGATGTTACGTTGGTTTAGGTTAGGTTAAATTACGTTATTGATGTATATAAAAGTCCCACGGAGGCGTAGAGGCCAACTCGCCAGGAATGTTGTCAAACATTACCGCCGAGATGATAGGTTGGGTTAGGTTAGGTTATATTACGTTATTGATGTATATGAAGTTCCCACGGAGACGTAGAGGCCAACTCGCGAGGAATGTTGTCAAATATTACCGCCGAGATGATAGGTTGGGTTAGGTTAGGTTATATTACGTTATTGATGTATATGAAGGTCCCACGGAGACGTAGAGGCCAACTCGCCAGGAATGTTGTCAAACATTACCGCCGAGATGATAGGTTGGGCTAGGTTAGGTTATATTACGTTATTGATGTATATAAAGGTCCCACGGAAACATAGAGGCCAACAAGCCAGGAATGTTGTCAAATATTACCGCCGAGATGTTAGGTTGGGTTAGGACAGGTAATATTATGTTATTGATGTATATGAAGGCCCCCCGGAAACATGGAGGCCAACAAGACAGGAATGTTGTCAAATATTACCGCCGAGATGATAGGTTGGGCTAGGTTAGGTTATATTACGTTATTGATGTATATAAAGGTCCCACAGAAACATAGAGGCCAACAAGTCAGGAATGTTGTCAAATATTACCGCCGAGATGTTACGTTGGTTTGGGTTAGGTTAAATTACGTTATTGATGTATATAAAAGTCCCACGGAAACATAGAGGCCAACAAGTCAGGAATGTTGTCAAATATTACCGCCGAGATGTTACGTTGGTTTGGGTTAGGTTAAATTACGTTATTGATGTATATAAAAGTCCCACGGAGGCGTAGAGGCCAACTCGCCAGGAATGTTGTCAAACATTACCGCCGCGATGATAGGTTGGGTTAGTTTAGGTTATATTACGTTATTAATGTATATGAAGGCCCCACGGAGACGTAGAGGCCAACTCGCCAGGAATGTTGTCAAATATTACCGCCGAGATGATAGGTTGGGTTAGGTTAGGTTATATTACGTTATTGATGTATATGAAGTCCCCACGGAGACGTAGAGGCCAACTCGCCAGGAATGTTGTCAAATATTACCGCCGATGTGTTAGGTTGGGTTAGGTTAGGTTATACTACGTTATTGATGTATATGAATGCCCCACGGAGACGTAGATGCCAACTCGCCAGGAATGTTGTCAAATATTACCGCCGAGATGATAGGTTGGGTTAGGTTAGGTTATATTACGTTATTGATGTATATAAAAGTCCCACGGAGGCGTAGAGGCCAACTCGCCAGGAATGTTGTCAAACATTACCGCCGAGATGATTGGTTGGGTTAGGTTAGGTTATATAACGTTATTGATGTATATGAAGGCCCCACGGAGACGTAGAGGCCAACTCGCCAGGAATGTTGTCAAATATTACCGCCGAGATGATAGGTTGGGTTAGGTTAGGTTATATTACGTTATTGATGTATATGAAGGCCCCACGGAGACGTAGAGGCCAACTCGCCAGGAATGTTGTCAAATATTACCGCCGAGATGTTACGTTGGTTTAGGTTAGGTAATATTACGTTATTGATGTATATGAAGATCCCACGGTGACGTAGAGGCCAACTCGCCAGGAATGTTGTCAAATATTACCGCCGATGTGTTAGGTTGGGTTAGGTTAGGTTATACTACGTTATTGATGTATATGAAGGCCCCACGGAGACGTAGAGGCCAACTCGCCAGGAATGTTGTCAAATATTACCGCCGAGATGATAGGTTGGGTTAGGTTAGGTTATATTACGTTATTGATGTATATGAAGGTCCCACGGAGACGTAGAGGTCAACTCGCCAGGAATGTTGTCAAATATTACCGCCGAGATGATAGGTTGGGTTAGGTTAGGTTATATTACCTTATTGATGTATATGAAGGCCCCACGGAGACGTAGAGGCCAACTCGCCAGGAATGTTGTCAAATATTACCGCCGAGATGTTACGTTGGTTTAGGTTAGGTAATATTACGTTATTGATGTATATGAAGATCCCACGGTGACGTAAAGGCCAACTCGCCAGGAATGTTGTCAAATATTACCGCCGATGTGTTAGGTTGGGTTAGGTTAGGTTATACTACGTTATTGATGTATATGAAGGCCCCACGGAGACGTAGAGGCCAACTCGCCAGGAATGTTGTCAAATATTACCGCCGAGATGATAGGTTGGGTTAGGTTAGGTTATATTACGTTATTGATGTATATGAAGGTCCCACGGAGACGTAGAGGCCAACTCGCCAGGAATGTTGTCAAATATTACCGCCGAGATGATAGGTTGGGCTAGGTTAGGTTATATTACCTTATTGATGTATATAAAGGTCCCACGGAAACATAGAGGCCAACAAGCCAGGAATGTTGTCAAATATTACCGCCGAGATGTTACGTTGGTTTAGGTTAGGTTAAATTACGTTATTGATGTATATAAAAGTCCCACGGAGACGTAGAGGCCAACTCGTCAGGAATGTTGTCAAATATTACCGCCGATATGATAGGTTGGGTTAGGTTAGGTTATATTACGTTATTGATGTATATGAAGGCCACACGGAGAGGTAGAGGCCAACTCGCCAGGAATGTTGTCAAATATTACCGCCGAGATGATAGGTTGAGTTAGGTTAGGTTATATTACGTTATTGATGTATATGAAGGCCCCACGGAAACATGGAGGCCAACAAGACAGGAATGTTGTCAAATATTACCGCCGAGATGATAGGTTGGGCTAGGTTAGGTTATATTACGTTATTGATGTATATAAAGGCCCCACGGAGACGTAGAGGCCAACTCGCCAGGAATGTTGTCAAATATTACCGCCGAGATGATAGGTTGGGTTAGGTTAGGTTATATTACGTTATTGATGTATATGAAGTCCCCACGGAGACGTAGAGGCCAACTCGCCAGGAATGTTGTCAAATATTACCGCCGAGATGTTACGTTGGTTTAGGTTAGGTTAAATTACGTTATTGATGTATATGAAGGTCCTACGGAGAGGTAGAGGCCAACTCGCCAGGAATGTTGTCAAATATGAGTGCCGAGATGTTAGGTTGGGTTAGGACAGGTAATATTACGTTATTGATGTATATGAAGGTCCTACGGAGAGGTAGAGGCCAACTCGCCAGGAATGTTGTCAAATATAAGTGCCGAGATGTTGGGTTGGGTTAGGTTAGGTAATATTACGTTATTGATGTATATGAAGATCCCACGGTGACGTAGAGATGTTACGTTGGTTTAGGTTAGGTTAAATTACGTTATTGATGTATATAAAAGTCCCACGGAGACGTAGAGGCCAACTCGTCAGGAATGTTGTCAAATATTACCGCCGAAATGATAGGTTGGGTTAGGTTAGGTTATATTACGTTATTGATGTATATGAAGGCCACACGGAGAGGTAGAGGCCAACTCGCCAGGAATGTTGTCAAATATTACAGCCGAGATGGTAGGTTGAGTTAGGTTAGGTTATATTACGTTATTTATGTATATAAAATTCCCACGGAGACGTAGAGGCCAACTCGAAAGGAATGTTGTCAAATATTACCGCCGAGATGATAGGTTGGGTTAGGTTAGGTAATATTACGTTATTGATGTATATGAAGTCCCCACGGAGACGTAGAGGCCAACTCGCCAGGAATGTTGTCAAATATTACCGCCGAGATGTTACGTTGGTTTAGGTTAGGTTAAATTACGTTATTGATGTATATGAAGGTCCCACGGAAACATAGAGGCCAACAAGCCAGGAATGTTGTCAAATATTACCGCCGAGATGTTACGTTGGTTTAGGTTAGGTTAAATTACGTTATTGATGTATATAAAAGTCCCACGGAGACGTAGAGGCCAACTCGTCAGGAATGTTGTCAAATATTACCGCCGATATGATAGGTTGGGTTAGGTTAGGTTATATTACGTTATTGATGTATATGAAGGCCACACGGAGAGGTAGAGGCCAACTCGCCAGGAATGTTGTCAAATATTACAGCCGAGATGGTAGGTTGAGTTAGGTTAGGTTATATTACGTTATTTATGTATATAAAATTCCCACGGAGACGTAGAGGCCAACTCGCCAGGAATGTTGTCAAATATTACCGCCGAGATGATAGGTTGGGTTAGGTTCGGTTATATTACGTTAGTGATGTATATGAAGGTCCTACGGAGAGGTAGAGGCCAACTCGCCAGGTATATTGTCAAATATTAGTGCCGAGATGTTAGGTTGGGTTAGGTTAGGTAATATTACGTTATTGATGTATATGAAGGTCCCACGGTGACGTAGAGGCCAACTCGCCAGGAATGTTGTCAAATATTACCGCCGATGTGTTAGGTTGGGTTAGGTTAGGTTATACTACGTTATTGATGTATATGAAGGCCCCACGGAGACGTAGATGCCAACTCGCCAGGAATGTTGTCAAATATTACCGCCGAGATGATAGGTTGGGTTAGGTTAGGTTATATTACGTTATTGATGTATATGAAGGTCCCACGGAAACATAGAGGCCAACAAGCCAGGAATGTTGTCAAATATTACCGCCGAGATGTTAGGTTGGGTTAGGACAGGTAATATTATGTTATTGATGTATATGAAGGCCCCACGGAAACATGGAGGCCAACAAGACAGGAATGTTGTCAAATATTACCGCCGAGATGATAGGTTGGGCTAGGTTAGGTTATATTACGTTATTGATATATATAAAGGTCCCACGGAAATATAGAGGCCAACAAGCCAGGAATGTTGTCAAATATTACCGCCGAGATGTTACGTTGGTTTAGGTTAGGTTAAATTACGTTATTGATGTATATAAAAGTCCCACGGAGGCGTAGAGGCCAACTCGCCAGGAATGTTGTCAAACATTACCGCCGAGATGATTGGTTGGGTTAGGTTAGGTTATATTACGTTATTGATGTATATGAAGACCCCACGGAGACGTAGAGGCCAACTCGCCAGGAATGTTGTCAAATATTACCGCCGCGATGATAGGTTGGGTTAGTTTAGGTTATATTACGTTATTGATGTATATGAAGGCCCCACGGAGACGTAGAGGCCAACTCGCCAGGAATGTTGTCAAATATTACCGCCGAGATGATAGGTTGGGTTAGGTTAGGTTATATTACGTTATTGATGTATATGAAGTCCCCACGGAGACGTAGAGGCCAACTCGCCAGGAATGTTGTCAAATATTACCGCCGAGATGTTACGTTGGTTTAGGTTAGGTTAAATTACGTTATTGATGTATATGAAGGTCCCACTGAGAGGTAGAGGCCAACTCGCCAGGAATGTTGTCAAATATTAGTGCCGAGATGTTAGGTTGGGTTAAGTTAGGTAATATTACGTTATTGATGTATATAAAATTCCCACGGAGACGTAGAGGCCAACTCGCCAGGAATGTTGTAAAATATTAGTGCCGAGATCTTAGGTTGGGTTAGGTTAGGTTATATTACGTTATTGATGTATATGAAGTTCCCACGGAGACGTAGAGGTCAACTCGCCAGGAATGTTGTCAAATATTAGTGCCGAGATCTTAGGTTGGGTTAGGTCAGGTAATATTATGTTATTGATGTATATGAAGGTCCCACGGAAACATGGAGGCCAACTCGCCAGGAATGTTGTCAAATATTACCGCCGAGATGTTAGATTGGGTTAGGACAGGTAATATTATGTTATTGATGTATATGAAGGCCCCACGGAAACATGGAGGCCAACAAGACAGGAATGTTGTCAAATATTACCGCCGAGATGATAGGTTGAGCTAGGTTAGGTTATATTACGTTATTGATGTATATAAAGGTCCCACGGAAACATAGAGGCCAACAAGCCAGGAATGTTGTCAAATATTACCGCCGATATGATAGGTTGGGTTAGGTTAGGTTATATTACGTTATTGATGTATATGAAGGCCACACGGAGAGGTAGAGGCCAACTCGCCAGGAATGTTGTCAAATATTACCGCCGAGATGATAGGTTGAGTTAGGTTAGGTTATATTACGTTATTTATGTATATAAAATTCCCACGGAGACGTAGAGGCCAACTCGCCAGGAATGTTGTCAAATATTACCGCCGTGATGATAGGTTGGGTTAGGTTAGGTTATATTACGTTAGTGATGTATATGAAGGTCCTACGGAGAGGTAGAGGCCAACTCGCCAGGTATGTTGTCAAATATTAGTGCCGAGATGTTAGGTTGGGTTAGGTTAGGTAATATTACGTTATTGATGTATATGAAGATCCCACGGTGACGTAGAGGCCAACTCGCCAGGAATGTTGTCAAATATTACCGCCGATGTGTTAGGTTGGGTTAGGTTAGGTTATACTACGTTATTGATGTATATGAAGGCCCCACGGAGACGTAGAGGCCAACTCGCCAGGAATGTTGTCAAATATTAGTGCCGAGATCTTAGGTTGGGTTAGGTCAGGTAATATTATGTTATTGATGTATATGAAGGTCCCACGGAAACATGGAGGCCAACAAGACAGGAATGTTGTCAAATATTACCGCCGAGATGTTATGTTGGTTTAGGTTAGGTTAAATTACGTTATTGATGTATATGAAGGTCCTACGGAGAGGTAGAGGCGACCTCGCCAGGAATGTTGTCAAATATAAGTGCCGAGATGTTGGGTTGGGTTAGGTTAGGTAATATTACGTTATTGATGTATATGAAGATCCCACGGTGACGTAGAGGCCAACTCGCCAGGAATGTTGTCAAATATTACCGCCGATGTGTTAGGTTGGGTTAGGTTAGGTTATACTACGTTATTGATGTATATGAAGGCCCCACGGAGACGTAGAGGCCAACTCGCCAGGAATGTTGTCAAATATTACCGCCGAGATGATAGGTTGGGTTAGGTTAGGTTATATTACGTTATTGATGTATATGAAGGTCCCACGGAGACGTAGAGGCCAACTCGCCAGGAATGTTGTCAAATATTACCGCCGAGATGGTAGGTTGGGTTAGGTTAGGTAATATTATGTTATTGATGTATATGAAGGTCCCACGGAAACATGGAGGCCAACAAGACAGGAATGTTGTCAAATATTACCGCCGAGATGTTATGTTGGTTTAGGTTAGGTTAAATTACGTTATTGATGTATATGAAGGTCCTACGGAGAGGTAGAGGCCAACTCGCCAGGAATGTTGTCAAATATAAGTGCCGAGATGTTGGGTTGGGTTAGGTTAGGTAATATTACGTTATTGATGTATATGAAGATCCCACGGTGACGTAGAGGCCAACTCGCCAGGAATGTTGTCAAATATTACCGCCGATGTGTTAGGTTGGGTTAGGTTAGGTTATACTACGTTATTGATGTATATGAAGGCCCCACGGAGACGTAGAGGCCAACTCGCCAGGAATGTTGTCAAATATTACCGCCGAGATGATAGGTTGGGTTAGGTTAGGTTATATTACGTTGTTGATGTATATGAAGGCCACACGGAGAGGTAGAGGCCAACTCGCCAGGAATGTTGTCAAATATTACCGCCGGGATGATAGGTTGGGTTAGGTTAGGTTATATTACGTTATTGATGTATATGAAGGCCCCACGGAGACGTAGAGGCCAACTCGCCAGGAATGTTGTCAAATATTACCGCCGAGATGTTACGTTGGTTTAGGTTAGGTTAAATTACTTTATTGATGTATATGAAGGTCCCACTGAGAGGTAGAGGCCAACTCGCCAGGAATGTTGTCAAATATTAGTGCCGAGATGTTAGGTTGGGTTAAGTTAGGTAATATTACGTTATTGATGTATATAAAATTCCCACGGAGACGTATAGGCCAACTCGCCAGGAATGTTGTAAAATATTAGTGCCGAGATCTTAGGTTGGGTTAGGTTAGGTTATATTACGTTATTGATGTATATGAAGTTCCCACGGAGACGTAGAGGCCAACTCGCCAGGAATGTTGTCAAATATTAGTGCCGAGATCTTAGGTTGGGTTAGGTCAGGTAATATTATGTTATTGATGTATATGAAGGTCCCACGGAAACATGGAGGCCAACAAGACAGGAATGTTGTCAAATATTACCGCCGAGATGTTATGTTGGTTTAGGTTAGGTTAAATTACGTTATTGATGTATATGAAGGTCCTACGGAGAGTTAGAGGCCACCTCGCCAGGAATGTTGTCAAATATAAGTGCCGAGATGTTGGGTTGGGTTAGGATAGGTAATATTACGTTATTGATGTATATGAAGATCCCACGGTGACGTAGAGGCCAACTCGCCAGGAATGTTGTCAAATATTACCGCCGATGTGTTAGGTTGGGTTAGGTTAGGTTATACTACGTTATTGATGTATATGAAGGCCCCACGGAGACGTAGAGGCCAACTCGCCAGGAATGTTGTCAAATATTACCGCCGAGATGATAGGTTGGGTTAGGTTAGGTTATATTACGTTATTGATGTATATGAAGGTCCCACGGAGACGTAGAGGCCAACTCGCCAGGAATGTTGTCAAATATTACCGCCGAGATGATAGGTTGGGCTAGGTTAGGTTATATTACCTTATTGATGTATATAAAGGTCCCACGGAAACATAGAGGCCAACAAGCCAGGAATGTTGTCAAATATTACCGCCGAGATGTTACGTTGGTTTAGGTTAGGTTAAATTACGTTATTGATGTATATAAAAGTCCCACGGAGACGTAGAGGCCAACTCGTCAGGAATGTTGTCAAATATTACCGCCGATATGATAGGTTGCGTTAGGTTAGGTTATATTACGTTATTGATGTATATGAAGGCCACACGGAGAGGTAGAGGCCAACTCGCCAGGAATGTTGTCAAATATTACCGCCGAGATGATAGGTTGAGTTAGGTTAGGTTATATTACGTTATTGATGTATATGAAGGCCCCACGGAAACATGGAGGCCAACTAGACAGGAATGTTGTCAAATATTACCGCCGAGATGTTACGTTGGTTTAGGTTAGGTTAAATTACGTTATTGATGTATATGAAGGTCCTACGGTGAGGTAGAGGCCAACTCGCCAGGAATGTTGTCAAATATTAGTGCCGAGATGCTAGGTTGGGTTAGGACAGGTAATATTACGTTATTGATGTATATGAAGGTCCTACGGAGAGGTAGAGGCCAACTCGCCAGGAATGTTGTCAAATATAAGTGCCGAGATGTTGGGTTGGGTTAGGTTAGGTAATATTACGTTATTGATGTATATAAAGATCCCACGGTGACGTAGAGGCCAACTCGCCAGGAATGTTGTCAAATATTACCGCCGATGTGTTAGGTTGGGTTAGGTTAGGTTATACTACGTTATTGATGTATATGAAGGCCCCACGGAGACGTAGAGGCCAACTCGCCAGGAATGTTGTCAAATATTACCGCCGAGATGATAGGTTGGGCTAGGTTAGGTTATACTACCTTATTGATGTATATAAAGGTCCCACGGAAACATAGAGGCCAACAAGCCAGGAATGTTGTCAAATATTACCGCCGAGATGTTACGTTGGTTTAGGTTAGGTTAAATTACGTTATTGATGTATATAAAAGTCCCACGGAGACGTAGAGGCCAACTCGCCAGGAATGTTGTCAAATATTACCGCCGAGATGATAGGTTGGGTTAGGTTAGGTTATATTACGTTATTGATGTATATGAAGGCCCCACGGAGACGTAGAGGCCAACTCGCCAGGAATGTTGTCAAATATTACCGCCGAGATGTTACGTTGGTTTAGGTTAGGTTAAATTACGTTATTGATGTATATGAAGGTCCCACTGAGAGGTAGAGGCCAACTCGCCAGGAATGTTGTCGAATATTAGTGCCGAGATATTAGGTCGGGTTAAGTTAGGTAATATTACGTTATTGATGTATATAAAATTCCCACGGAGACGTATAGGCCAACTCGCCAGGAATGTTGTAAAATATTAGTGCCGAGATCTTAGGTTGGGTTAGGTTAGGTTATATTACGTTATTGATGTATATGAAGTTCCCACGGAGACGTAGAGGCCAACTCGCCAGGAATGTTGTCAAATATTAGTGCCGAGATCTTAGGTTGGGTTAGGTCAGGTAATATTATGTTATTGATGTATATGAAGATCCCACGGTGACGTAGAGGCCAACTCGCCTGGAATGTTGTCAAATATTACCGCCGAGATGTTACGTTGGTTTAGGTTAGGTTAAATTACGATATTGATGTATATGAAGGTCCTACGGAGAGGTAGAGGCCAACTCGCCAGGAATGTTGTCAAATATTAGTGCCGAGATGTTAGGCTGGGTTAGGACAGGTAATATTACGTTATTGATGTATATGAAGGTCCTACGGAGAGGTAGAGGCCAACTCGCCAGGAATGTTGTCAAATATTAGTGCCGAGATCTTAGGTTGGGTTAGGTCAGGTAATATTATGTTATTGATGTATATGAAGGTCCCACGGAAACATGGAGGCCAACAAGACAGGAATGTTGTCAAATATTACCGCCGAGATGTTATGTTGGTTTAGGTTAGGTTAAATTACGTTATTGATGTATATGAAGGTCCTACGGAGAGGTAGAGGCCAACTCGCCAGGAATGTTGTCAAATATAAGTGCCGAGATGTTGGGTTGGGTTAGGTTAGGTAATATTACGTTATTGATGTATATGAAGATCCCACGGTGACGTAGAGGCCAACTCGCCAGGAATGTTGTCAAATATTACCGCCGATGTGTTAGGTTGGGTTAGGTTAGGTTATACTACGTTATTGATGTATATGAAGGCCCCACGGAGACGTAGAGGCCAACTCGCCAGGAATGTTGTCAAATATTACCGCCGAGATGATAGGTTGGGCTAGGTTAGGTTATATTACCTTATTGATGTATATAAAGGTCCCACGGAAACATAGAGGCCAACAAGCCAGGAATGTTGTCAAATATTACCGCCGAGATGTTACGTTGGTTTAGGTTAGGTTATATTACGTTATTGATGTATATGAAGGCCCCACGGAAACATGGAGGCCAACAAGACAGGAATGTTGTCAAATATTACCGCCGAGATGATAGGTTGGGCTAGGTTAGGTTATATTACGTTATTGATGTATATAAAGGTCCCACGGAAACATAGAGGCCAACAAGTCAGGAATGTTGTCAAATATTACCGCCGAGATGTTACGTTGGTTTAGGTTAGGTTAAATTACGTTATTGATGTATATAAAAGTCCCACGGAGGCGTAGAGGCCAACTCGCCAGGAATGTTGTCAAACATTACCGCCGCGATGACAGGTTGGGTTAGTTTAGGTTATATTACGTTATTGATGTATATGAAGGTCCCACGGTGACGTAGAGGCCAACTCGCCAGGAATGTTGTCAAATATTACCGCCGATGTGTTAGGTTGGGTTAGGTTAGGTTATACTACGTTATTGATGTATATGAAGGCCCCACGGAGACGTAGATGCCAACTCGCCAGGAATGTTGTCAAATATTACCGCCGAGATGTTACGTTGGTTTAGGTTAGGTTAAATTACGTTATTGATGTATATAAAAGTCCCACGGAGGCGTAGAGGCCAACTCGCCAGGAATGTTGTCAAACATTACCGCCGAGATGTTAGGTTGGGTTAGGTTAGGTAATATTACGTTATTGATGTATATGAAGGTCCCACTGAGAGGTAGAGGCCAACTCGCCAGGAATGTTGTCAAATATTAGTGCCGAGATGTTAGGTTGGGTTAAGTTAGGTAATATTACGTTATTGATGTATATAAAATTCCCACGGAGACGTAGAAGCCAACTCGCCAGGAATGTTGTCACATAATAGCGCCGAGTGGTTAGGTCGGGTTATATTAGGTTATAGTACGTTATTGATGGATATGAAGGTCTCACGGAGATGTAGAGGCCAACTCGCCAGGAATGTTGTCAAATATTACCGCCGAGATGTTAGGTTGGGTTAGGACAGGTAATATTACGTTATTTATGTATATAAAATTCCCACGGAGACGTAGAGGCCAACTCGCCAGGAATGTTGTCAAATATTACCGCCGAGATGATAGGTTGGGTTAGGTTAGGTTATATTACGTTAGTGATGTATATGAAGGTCCTACGGAGAGGTAGAGGCCAACTCGCCAGGTATGTTGTCAAATATTAGTGCCGAGATGTTAGGTTGGGTTAGGTTAGGTAATATTACGTTATTGATGTATATGAAGGTCCCACGGTGACGTAGAGGCCAACTCGCCAGGAATGTTGTCAAATATTACCGCCGATGTGTTAGGTTGGGTTAGGTTAGGTTATACTACGTTATTGATGTATATGAAGGCCCCACGGAGACGTAGATGCCAACTCGCCAGGAATGTTGTCAAATATTACCGCCGAGATGATAGGTTGGGTTAGGTTAGGTTATATTACGTTATTGATGTATATAAAAGTCCCACGGAGGCGTAGAGGCCAACTCGCCAGGAATGTTGTCAAACATTACCGCCGAGATGATTGGTTGGGTTAGGTTAGGTTATATTACGTTATTGATGTATATGAAGGCCCCACGGAGACGTAGAGGCCAACTCGCCAGGAATGTTGTCAAACATTACCGCCGAGATGATAGGTTGGGTTAGGTTAGGTTATATTACGTTATTGATGTATATGAAGGCCCCACGGAGACGTAGAGGCCAACAAGACAGGAATGTTGTCAAATATTACCGCCGAGATGATAGGTTGGGCTAGGTTAGGTTATATTACGTTATTGATGTATATAAAGGTCCCACGGAAACATAGAGGCCAACAAGTCAGGAATGTTGTCAAATATTACCGCCGAGATGTTACGTTGGTTTAGGTTAGGTTAAATTACGTTATTGATGTATATAAAAGTCCCACGGAGGCGTAGAGGCCAACTCGCCAGGAATGTTGTCAAACATTACCGCCGCGATGATAGGTTGGGTTAGTTTAGGTTATATTACGTTATTGATGTATATGAAGGCCCCACGGAGACGTAGAGGCCAACTCGCCAGGAATGTTGTCAAATATTACCGCCGAGATGATAGGTTGGGTTAGGTTAGGTTATATTACGTTATTGATGTATATGAAGTCCCCACGGAGACGTAGAGGCCAACTCGCCAGGAATGTTGTCAAATATTACCGCCGAGATGTTAGGTTGGGTTAGGACAGGTAATATTACGTTATTGATGTATATGAAGTCCCCACGGAGACGTAGAGGCCAACTCGCCAGGAATGTTGTCAAATATTACCGCCGAGATGTTAGGTTGGGTTAGGACAGGTAATATTACGTTATTTATGTATATAAAATTCCCACGGAGACGTAGAGGCCAACAAGACAGGAATGTTGTCAAATATTACCGCCGAGATGATAGGTTGGGCTAGGTTAGGTTATATTACGTTATTGATGTATATAAAGGTACCACGGAAACATAGAGGCCAACAAGTCAGGAATGTTGTCAAATATTACCGCCGAGATGTTACGTTGGTTTAGGTTAGGTTAAATTACGTTATTGATGTATATAAAAGTCCCACGGAGGCGTAGAGGCCAACTCGCCAGGAATGTTGTCAAACATTACCGCCGCGATGATAGGTTGGGTTAGTTTAGGTTATATTACGTTATTGATGTATATGAAGGCCCCACGGAGACGTAGAGGCCAACTCGCCAGGAATGTTGTCAAATATTACCGCCGAGATGATAGGTTGGGTTAGGTTAGGTTATATTACGTTATTGATGTATATGAAGTCCCCACGGAGACGTAGAGGCCAACTCGCCAGGAATGTTGTCAAATATTACCGCCGAGATGTTACGTTGGTTTAGGTTAGGTTAAATTACGTTATTGATGTATATGAAGGTCCTACGGAGAGGTAGAGGCCAACTCGCCAGGAATGTTGTCAAATATTAGTGCCGAGATGTTAGGTTGGGTTAGGACAGGTAATATTACGTTATTGATGTATATGAAGGTCCTACGGAGAGGTAGAGGCCAACTCGCCAGGAATGTTGTCAAATATAAGTGCCGAGATGTTGGGTTGGGTTAGGTTAGGTAATATTACGTTATTGATGTATATGAAGATCCCACGGTGACGTAGAGGCCAACTCGCCAGGAATGTTGTCAAATATTACCGCCGATGTGTTAGGTTGGGTTAGGTTAGGTTATACTACGTTATTGATGTATATGAAGGCCCCACGGAGACGTAGAGGCCAACTCGCCAGGAATGTTGTCAAATATTACCGCCGAGATGATAGGTTGGGCTAGGTTAGGTTATACTACCTTATTGATGTATATAAAGGTCCCACGGAAACATAGAGGCCAACAAGCCAGGAATGTTGTCAAATATTACCGCCGAGATGATAGGTTGGGTTAGGTTAGGTTATATTACGTTATTGATGTATATGAAGGCCCCACGGAGACGTAGAGGCCAACTCGCCAGGAATGTTGTCAAATATTACCGCCGAGATGTTACGTTGGTTTAGGTTAGGTTAAATTACGTTATTGATGTATATGAAGGTCCCACTGAGAGGTAGAGGCCAACTCGCCAGGAATGTTGTCGAATATTAGTGCCGAGATGTTAGGTTGGGTTAAGTTAGGTAATATTACGTTATTGATGTATATAAAATTCCCACGGAGACGTATAGGCCAACTCGCCAGGAATGTTGTAAAATATTAGTGCCGAGATCTTAGGTTGGGTTAGGTTAGGTTATATTACGTTATTGATGTATATGAAGTTCCCACGGAGACGTAGAGGCCAACTCGCCAGGAATGTTGTCAAATATTACCGCCGAGATGTTACGTTGGTTTAGGTTAGGTTAAATTACGTTATTGATGTATATGAAGGTCCCACTGAGAGGTAGAGGCCAACTCGCCAGGAATGTTGTCGAATATTAGTGCCGAGATGTTAGGTTAGGTTAGGTTAGGTTAAATTACGTTATTGATGTATATGAAGGTCCTACGGAGAGGTAGAGGCCAACTCGCCAGGAATGTTGTCAAATATAAGTGCCGAGATGTTGGGTTGGGTTAGGTTAGGTAATATTACGTTATTGATGTATATGAAGATCCCACGGTGACGCAGAGGCCAACTCGCCAGGAATGTTGTCAAATATTACCGCCGATGTGTTAGGTTGGGTTAGGTTAGGTTATACTACGTTATTGATGTATATGAAGGCCCCACGGAGACGTAGAGGCCAACTCGCCAGGAATGTTGTCAAATATTACCGCCGAGATGATAGGTTGGGTAAGGTTAGGTTATATTACGTTATTGATGTATATGAAGGCCCCTCGGAGACGTAGAGGCCAACTCGCCAGGAATGTTGTCAAATATTACCGCCGAGATGTTACGTTGGTTTAGGTTAGGTTAAATTACGTTGTTGATGTATATAAAAGTCCCACGGAGGCGTAGAGGCCAACTCGCCAGGAATGTTGTCAAACATTACCGCCGAGATGATAGGTTGGGCTAGGTTAGGTTATATTACCTTATTGATGTATATAAAGGTCCCACGGAAACATAGAGGCCAACAAGCCAGGAATGTTGTCAAATATTACCGCCGAGATGTTACGTTGGTTTAGGTTAGGTTATATTACGTTATTGATGTATATGAAGGCCCCACGGAAACATGGAGGCCAACAAGACAGGAATGTTGTCAAATATTACCGCCGAGATGATAGGTTGGGCTAGGTTAGGTTATATTACGTTATTGATGTATATAAAGGTCCCACGGAAACATAGAGGCCAACAAGTCAGGAATGTTGTCAAATATTACCGCCGAGATGTTACGTTGGTTTAGGTTAGGTTAAATTACGTTATTGATGTATATAAAAGTCCCACGGAGGCGTAGAGGCCAACTCGCCAGGAATGTTGTCAAACATTACCGCCGCGATGATAGGTTGGGTTAGTTTAGGTTATATTACGTTATTGATGTATATGAAGGTCCCACGGTGACGTAGAGGCCAACTCGCCAGGAATGTTGTCAAATATTACCGCCGAGATGATAGGTTGGGTAAGGTTAGGTTATATTACGTTATTGATGTATATGAAGGCCCCTCGGAGACGTAGAGGCCAACTCGCCAGGAATGTTGTCAAATATTACCGCCGAGATGTTACGTTGGTTTAGGTTAGGTTAAATTACGTTATTGATGTATATAAAAGTCCCACGGAGGCGTAGAGGCCAACTCGCCAGGAATGTTGTCAAATATTACCGCCGATGTGTTAGGTTGGGTTAAGTTAGGTAATATTACGTTATTGATGTATATAAAATTCCCACGGAGACGTAGAAGCCAACTCGCCAGGAATGTTGTCACATAATAGCGCCGAGTGGTTAGGTCGGGTTATATTAGGTTATAGTACGTTATTGATGGATATGAAGGTCTCACGGAGATGTAGAGGCCAACTCGCCAGGAATGTTGTCAAATATTACCGCCGAGATGTTAGGTTGGGTTAGGACAGGTAATATTATGTTATTGATGTATATGAAGGCCCCACGGAAACATGGAGGCCAACAAGACAGGAATGTTGTCAAATATTACCGCCGAGATGATAGGTTGGGCTAGGTTAGGTTATATTACGTTATTGATGTATATAAAGGTCCCACGGAAACATAGAGGCCAACAAGCCAGGAATGTTGTCAAATATTACCGCCGATATGATAGGTTGGGTTAGGTTAGGTTATATTACGTTATTGATGTATATGAAGGCCACACGGAGAGGTAGAGGCCAACTCGCCAGGAATGTTGTCAAATATTACCGCCGAGATGATAGGTTGAGTTAGGTTAGGTTATATTACGTTATTTATGTATATAAAATTCCCACGGAGGCGTAGAGGCCAACTCGCCAGGAATGTTGTCAAATATTACCGCCGAGATGATAGGTTGGGTTAGGTTAGGCTATATTACGTTAGTGATGTATATGAAGGTCCTACGGATAGGTAGAGGCCAACTCGCCAGGTATGTTGTCAAATATTAGTGCCGAGATGTTAGGTTGGGTTAGGTTAGGTAATATTACGTTATTGATGTATATGAAGGTCCCACGGTGACGTAGAGGCCAACTCGCCAGGAATGTTGTCAAATATTACCGCCGATGTGTTAGGTTGGGTTAGGTTAGGTTATACTACGTTATTGATGTATATGAAGGCCCCACGGAGACGTAGATGCCAACTCGCCAGGAATGTTGTCAAATATTACCGCCGAGATGATAGGTTGGGTTAGGTTAGGTTATATTACGTTATTGATGTATATAAAAGTCCCACGGAGGCGTAGAGGCCAACTCGCCAGGAATGTTGTCAAACATTACCGCCGAGATGATTGGTTGGGTTAGGTTAGGTTATATTACGTTATTGATGTATATGAAGGCCCCACGGAGACGTAGAGGCCAACTCGCCAGGAATGTTGTCAAATATTACCGCCGAGATGATAGGTTGGGTTAGGTTAGGTTATATTACGTTATTGATGTATATGAAGGCCCCACGGAGACGTAGAGGCCAACTCGCCAGGAATGTTGTCAAATATAAGTGCCGAGATGTTGGGTTGGGTTAGGTTAGGTAATATTACGTTATTGATGTATATGAAGATCCCACGGTGACGTAGAGGCCAACTCGCCAGGAATGTTGTCAAATATTACCGCCGATGTGTTAGGTTGGGTTAGGTTAGGTTATACTACGTTATTGATGTATATGAAGGCCCCACGGAGACGTAGAGGCCAACTCGCCAGGAATGTTGTCAAATATTACCGCCGAGATGATAGGTTGGGTTAGGTTAGGTTATATTACGTTATTGATGTATATGAAGGTCCCACGGAGACGTAGAGGCCAACTCGCCAGGAATGTTGTCAAATATTACCGCCGAGATGATAGGTTGGGCTAGGTTAGGTTATATTACCTTATTGATGTATATAAAGGTCCCACGGAAACATAGAGGCCAACAAGCCAGGAATGTTGTCAAATATTACCGCCGAGATATTACGTTGGTTTAGGTTAGGTTAAATTACGTTATTGATGTATATAAAAGTCCCACGGAGACGTAGAGGCCAACTCGTCAAGAATGTTGTCAAATATTACCGCCGATATGATAGGTTGGGTTAGGTTAGGTTATATTACGTTATTGATGTATATGAAGGCCACACGGAGAGGTAGAGGCCAACTCGCCAGGAATGTTGTCAAATATTACCGCCGAGATGATAGATTGAGTTAGGTTAGGTTATATTACGTTATTGATGTATATGAAGGCCCCACGGAAACATGGAGGCCAACAAGACAGGAATGTTGTCAAATATTACCGCCGAGATGATAGGTTGGGCCAGGTTAGGTTATATTACGTTATTGATGTATATGAAGGCCCCACGGAGACGTAGAGGCCAACTCGCCAGGAATGTTGTCAAATATTACCGCCGAGATGATAGGTTGGGTTAGGTTAGGTTATATTACGTTATTGATGTATATGAAGGCCCCACGGAGACGTAGAGGCCAACTCGCCAGAAATGTTGTCAAATATTAGTGCCGAGATGTTAGGTTGGGTTAAGTTAGGTAATATTACGTTATTGATGTATATAAAATTCCCACGGAGAAGTATAGGCCAACTCGCCAGGAATGTTGTAAAATATTAGTGCCGAGATCTTAGGTTGGGTTAGGTTAGGTTATATTATGTTATTGATGTATATGAAGTTCCCACGGAGACGTAGAGGCCAACTCGCCAGGAATGTTGTCAAATATTAGTGCCGAGATCTTAGGTTGGGTTAGGTCAGGTAATATTATGTTATTGATGTATATGAAGGTCCCACGGAAACATGGAGGCCAACAAGACAGGAATGTTGTCAAATATTACCGCCGAGATGTTATGTTGGTTTAGGTTAGGTTAAATTTCGTTATGGATGTATATGAAGGTCCTACGGAGAGGTAGAGGCCAACTCGCCAGGAATGTTGTCAAATATAAGTGCCGAGATTTTGGGTTGGGTTAGGTTAGGTAAAATTACGTTATTGATGTATGTGAAGATCCCACGGTGACGTAGAGGCCAACTCGCCAGGAATGTTGTCAAATATTACCGCCGATGTGTTAGGTTGGGTTAGGTTAGGTTATACTACGTTATTGATGTATATGAAGGCCCCACGGAGACGTAGAGGCCAACTCGCCAGGAATGTTGTCAAATATTACCGCCGAGATGATAGGTTGGGTTAGGTTAGGTTATATTACGTTATTGATGCATATGAAGGTCCCACGGAGACGTAGAGGCCAACTCGCCAGGAATGTTGTCAAACATTACCGCCGCGATGATAGGTTGGGTTAGTTTAGGTTATATTACGTTATTGATGTATATGAAGGCCCCACGGAGACGTAGAGGCCAACTCGCCAGGAATGTTTTCAAATATTACCGCCGAGATGATAGGTTGGGTTAGGTTAGGTTATATTACGTTATTGATGTATATGAAGTCCCCACGGAGACGTAGAGGCCAACTCGCCAGGAATGTTGTCAAATATTACCGCCGAGATGTTACGTTGGTTTAGGTTAGGTTAAATTACGTTATTGATGTATATGAAGGTCCTACGGAGAGGTAGAGGCCAACTCGCCAGGAATTTGTCAAATATTAGTGCCGAGATGTTAGGTTGGGTTAGGACAGGTAATATTACGTTATTGATGTATATGAAGGTCCTACGGAGAGGTAGAGGCCAACTCGCCAGGAATGTTGTCAAATATAAGTGCCGAGATGTTGGGTTGGGTTAGGTTAGGTAATATTACGTTATTGATGTATATGAAGATCCCACGGTGACGTAGAGGCCAACTCGCCAGGAATGTTGTCAAATATTACCGCCGATGTGTTAGGTTGGGTTAGGTTAGGTTATACTACGTTATTGATGTATATGAAGGCCCCACGGAGACGTAGAGGCCAACTCGCCAGGAATGTTGTCAAATATTACCGCCGAGATGATAGGTTGGGCTAGGTTAGGTTATATTACCTTATTGATGTATATAAAGGTCCCACGGAAACATAGAGGCCAACAAGCCAGGAATGTTGTCAAATATTACCGCCGAGATGTTACGTTGGTTTAGGTTAGGTTAAATTACGTTATTGATGTATATAAAAGTCCCACGGAGACGTAGAGGCCAACTCGTCAGGAATGTTGTCAAATATTACCGCCGATATGATAGGTTGGGTTAGGTTAGGTTATATTACGTTATTGATGTATATGAAGGCCACACGGAGAGGTAGAGGCCAACTCGCCAGGAATGTTGTCAAATATTACCGCCGAGATGATAGGTTGGGTTAGGTTAGGTTATATTACGTTATTTATGTATATAAAATTCCCACGGAGACGTAGAGGCCAACTCGCCAGGAATGTTGTCAAATATTACCGCCGAGATGATAGGTTGGGTTAGGTTAGGTAATATTACGTTATTGATGTATATGAATGTCCCACGGTGACGTAGAGGCCAACTCGACAGGAATGTTGTCAAATATTACCGGCGATGTGTTAGGTTGGGTTAGGTTAGGTTATATTACGTTATTGATGTATATGAAGGTCCCACGGAGACGTAGAGGCCAACTCGCCAGGAATGTTGTCAAATATTACCGCCGAGATGACAGGTTGGGCTAGGTTAGGTTATATTACCTTATTGATGTATATAAAGGTCCCACGGAAACATAGAGGCCAACAAGCCAGGAATGTTGTCAAATATTACCGCCGAGATGTTACGTTGGTTTAGGTTAGGTTCAATTACGTTATTGATGTATATAAAAGTCCCACGGAGACGTAGAGGCCAACTCGTCAGGAATGTTGTCAAATATTACCGCCGATATGATAGGTTGGGTTAGGTTAGGTTATATTACGTTATTGATGTATATGAAGGCCACACGGAGAGGTAGAGGCCAACTCGCCAGGAATGTTGTCAAATATTACAGCCGAGATGGTAGGTTGAGTTAGGTTAGGTTATATTACGTTATTTATGTATATAAAATTCCCACGGAGACGTAGAGGCCAACTCGCCAGGAATGTTGTCAAATATTACCGCCGAGATGATAGGTTGGGTTAGGTTAGGTTATATTACGTTAGTGATGTATATGAAGGTCCTACGGAGAGGTAGAGGCCAACTCGCCAGGTATGTTGTCAAATATTAGTGCCGAGATGTTAGGTTGGGTTAGGTTAGGTAATATTACGTTATTGATGTATATGAAGGTCCCACGGTGACGTAGAGGCCAACTCGCCAGGAATGTCGTCAAATATTACCGCCGATGTGTTAGGTTGGGTTAGGTTAGGTTATACTACGTTATTGATGTATATGAAGGCCCCACGGAGACGTAGATGCCAACTCGCCAGGAATGTTGTCAAATATTACCGCCGAGATGATAGGTTGGGTTAGGTTAGGTTATATTACGTTATTGATGTATATGAAGGTCCCACGGAAACATAGAGGCCAACAAGCCAGGAATGTTGTCAAATATTACCGCCGAGATGTTAGGTTGGGTTAGGACAGGTAATATTATGTTATTGATGTATATGAAGGCCCCACGGAAACATGGAGGCCAACAAGACAGGAATGTTGTCAAATATTACCGCCGAGATGATAGGTTGGGCTAGGTTAGGTTATATTACGTTATTGATGTATATAAAGGTCCCACGGAAACATAGAGGCCAACAAGCCAGGAATGTTGTCAAATATTACCGCCGAGATGTTACGTTGGTTTAGGTTAGGTTAAATTACGTTATTGATGTATATGAAGGTCCCACTGAGAGGTAGAGGCCAACTCGCCAGGAATGTTGTCAAATATTAGTGCCGAGATGTTAGGTTATGTTAAGTTAGGTAATATTACGTTATTGATGTATATAAAATTCCCACGGAGACGTATAGGCCAACTCGCCAGGAATGTTGTAAAATATTAGTGCCGAGATCTTAGGTTGGGTTAGGTTAGGTTATATTACGTTATTGATGTATATGAAGTTCCCACGGAGACGTAGAGGCCAACTCGCCAGGAATGTTGTCAAATATTAGTGCCGAGACCTTAGGTTGGGTTAGGTCAGGTAATATTATGTTATTGATGTATATGAAGGTCCCACGGAAACATGGAGGCCAACAAGACAGGAATGTTGTCAAATATTACCGCCGAGATGTTATGTTGGTTTAGGTTAGGTTAAATTACGTTATTGATGTATATGAAGGTCCTACGGAGAGGTAGAGGCCAACTCGCCAGGAATGTTGTCAAATATAAGTGCCGAGATGTTGGGTTGGGTTAGGTTAGGTAATATTACGTTATTGATGTATATGAAGATCCCACGGTGACGTAGAGGCCAACTCGCCAGGAATGTTGTCAAATATTACCGCCGATGTGTTAGGTTGGGTTAGGTTAGGTTATACTACGTTATTGATGTATATGAAGGCCCCAC
This sequence comes from Xylocopa violacea, assembly GCA_963969225.1. Taxonomy (NCBI): domain Eukaryota; kingdom Metazoa; phylum Arthropoda; class Insecta; order Hymenoptera; family Apidae; genus Xylocopa; species Xylocopa violacea. Next base: position 3,785,325 of record CAXAJV010001114.1, read on the forward strand.
GGAGACGTAGAGGCCAACTCGCCAGGAATGTTGTCAAATATTACCGCCGAGATGATAGGTTGGGTTAGGTTAGGTTATATTACGTTATTGATGTATATGAAGGCCACACGGAGAGGTAGAGGCCAACTCGCCAGGAATGTTGTCAAATATTACCGCCGAGATGATAGGTTGGGTTAGGTTAGGTTATATTACGTTATTTATGTATATAAAATTCCCACGGAGACGTAGAGGCCAACTCGCCAGGAATGTTGTCAAATATTACCGCCGAGATGATAGGTTGGGTTAGGTTAGGTAATATTACGTTATTGATGTATATGAATGTCCCACGGTGACGTAGAGGCCAACTCGACAGGAATGTTGTCAAATATTACCGGCGATGTGTTAGGTTGGGTTAGGTTAGGTTATATTACGTTATTGATGTATATGAAGGTCCCACGGAGACGTAGAGGCCAACTCGCCAGGAATGTTGTCAAATATTACCGCCGAGATGACAGGTTGGGCTAGGTTAGGTTATATTACCTTATTGATGTATATAAAGGTCCCACGGAAACATAGAGGCCAACAAGCCAGGAATGTTGTCAAATATTACCGCCGAGATGTTACGTTGGTTTAGGTTAGGTTAAATTACGTTATTGATGTATATAAAAGTCCCACGGAGACGTAGAGGCCAACTCGTCAGGAATGTTGTCAAATATTACCGCCGATATGATAGGTTGGGTTAGGTTAGGTTATATTACGTTATTGATGTATATGAAGGCCACACGGAGAGGTAGAGGCCAACTCGCCAGGAATGTTGTCAAATATTACAGCCGAGATGGTAGGTTGAGTTAGGTTAGGTTATATTACGTTATTTATGTATATAAAATTCCCACGGAGACGTAGAGGCCAACTCGCCAGGAATGTTGTCAAATATTACCGCCGAGATGATAGGTTGGGTTAGGTTAGGTTATATTACGTTAGTGATGTATATGAAGGTCCTACGGAGAGGTAGAGGCCAACTCGCCAGGTATGTTGTCAAATATTAGTGCCGAGATGTTAGGTTGGGTTAGGTTAGGTAATATTACGTTATTGATGTATATGAAGGTCCCACGGTGACGTAGAGGCCAACTCGCCAGGAATGTCGTCAAATATTACCGCCGATGTGTTAGGTTGGGTTAGGTTAGGTTATACTACGTTATTGATGTATATGAAGGCCCCACGGAGACGTAGATGCCAACTCGCCAGGAATGTTGTCAAATATTACCGCCGAGATGATAGGTTGGGTTAGGTTAGGTTATATTACGTTATTGATGTATATGAAGGTCCCACGGAAACATAGAGGCCAACAAGCCAGGAATGTTGTCAAATATTACCGCCGAGATGTTAGGTTGGGTTAGGACAGGTAATATTATGTTATTGATGTATATGAAGGCCCCACGGAAACATGGAGGCCAACAAGACAGGAATGTTGTCAAATATTACCGCCGAGATGATAGGTTGGGCTAGGTTAGGTTATATTACGTTATTGATGTATATAAAGGTCCCACGGAAACATAGAGGCCAACAAGCCAGGAATGTTGTCAAATATTACCGCCGAGATGTTACGTTGGTTTAGGTTAGGTTAAATTACGTTATTGATGTATATGAAGGTCCCACTGAGAGGTAGAGGCCAACTCGCCAGGAATGTTGTCAAATATTAGTGCCGAGATGTTAGGTTGGGTTAAGTTAGGTAATATTACGTTATTGATGTATATAAAATTCCCACGGAGACGTATAGGCCAACTCGCCAGGAATGTTGTAAAATATTAGTGCCGAGATCTTAGGTTGGGTTAGGTTAGGTTATATTACGTTATTGATGTATATGAAGTTCCCACGGAGACGTAGAGGCCAACTCGCCAGGAATGTTGTCAAATATTAGTGCCGAGACCTTAGGTTGGGTTAGGTCAGGTAATATTATGTTATTGATGTATATGAAGGTCCCACGGAAACATGGAGGCCAACAAGACAGGAATGTTGTCAAATATTACCGCCGAGATGTTATGTTGGTTTAGGTTAGGTTAAATTACGTTATTGATGTATATGAAGGTCCTACGGAGAGGTAGAGGCCAACTCGCCAGGAATGTTGTCAAATATAAGTGCCGAGATGTTGGGTTGGGTTAGGTTAGGTAATATTACGTTATTGATGTATATGAAGATCCCACGGTGACGTAGAGGCCAACTCGCCAGGAATGTTGTCAAATATTACCGCCGATGTGTTAGGTTGGGTTAGGTTAGGTTATACTACGTTATTGATGTATATGAAGGCCCCACGGAGACGTAGAGGCCAACTCGCCAGGAATGTTGTCAAATATTACCGCCGAGATGATAGGTTGGGTTAGGTTAGGTTATATTACGTTATTGATGTATATGAAGGCCACACGGAGAGGTAGAGGCCAACTCGCCAGGAATGTTGTCAAATATTACCGCCGAGATGATAGGTTGGGTTAGGTTAGGTTATATTACGTTATTGATGTATATGAAGGCCCCACGGAGACGTAGAGGCCAACTCGCCAGGAATGTTGTCAAATATTACCGCCGATATGATAGGTTGGGTTAGGTTAGGTTATATTACGTTATTGATGTATATGAAGGCCACACGGAGAGGTAGAGGCCAACTCGCCAGGAATGTTGTCAAATATTACCGCCGAGATGATAGGTTGAGTTAGGTTAGGTTATATTACGTTATTGATGTATATGAAGGCCCCACGGAAACATGGAGGCCAACAAGACAGGAATGTTGTCAAATATTACCGCCGAGATGATAGGTTGGGCTAGGTTAGGTTATATTACGTTATTGATGTATATAAAGGTCCCACGGAAACATAGAGGCCAACAAGCCAGGAATGTTGTCAAATATTACCGCCGAGATGTTACGTTGGTTTAGGTTAGGTTAAATTACGTTATTGATGTATATGAAGGTCCCACTGAGAGGTAGAGGCCAACTCGCCAGGAATGTTGTCAAATATTAGTGCCGAGATGTTAGGTTGGGTTAAGTTAGGTAATATTACGTTATTGATGTATATAAAATTCCCACGGAGACGTATAGGCCAACTCGCCAGGAATGTTGTAAAATATTAGTGCCGAGATCTTAGGTTGGGTTAGGTTAGGTTATATTACGTTATTGATGTATATGAAGTTCCCACGGAGACGTAGAGGCCAACTCGCCAGGAATGTTGTCAAATATTAGTGCCGAGACCTTAGGTTGGGTTAGGTCAGGTAATATTATGTTATTGATGTATATGAAGGTCCCACGGAAACATGGAGGCCAACAAGACAGGAATGTTGTCAAATATTACCGCCGAGATGTTATGTTGGTTTAGGTTAGGTTAAATTACGTTATTGATGTATATGAAGGTCCTACGGAGAGGTAGAGGCCAACTCGCCAGGAATGTTGTCAAATATAAGTGCCGAGATGTTGGGTTGGGTTAGGTTAGGTAATATTACGTTATTGATGTATATGAAGATCCCACGGTGACGTAGAGGCCAACTCGCCAGGAATGTTGTCAAATATTACCGCCGATGTGTTAGGTTGGGTTAGGTTAGGTTATACTACGTTATTGATGTATATGAAGGCCCCACGGAGACGTAGAGGCCAACTCGCCAGGAATGTTGTCAAATATTACCGCCGAGATGATAGGTTGGGTTAGGTTAGGTTATATTACGTTATTGATGTATATGAAGGTCCCACGGAAACATAGAGGCCAACAAGCCAGGAATGTTGTCAAATATTACCGCCGAGATGTTAGGTTGGGTTAGGACAGGTAATATTATGTTATTGATGTATATGAAGGCCCCACGGAAACATGGAGGCCAACAAGACAGGAATGTTGTCAAATATTACCGCCGAGATGATAGGTTGGGCTAGGTTAGGTTATATTACGTTATTGATGTATATAAAGGTCCCACGGAAACATAGAGGCCAACAAGCCAGGAATGTTGTCAAATATTACCGCCGAGATGTTACGTTGGTTTAGATTAGGTTAAATTACGTTATTGATGTATATGAAGGTCCCACTGAGAGGTAGAGGCCAACTCGCCAGGAATGTTGTCAAATATTAGTGCCGAGATGTTAGGTTGGGTTAAGTTAGGTAATATTACGTTATTGATGTATATAAAATTCCCACGGAGACGTATAGGCCAACTCGCCAGGAATGTTGTAAAATATTAGTGCCGAGATCTTAGGTTGGGTTAGGTTAGGTTATATTACGTTATTGATGTATATGAAGTTCCCACGGAGACGTAGAGGCCAACTCGCCAGGAATGTTGTCAAATATTAGTGCCGAGACCTTAGGTTGGGTTAGGTCAGGTAATATTATGTTATTGATGTATATGAAGGTCCCACGGAAACATGGAGGCCAACAAGACAGGAATGTTGTCAAATATTACCGCCGAGATGTTATGTTGGTTTAGGTTAGGTTAAATTACGTTATTGATGTATATGAAGGTCCTACGGAGAGGTAGAGGCCAACTCGCCAGGAATGTTGTCAAATATAAGTGCCGAGATGTTGGGTTGGGTTAGGTTAGGTAATATTACGTTATTGATGTATATGAAGATCCCACGGTGACGTAGAGGCCAACTCGCCAGGAATGTTGTCAAATATTACCGCCGATGTGTTAGGTTGGGTTAGGTTAGGTTATACTACGTTATTGATGTATATGAAGGCCCCACGGAGACGTAGAGGCCAACTCGCCAGGAATGTTGTCAAATATTACCGCCGAGATGATAGGTTGGGTTAGGTTAGGTTATATTACGTTATTGATGTATATGAAGGCCACACGGAGAGGTAGAGGCCAACTCGCCAGGAATGTTGTCAAATATTACCGCCGAGATGATAGGTTGGGTTAGGTTAGGTTATATTACGTTATTGATGTATATGAAGGCCCCACGGAGACGTAGAGGCCAACTCGCCAGGAATGTTGTCAAATATTACCGCCGATATGATAGGTTGGGTTAGGTTAGGTTATATTACGTTATTGATGTATATGAAGGCCACACGGAGAGGTAGAGGCCAACTCGCCAGGAATGTTGTCAAATATTACCGCCGAGATGATAGGTTGAGTTAGGTTAGGTTATATTACGTTATTGATGTATATGAAGGCCCCACGGAAACATGGAGGCCAACAAGACAGGAATGTTGTCAAATATTACCGCCGAGATGATAGGTTGGGCTAGGTTAGGTTATATTACGTTATTGATGTATATAAAGGTCCCACGGAAACATAGAGGCCAACAAGCCAGGAATGTTGTCAAATATTACCGCCGAGATGTTACGTTGGTTTAGGTTAGGTTAAATTACGTTATTGATGTATATGAAGGTCCCACTGAGAGGTAGAGGCCAACTCGCCAGGAATGTTGTCAAATATTAGTGCCGAGATGTTAGGTTGGGTTAAGTTAGGTAATATTACGTTATTGATGTATATAAAATTCCCACGGAGACGTATAGGCCAACTCGCCAGGAATGTTGTAAAATATTAGTGCCGAGATCTTAGGTTGGGTTAGGTTAGGTTATATTACGTTATTGATGTATATGAAGTTCCCACGGAGACGTAGAGGCCAACTCGCCAGGAATGTTGTCAAATATTAGTGCCGAGACCTTAGGTTGGGTTAGGTCAGGTAATATTATGTTATTGATGTATATGAAGGTCCCACGGAAACATGGAGGCCAACAAGACAGTAATGTTGTCAAATATTACCGCCGAGATGTTATGTTGGTTTAGGTTAGGTTAAATTACGTTATTGATGTATATGAAGGTCCTACGGAGAGGTAGAGGCCAACTCGCCAGGAATGTTGTCAAATATAAGTGCCGAGATGTTGGGTTGGGTTAGGTTAGGTAATATTACGTTATTGATGTATATGAAGATCCCACGGTGACGTAGAGGCCAACTCGCCAGGAATGTTGTCAAATATTACCGCCGATGTGTTAGGTTGGGTTAGGTTAGGTTATACTACGTTATTGATGTATATGAAGGCCCCACGGAGACGTAGAGGCCAACTCGCCAGGAATGTTGTCAAATATTACCGCCGAGATGATAGGTTGGGTTAGGTTAGGTTATATTACGTTATTGATGTATATGAAGGCCACACGGAGAGGTAGAGGCCAACTCGCCAGGAATGTTGTCAAATATTACCGCCGAGATGATAGGTTGGGTTAGGTTAGGTTATATTACGTTATTTATGTATATAAAATTCCCACGGAGACGTAGAGGCCAACTCGCCAGGAATGTTGTCAAATATTACCGCCGAGATGATAGGTTGGGTTAGGTTAGGTAATATTACGTTATTGATGTATATGAATGTCCCACGGTGACGTAGAGGCCAACTCGACAGGAATGTTGTCAAATATTACCGGCGATGTGTTAGGTTGGGTTAGGTTAGGTTATATTACGTTATTGATGTATATGAAGGTCCCACGGAGACGTAGAGGCCAACTCGCCAGGAATGTTGTCAAATATTACCGCCGAGATGACAGGTTGGGCTAGGTTAGGTTATATTACCTTATTGATGTATATAAAGGTCCCACGGAAACATAGAGGCCAACAAGCCAGGAATGTTGTCAAATATTACCGCCGAGATGTTACGTTGGTTTAGGTTAGGTTAAATTACGTTATTGATGTATATAAAAGTCCCACGGAGACGTAGAGGCCAACTCGTCAGGAATGTTGTCAAATATTACCGCCGATATGATAGGTTGGGTTAGGTTAGGTTATATTACGTTATTGATGTATATGAAGGCCACACGGAGAGGTAGAGGCCAACTCGCCAGGAATGTTGTCAAATATTACAGCCGAGATGGTAGGTTGAGTTAGGTTAGGTTATATTACGTTATTTATGTATATAAAATTCCCACGGAGACGTAGAGGCCAACTCGCCAGGAATGTTGTCAAATATTACCGCCGAGATGATAGGTTGGGTTAGGTTAGGTTATATTACGTTAGTGATGTATATAAAGGTCCTACGGAGAGGTAGAGGCCAACTCGCCAGGTATGTTGTCAAATATTAGTGCCGAGATGTTAGGTTGGGTTAGGTTAGGTAATATTACGTTATTGATGTATATGAAGGTCCCACGGTGACGTAGAGGCCAACTCGCCAGGAATGTCGTCAAATATTACCGCCGATGTGTTAGGTTGGGTTAGGTTAGGTTATACTACGTTATTGATGTATATGAAGGCCCCACGGAGACGTAGATGCCAACTCGCCAGGAATGTTGTCAAATATTACCGCCGAGATGATAGGTTGGGTTAGGTTAGGTTATATTACGTTATTGATGTATATGAAGGTCCCACGGAAACATAGAGGCCAACAAGCCAGGAATGTTGTCAAATATTACCGCCGAGATGTTAGGTTGGGTTAGGACAGGTAATATTATGTTATTGATGTATATGAAGGCCCCACGGAAACATGGAGGCCAACAAGACAGGAATGTTGTCAAATATTACCGCCGAGATGATAGGTTGGGCTAGGTTAGGTTATATTACGTTATTGATGTATATAAAGGTCCCACGGAAACATAGAGGCCAACAAGCCAGGAATGTTGTCAAATATTACCGCCGAGATGTTACGTTGGTTTAGGTTAGGTTAAATTACGTTATTGATGTATATGAAGGTCCCACTGAGAGGTAGAGGCCAACTCGCCAGGAATGTTGTCAAATATTAGTGCCGAGATGTTAGGTTGGGTTAAGTTAGGTAATATTACGTTATTGATGTATATAAAATTCCCACGGAGACGTATAGGCCAACTCGCCAGGAATGTTGTAAAATATTAGTGCCGAGATCTTAGGTTGGGTTAGGTTAGGTTATATTACGTTATTGATGTATATGAAGTTCCCACGGAGACGTAGAGGCCAACTCGCCAGGAATGTTGTCAAATATTAGTGCCGAGACCTTAGGTTGGGTTAGGTCAGGTAATATTATGTTATTGATGTATATGAAGGTCCCACGGAAACATGGAGGCCAACAAGACAGGAATGTTGTCAAATATTACCGCCGAGATGTTATGTTGGTTTAGGTTAGGTTAAATTACGTTATTGATGTATATGAAGGTCCTACGGAGAGGTAGAGGCCAACTCGCCAGGAATGTTGTCAAATATAAGTGCCGAGATGTTGGGTTGGGTTAGGTTAGGTAATATTACGTTATTGATGTATATGAAGATCCCACGGTGACGTAGAGGCCAACTCGCCAGGAATGTTGTCAAATATTACCGCCGATGTGTTAGGTTGGGTTAGGTTAGGTTATACTACGTTATTGATGTATATGAAGGCCCCACGGAGACGTAGAGGCCAACTCGCCAGGAATGTTGTCAAATATTACCGCCGAGATGATAGGTTGGGTTAGGTTAGGTTATATTACGTTATTGATGTATATGAAGGCCACACGGAGAGGTAGAGGCCAACTCGCCAGGAATGTTGTCAAATATTACCGCCGAGATGATAGGTTGGGTTAGGTTAGGTTATATTACGTTATTGATGTATATGAAGGCCCCACGGAGACGTAGAGGCCAACTCGCCAGGAATGTTGTCAAATATTACCGCCGATATGATAGGTTGGGTTAGGTTAGGTTATATTACGTTATTGATGTATATGAAGGCCACACGGAGAGGTAGAGGCCAACTCGCCAGGAATGTTGTCAAATATTACCGCCGAGATGATAGGTTGAGTTAGGTTAGGTTATATTACGTTATTGATGTATATGAAGGCCCCACGGAAACATGGAGGCCAACAAGACAGGAATGTTGTCAAATATTACCGCCGAGATGATAGGTTGGGCTAGGTTAGGTTATATTACGTTATTGATGTATATAAAGGTCCCACGGAAACATAGAGGCCAACAAGCCAGGAATGTTGTCAAATATTACCGCCGAGATGTTACGTTGGTTTAGGTTAGGTTAAATTACGTTATTGATGTATATGAAGGTCCCACTGAGAGGTAGAGTCCAACTCGCCAGGAATGTTGTCAAATATTAGTGCCGAGATGTTAGGTTGGGTTAAGTTAGGTAATATTACGTTATTGATGTATATAAAATTCCCACGGAGACGTATAGGCCAACTCGCCAGGAATGTTGTAAAATATTAGTGCCGAGATCTTAGGTTGGGTTAGGTTAGGTTATATTACGTTATTGATGTATATGAAGTTCCCACGGAGACGTAGAGGCCAACTCGCCAGGAATGTTGTCAAATACTAGTGCCGAGACCTTAGGTTGGGTTAGGTCAGGTAATATTATGTTATTGATGTATATGAAGGTCCCACGGAAACATGGAGGCCAACAAGACAGGAATGTTGTCAAATATTACCGCCGAGATGTTATGTTGGTTTAGGTTAGGTTAAATTACGTTATTGATGTATATGAAGGTCCTACGGAGAGGTAGAGGCCAACTCGCCAGGAATGTTGTCAAATATAAGTGCCGAGATGTTGGGTTGGGTTAGGTTAGGTAATATTACGTTATTGATGTATATGAAGATCCCACGGTGACGTAGAGGCCAACTCGCCAGGAATGTTGTCAAATATTACCGCCGATGTGTTAGGTTGGGTTAGGTTAGGTTATACTACGTTATTGATGTATATGAAGGCCCCACGGAGACGTAGAGGCCAACTCGCCAGGAATGTTGTCAAATATTACCGCCGAGATGATAGGTTGGGTTAGGTTAGGTTATATTACGTTATTGATGTATATGAAGGTCCCACGGAAACATAGAGGCCAACAAGCCAGGAATGTTGTCAAATATTACCGCCGAGATGTTAGGTTGGGTTAGGACAGGTAATATTATGTTATTGATGTATATGAAGGCCCCACGGAAACATGGAGGCCAACAAGACAGGAATGTTGTCAAATATTACCGCCGAGATGATAGGTTGGGCTAGGTTAGGTTATATTACGTTATTGATGTATATAAAGGTCCCACGGAAACATAGAGGCCAACAAGCCAGGAATGTTGTCAAATATTACCGCCGAGATGTTACGTTGGTTTAGGTTAGGTTAAATTACGTTATTGATGTATATGAAGGTCCCACTGAGAGGTAGAGGCCAACTCGCCAGGAATGTTGTCAAATATTAGTGCCGAGATGTTAGGTTGGGTTAAGTTAGGTAATATTACGTTATTGATGTATATAAAATTCCCACGGAGACGTATAGGCCAACTCGCCAGGAATGTTGTAAAATATTAGTGCCGAGATCTTAGGTTGGGTTAGGTTAGGTTATATTACGTTATTGATGTATATGAAGTTCCCACGGAGACGTAGAGGCCAACTCGCCAGGAATGTTGTCAAATATTAGTGCCGAGACCTTAGGTTGGGTTAGGTCAGGTAATATTATGTTATTGATGTATATGAAGGTCCCACGGAAACATGGAGGCCAACAAGACAGGAATGTTGTCAAATATTACCGCCGAGATGTTATGTCGGTTTAGGTTAGGTTAAATTACGTTATTGATGTATATGAAGGTCCTACGGAGAGGTAGAGGCCAACTCGCCAGGAATGTTGTCAAATATAAGTGCCGAGATGTTGGGTTGGGTTAGGTTAGGTAATATTACGTTATTGATGTATATGAAGATCCCACGGTGACGTAGAGGCCAACTCGCCAGGAATGTTGTCAAATATTACCGCCGATGTGTTAGGTTGGGTTAGGTTAGGTTATACTACGTTATTGATGTATATGAAGGCCCCACGGAGACGTAGAGGCCAACTCGCCAGGAATGTTGTCAAATATTACCGCCGAGATGATAGGTTGGGTTAGGTTAGGTTATATTACGTTATTGATGTATATTAAGGCCACACGGAGAGGTAGAGGCCAACTCGCCAGGAATGTTGTCAAATATTACCGCCGAGATGATAGGTTGGGTTAGGTTAGGTTATATTACGTTATTGATGTATATGAAGGCCCCACGGAGACGTAGAGGCCAACTCGCCAGGAATGTTGTCAAATATTACCGCCGATATGATAGGTTGGGTTAGGTTAGGTTATATTACGTTATTGATGTATATGAAGGCCACACGGAGAGGTAGAGGCCAACTCGCCAGGAATGTTGTCAAATATTACCGCCGAGATGATAGGTTGAGTTAGGTTAGGTTATATTACGTTATTGATGTATATGAAGGCCCCACGGAAACATGGAGGCCAACAAGACAGGAATGTTGTCAAATATTACCGCCGAGATGATAGGTTGGGCTAGGTTAGGTTATATTACGTTATTGATGTATATAAAGGTCCCACGGAAACATAGAGGCCAACAAGCCAGGAATGTTGTCAAATATTACCGCCGAGATGTTACGTTGGTTTAGGTTAGGTTAAATTACGTTATTGATGTATATGAAGGTCCCACTGAGAGGTAGAGGCCAACTCGCCAGGAATGTTGTCAAATATTAGTGCCGAGATGTTAGGTTGGGTTAAGTTAGGTAATATTACGTTATTGATGTATATAAAATTCCCACGGAGACGTATAGGCCAACTCGCCAGGAATGTTGTAAAATATTAGTGCCGAGATCTTAGGTTGGGTTAGGTTAGGTTATATTACGTTATTGATGTATATGAAGTTCCCACGGAGACGTAGAGGCCAACTCGCCAGGAATGTTGTCAAATATTAGTGCCGAGACCTTAGGTTGGGTTAGGTCAGGTAATATTATGTTATTGATGTATATGAAGGTCCCACGGAAACATGGAGGCCAACAAGACAGGAATGTTGTCAAATATTACCGCCGAGATGTTATGTTGGTTTAGGTTAGGTTAAATTACGTTATTGATGTATATGAAGGTCCTACGGAGAGGTAGAGGCCAACTCGCCAGGAATGTTGTCAAATATAAGTGCCGAGATGTTGGGTTGGGTTAGGTTAGGTAATATTACGTTATTGATGTATATGAAGATCCCACGGTGACGTAGAGGCCAACTCGCCAGGAATGTTGTCAAATATTACCGCCGATGTGTTAGGTTGGGTTAGGTTAGGTTATACTACGTTATTGATGTATATGAAGGCCCCACGGAGACGTAGAGGCCAACTCGCCAGGAATGTTGTCAAATATTACCGCCGAGATGATAGGTTGGGTTAGGTTAGGTTATATTACGTTATTGATGTATATGAAGGCCACACGGAGAGGTAGAGGCCAACTCGCCAGGAATGTTGTCAAATATTACCGCCGAGATGATAGGTTGAGTTAGGTTAGGTTATATTACGTTATTGATGTATATGGAGGCCCCACGGAAACATGGAGGCCAACAAGACAGGAATGTTGTCAAATATTACCGCCGAGATGATAGGTTGGGCTAGGTTAGGTTATATTACGTTATTGATGTATATAAAGGTCCCACGGAAACATAGAGGCCAACAAGTCAGGAATGTTGTCAAATATTACCGCCGAGATGTTACGTTGGTTTAGGTTAGGTTAAATTACGTTATTGATGTATATAAAAGTCCCACGGAGGCGTAGAGGCCAACTCGCTAGGAATGTTGTCAAACATTACCGCCGCGATGATAGGTTGGTTTAGTTTAGGTTATATTACGTTATTGATGTATATGAAGGCCCCACGGAGACGTAGAGGCCAACTCGCCAGGAATGTTGTCAAATATTACCGCCGAGATGATAGGTTGGGTTAGGTTAGGTTATATTACATTATTGATGTATATGAAGTCCCCACGGAGACGTAGAGGCCAACTCGCCAGGAATGTTGTCAAATATTACCGCCGAGATGTTACGTTGGTTTAGGTTAGGTTAAATTACGTTATTGATGTATATGAAAGTCCTACGGAGAGGTAGAGGCCAACTCGCCAGGAATGTTGTCAAATATTAGTGCCGAGATGTTAGGTTGGGTTAGGACAGGTAATATTACGTTATTGATGTATATGAAGGTCCTACGGAGAGGTAGAGGCCAACTCGCCAGGAATGTTGTCAAATATAAGTGCCGAGATGTTGGGTTGGGTTAGGTTAGGTAATATTACGTTATCGATGTATATGAAGATCCCACGGTGACGTAGAGGCCAACTCGCCAGGAATGTTGTCAAATATTACCGCCGATGTGTTAGGTTGGGTTAGGTTAGGTTATACTACGTTATTGATGTATATGAAGGCCCCACGGAGACGTAGAGGCCAACTCGCCAGGAATGTTGTCAAATATTACCGCCGAGATGATAGGTTGGGCTAGGTTAGGTTATACTACCTTATTGATGTATATAAAGGTCCCACGGAAACATAGAGGCCAACAAGCCAGGAATGTTGTCAAATATTACCGCCGAGATGTTACGTTGGTTTAGGTTAGGTTAAATTACGTTATTGATGTATATAAAAGTCCCACGGAGACGTAGAGGCCAACTCGTCAGGAATGTTGTCAAATATTACCGCCGATATGATAGGTTGGGTTAGGTTAGGTTATATTACGTTATTGATGTATATGAAGGCCACACGGAGAGGTAGAGGCCAACTCGCCAGGAATGTTGTCAAATATTACCGCCGAGATGATAGGTTGAGTTAGGTTATGTTATATTACGTTATTTATGTATATAAAATTCCCACGGAGACGTAGAGGCCAACTCGCCAGGAATGTTGTCAAATATTACCGCCGAGATGATAGGTTGGGTTACGTTAGGTAATATTACGTTATTGATGTATATGAATGTCCCACGGTGACGTAGAGGCCAACTCGCCAGGAATGTTGTCAAATATTACCGGCGATGTGTTAGGTTGGGTTAGGTTAGGTTATATTACGTTATTGATGTATATGAAGGTCCCACGGAGACGTAGAGGCCAACTCGCCAGGAATGTTGTCAAATATTACCGCCGAGATGATAGGTTGGGCTAGGTTAGGTTATATTACGTTATTGATGTATATAAAGGTCCCACGGAAACATAGAGGCCAACAAGCCAGGAATGTTGTCAAATATTACCGCCGAGATGTTACGTTGGTTTAGGTTAGGTTAAATTACGTTATTGATGTATATAAAAGTCCCACGGAGACGTAGAGGCCAACTCGCCAGGAATGTTGTCAAATATTACCGCCGAGATGATAGGTTGGGTTAGGTTAGGTTATATTACGTTATTGATGTATATGAAGGCCCCACGGAGACGTAGAGGCCAACTCGCCAGGAATGTTGTCAAATATTACCGCCGAGATGTTACGTTGGTTTAGGTTAGGTTAAATTACGTTATTGATGTATATAAAAGTCCCACGGAGACGTAGAGGCCAACTCGCCAGGAATATTGTCAAATATTAACGCCGAGATGATAGGTTGGGTTAGGTTAGGTTATATTACGTTATTGATGTATATGAAGGCCCCACGGAGACGTATAGGCTAACTCGCCAGGAATGTTGTAAAATATTAGTGCCGAGATCTTAGGTTGGGTTAGGTTAGGTTATATTACGTTATTGATGTATATGAAGTTCCCACGGAGACGTAGAGGCCAACTCGCCAGGAATGTTGTCAAATATTAGTGCCGAGATCTTAGGTTGGATTAGGTCAGTTAATATTATGTTATTGATGTATATGAAGGTCCCACGGAAACATGGAGGCCAACAAGACAGGAATGTTGTCAAATATTACCGCCGAGATGTTATGTTGGTTTAGGTTAGGTTAAATTACGTTATTGATGTATATAAAGGTCCTACGGAGAGGTAGAGGCCAACTCGCCAGGAATGTTGTCAAATATAAGTGCCGAGATGTTGGGTTGGGTTAGGTTAGGTAATATTACGTTATTGATGTATATGAAGATCCCACGGTGACGTAGAGGCCAAGTCGCCAGGAATGTTGTCAAATATTACCGCCGATGTGTTAGGTTGGGTTAGGTTAGGTTATACTACGTTATTGATGTATATGAAGGCCCCACGGAGACGTAGAGGCCAACTCGCCAGGAATGTTGTCAAATATTACCGCCGAGATGATAGGTTGGGCTAGGTTAGGTTATATTACCTTATTGATGTATATAAAGGTCCCACGGAAACATAGAGGCCAACAAGCCAGGAATGTTGTCAAATATTACCGCCGAGATGTTACGTTGGTTTAGGTTAGGTTATATTACGTTATTGATGTATATGAAGGCCCCACGGAAACATGGAGGCCAACAAGACAGGAATGTTGTCAAATATTACCGCCGAGATGATAGGTTGGGCTAGGTTAGGTTATATTACGTTATTGATGTATATAAAGGTCCCACGGAAACATAGAGGCCAACAAGTCAGGAATGTTGTCAAATATTACCGCCGAGATGTTACGTTGGTTTAGGTTAGGTTAAATTACGTTATTGATGTATATAAAAGTCCCACGGAGGCGTAGAGGCCAACTCGCCAGGAATGTTGTCAAACATTACCGCCGCGATGATAGGTTGGGTTAGTTTAAGTTATATTACGTTATTGATGTATATGAAGGCCCCTCGGAGACGTAGAGGCCAACTCGCCAGGAATGTTGTCAAATATTACCGGCGATGTGTTAGGTTGGGTTAGGTTAGGTTATATTACGTTATTGATGTATATGAAGGTCCCACGGAGACGTAGAGGCCAACTCGCCAGGAATGTTGTCAAATATTACCGCCGAGATGATAGGTTGGGCTAGGTTAGGTTATATTACGTTATTGATGTATATAAAGGTCCCACGGAAACATAGAGGCCAACAAGCCAGGAATGTTGTCAAATATTACCGCCGAGATGTTACTTTGGTTTAGGTTAGGTTAAATTACGTTATTGATGTATATAAAAGTCCCACGGAGACGTAGAGGCCAACTCGCCAGGAATATTGTCAAATATTAACGCCGAGATGATAGGTTGGGTTAGGTTAGGTTATATTACGTTATTGATGTATATGAAGGCCCCACGGAGACGTAGAGGCCAACTCGCCAGGAATGTTGTCAAATATTACCGCCGAGATGTTACGTTGGTTTAGGTTAGGTTAAATTACGTTATTGATGTATATGAAGGTCCCACTGAGAGGTAGAGGCCAACTCGCCAGGAATGTTGTCGAATATTAGTGCCGAGATGTTAGGTTGGGTTAAGTTAGGTAATATTACGTTATTGATGTATATAACATTCCCACGGAGACGTATAGGCTAACTCGCCAGGAGTGTTGTAAAATATTAGTGCCGAGATCTTAGGTTGGGTTAGGTTAGGTTATATTACGTTATTGATGTATATGAAGTTCCCACGGAGACGTAGAGGCCAACTCGCCAGGAATGTTGTCAAATATTAGTGCCGAGATGATAGGTTGGGTTAGGTTAGGTTATATTACGTTATTGATGTATATGAAGGTCCCACGGAGACGTAGAGGCCAACTCGCCAGGAATGTTGTCAAATATTACCGCCGAGATGATAGGTTGGGTTAGGTTAGGTTATATTACGTTATTGATGTATATGAAGGTCCCACGGAGACGTAGAGGCCAACTCGCCAGGAATGTTGTCAAATATTACCGCCGAGATGATAGGTTGGGCTAGGTTAGGTTATATTACGTTATTGATGTATATAAAGGTCCCACGGAAACATAGAGGCCAACTCGCCAGGAATGTTGTCAAATATTACCGCCGATGTGTTAGGTTGGGTTAGGTTAGGTTATACTACGTTATTGATGTATATGAAGGCCCCACGGAGACGTAGATGCCAACTCGCCAGGAATGTTGTCAAATATTACCGCCGAGATGATAGGTTGGGTTAGGTTAGGTTATATTACGTTATTGATGTATATGAAGGTCCCACGGAGACGTAGAGGCCAACTCGCCAGGAATGTTGTCAAATATTACCGCCGAGATGTTACGTTGGTTTAGGTTAGGTTAAATTACGTTATTGATGTATATGAAGGTCCCACTGAGAGGTAGAGGCCAACTCGCCAGGAATGTTGTCAAATATTAGTGCCGAGATGTTAGGTTGGGTTAAGTTAGGTAATATTACGTTATTGATGTATATAAAATTCCCACGGAGACGTAGAGGCCAACTCGCCAGGAATGTTGTCAAATATTACCGCCGATGTGTTAGGTTGGGTTAGGTTAGGTTATACTACGTTATTGATGTATATGAAGGCCCCACGGAGACGTAGATGCCAACTCGCCAGGAATGTTGTCAAATATTACCGCCGAGATGATAGGTTGGGTTAGGTTAGGTTATATTACGTTATTGATGTATATGAAGGTCCCACGGAGACGTAGAGGCCAACTCGCCAGGAATGTTGTCAAATATTACCGCCGAGATGTTACGTTGGTTTAGGTTAGGTTAAATTACGTTATTGATGTATATGAAGGTCCCACTGAGAGGTAGAGACCAACTCGCCAGGAATGTTGTCAAATATTAGTGCCGAGATGTTAGGTTGGGTTAAGTTAGGTAATATTACGTTATTGATGTATATAAAATTCCCACGGAGACGTAGAGGCCAACTCGCCAGGAATGTTGTCAAATATTACCGCCGATGTGTTAGGTTGGGTTAGGTTAGGTTATACTACGTTATTGATGTATATGAAGGCCCCACGGAGACGTAGATGCCAACTCGCCAGGAATGTTGTCAAATATTACCGCCGAGATGATAGGTTGGGTTAGGTTAGGTTATATTACGTTATTGATGTATATGAAGGTCCCACGGAGACGTAGAGGCCAACTCGCCAGGAATGTTGTCAAATATTACCGCCGAGATGTTACGTTGGTTTAGGTTAGGTTAAATTACGTTATTGATGTATATGAAGGTCCCACTGAGAGGTAGAGGCCAACTCGCCAGGAATGTTGTCAAATATTAGTGCCGAGATGTTAGGTTGGGTTAAGTTAGGTAATATTACGTTATTGATGTATATAAAATTCCCACGGAGACGTAGAGGCCAACTCGCCAGGAATATTGTCAAATATTACCGCCGATGTGTTAGGTTGGGTTAGGTTAGGTTATACTACGTTATTGATGTATATGAAGGCCCCACGGAGACGTAGATGCCAACTCGCCAGGAATGTTGTCAAACATTACCGCCGAGATGATAGGTTGGGTTAGGTTAGGTTATATTACGTTATTGATGTATATGAAGGCCCCACGGAGACGTAGAGGCCAACTCGCCAGGAATGTTGTCAAATATTACCGCCGAGATGTTACGTTGGTTTAGGTTAGGTTATATTACGTTATTGATGTATATGAAGGCCCCACGGAAACATGGAGGCCAACAAGACAGGAATGTTGTCAAATATTACCGCCGAGATGATAGGTTGGGCTAGGTTAGGTTATATTACGTTATTGATGTATATAAAGGTCCCACGGAAACATAGAGGCCAACAAGTCAGGAATGTTGTCAAATATTACCGCCGAGATGTTACGTTGGTTTAGGTTAGGTTAAATTACGTTATTGATGTATATAAAAGTCCCACGGAGGCGTAGAGGCCAACTCGCCAGGAATGTTGTCAAACATTACCGCCGCGATGATAGGTTGGGTTAGTTTAAGTTATATTACGTTATTGATGTATATGAAGGCCCCTCGGAGACGTAGAGGCCAACTCGCCAGGAATGTTGTCAAATATTACCGGCGATGTGTTAGGTTGGGTTAGGTTAGGTTATATTACGTTATTGATGTATATGAAGGTCCCACGGAGACGTAGAGGCCAACTCGCCAGGAATGTTGTCAAATATTACCGCCGAGATGATAGGTTGGGCTAGGTTAGGTTATATTACGTTATTGATGTATATAAAGGTCCCACGGAAACATAGAGGCCAACAAGCCAGGAATGTTGTCAAATATTACCGCCGAGATGTTACTTTGGTTTAGGTTAGGTTAAATTACGTTATTGATGTATATAAAAGTCCCACGGAGACGTAGAGGCCAACTCGCCAGGAATATTGTCAAATATTAACGCCGAGATGATAGGTTGGGTTAGGTTAGGTTATATTACGTTATTGATGTATATGAAGGCCCCACGGAGACGTAGAGGCCAACTCGCCAGGAATGTTGTCAAATATTACCGCCGAGATGTTACGTTGGTTTAGGTTAGGTTAAATTACGTTATTGATGTATATGAAGGTCCCACTGAGAGGTAGAGGCCAACTCGCCAGGAATGTTGTCGAATATTAGTGCCGAGATGTTAGGTTGGGTTAAGTTAGGTAATATTACGTTATTGATGTATATAACATTCCCACGGAGACGTATAGGCTAACTCGCCAGGAGTGTTGTAAAATATTAGTGCCGAGATCTTAGGTTGGGTTAGGTTAGGTTATATTACGTTATTGATGTATATGAAGTTCCCACGGAGACGTAGAGGCCAACTCGCCAGGAATGTTGTCAAATATTAGTGCCGAGATGATAGGTTGGGTTAGGTTAGGTTATATTACGTTATTGATGTATATGAAGGTCCCACGGAGACGTAGAGGCCAACTCGCCAGGAATGTTGTCAAATATTACCGCCGAGATGATAGGTTGGGTTAGGTTAGGTTATATTACGTTATTGATGTATATGAAGGTCCCACGGAGACGTAGAGGCCAACTCGCCAGGAATGTTGTCAAATATTACCGCCGAGATGATAGGTTGGGCTAGGTTAGGTTATATTACGTTATTGATGTATATAAAGGTCCCACGGAAACATAGAGGCCAACTCGCCAGGAATGTTGTCAAATATTACCGCCGATGTGTTAGGTTGGGTTAGGTTAGGTTATACTACGTTATTGATGTATATGAAGGCCCCACGGAGACGTAGATGCCAACTCGCCAGGAATGTTGTCAAATATTACCGCCGAGATGATAGGTTGGGTTAGGTTAGGTTATATTACGTTATTGATGTATATGAAGGTCCCACGGAGACGTAGAGGCCAACTCGCCAGGAATGTTGTCAAATATTACCGCCGAGATGTTACGTTGGTTTAGGTTAGGTTAAATTACGTTATTGATGTATATGAAGGTCCCACTGAGAGGTAGAGGCCAACTCGCCAGGAATGTTGTCAAATATTAGTGCCGAGATGTTAGGTTGGGTTAAGTTAGGTAATATTACGTTATTGATGTATATAAAATTCCCACGGAGACGTAGAGGCCAACTCGCCAGGAATGTTGTCAAATATTACCGCCGATGTGTTAGGTTGGGTTAGGTTAGGTTATACTACGTTATTGATGTATATGAAGGCCCCACGGAGACGTAGATGCCAACTCGCCAGGAATGTTGTCAAATATTACCGCCGAGATGATAGGTTGGGTTAGGTTAGGTTATATTACGTTATTGATGTATATGAAGGTCCCACGGAGACGTAGAGGCCAACTCGCCAGGAATGTTGTCAAATATTACCGCCGAGATGTTACGTTGGTTTAGGTTAGGTTAAATTACGTTATTGATGTATATGAAGGTCCCACTGAGAGGTAGAGACCAACTCGCCAGGAATGTTGTCAAATATTAGTGCCGAGATGTTAGGTTGGGTTAAGTTAGGTAATATTACGTTATTGATGTATATAAAATTCCCACGGAGACGTAGAGGCCAACTCGCCAGGAATGTTGTCAAATATTACCGCCGATGTGTTAGGTTGGGTTAGGTTAGGTTATACTACGTTATTGATGTATATGAAGGCCCCACGGAGACGTAGATGCCAACTCGCCAGGAATGTTGTCAAATATTACCGCCGAGATGATAGGTTGGGTTAGGTTAGGTTATATTACGTTATTGATGTATATGAAGGTCCCACGGAGACGTAGAGGCCAACTCGC
Organism: Xylocopa violacea; assembly: GCA_963969225.1. Lineage (NCBI taxonomy): Eukaryota > Metazoa > Arthropoda > Insecta > Hymenoptera > Apidae > Xylocopa > Xylocopa violacea. Next base: position 3,805,948 of record CAXAJV010001114.1, read on the forward strand.
CAGGAATGTTGTCAAATATTACCGCCGAGATGTTACGTTGGTTTAGGTTAGGTTAAATTACGTTATTGATGTATATGAAGGTCCCACTGAGAGGTAGAGGCCAACTCGCCAGGAATGTTGTCAAATATTAGTGCCGAGATGTTAGGTTGGGTTAAGTTAGGTAATATTACGTTATTGATGTATATAAAATTCCCACGGAGACGTAGAGGCCAACTCGCCAGGAATATTGTCAAATATTACCGCCGATGTGTTAGGTTGGGTTAGGTTAGGTTATACTACGTTATTGATGTATATGAAGGCCCCACGGAGACGTAGATGCCAACTCGCCAGGAATGTTGTCAAACATTACCGCCGAGATGATAGGTTGGGTTAGGTTAGGTTATATTACGTTATTGATGTATATGAAGGCCCCACGGAGACGTAGAGGCCAACTCGCCAGGAATGTTGTCAAATATTACCGCCGAGATGATAGGTTGGGCTAGGTTAGGTTATATTACGTTATTGATGTATATGAAGTTCCCACGGAGACGTAGAGGCCAACTCGCCAGGAATGTTGTCAAATATTACCGCCGATGTGTTAGGTTGGGTTAGGTTAGGTTATACTACGTTATTGATGTATATGAAGGCCCCACGGAGACGTAGATGCCAACTCGCCAGGAATGTTGTCAAATATTACCGCCGAGATGTTACGTTGGTTTAGGTTAGGTTAAATTACGTTATTGATGTATATGAAGGTCCCACTGAGAGGTAGAGGCCAACTCGCCAGGAATGTTGTCAAATATTAGTGCCGAGATGTTAGGTTGGGTTAAGTTAGGTAATATTACGTTATTGATGTATATAAAATTCCCACGGAGACGTAGAGGCCAACTCGCCAGGAATGTTGTCAAATATTACCGCCGATGTGTTAGGTTGGGTTAGGTTAGGTTATACTACGTTATTGATGTATATGAAGGCCCCACGGAGACGTAGATGCCAACTCGCCAGGAATGTTGTGAAACATTACCGCCGAGATGTTAGGTTGGGTTGGGTTAGGTAATATTACGTTATTGATGTATATGAAGGTCCCACGGTGACGTAGAGGCCAACTAGCCAGGAATGTTGTCAAATATTACCGACGATGTGTTAGGTTGGGTTAGGTTAGGTTATACTACGTTATTGATGTATATGAAGGCCCCACGGAGACGTAGATGCCAACTCGCCAGGAATGATGTCAAACATTACCGCCGAGATGATAGGTTGGGTTAGGTTAGGTTATATTACGTTATTGATGTATATGAAGGCCCCACGGAGACGTAGAGGCCAACTCGCCAGGAATGTTGTCAAATATTACCGCCGAGATGATAGGTTGGGCTAGGTTAGGTTATATTACGTTATTGATGTATATGAAGTTCCCACGGAGACGTAGAGGCCAACTCGCCAGGAATGTTGTCAAATATTACCGCCGATGTGTTAGGTTGGGCTAGGTTAGGTTATATTACGTTATTGATGTATATAAAGGTCCCACGGAAACATAGAGGCCAACAAGCCAGGAATGTTGTCAAATATTACCGCCGAGATGTTACGTTGGTTTAGGTTAGGTTAAATTACGTTATTGATGTATATAAAATTCGCACGGAGGCGTAGAGGCCAACTCGCCAGGAATGTTGTCAAACATTACCGCCGAGATGTTAGGTTGGGTTAGGTTAGGTAATATTACGTTATTGATGTATATGAAGGTCCCACGGTGACGTAGAGGCCAACTCGCCAGGAATGTTGTCAAATATTACCGCCGATGTGTTAGGATGGGTTAGGTTAGGTTATACTACGTTATTGATGTATATGAAGGCGCCACGGAGACGTAGATGCCAACTCGCCAGGAATGTTGTCAAATATTACCGCCGAGATGATAGGTTGGGTTAGGTTAGGTTATATTACGTTATTGATGTATATGAAGGTCCCACGGAGACGTAGAGGCCAACTCGCCAGGAATGTTGTCAAATGTTACCGCCGAGATGATAGGTTGGGCTAGGTTAGGTTATATTACGTTATTGATGTATATAAAGGTCCCACGGAAACATAGAGGCCAACAAGCCAGGAATGTTGTCAAATATTACCGCCGAGATGTTAGGTTGGGTTAGGACAGGTAATATTATGTTATTGATGTATATGAAGGCCCCACGGAAACATGGAGGCCAACAAGACAGGAATGTTGTCAAATATTACCGCCGAGATGATAGGTTGGGCTAGGTTAGGTTATATTACGTTATTGATGTATATAAAGGTCCCACGGAAACATAGAGGCCAACAAGCCAGGAATGTTGTCAAATATTACCGCCGAGATGTTACGTTGGTTTAGGTTAGGTTAAATTACGTTATTGATGTATATAAAAGTCCCACGGAGGCGTAGAGGCCAACTCGCCAGGAATGTTGTCAAACATTACCGCCGAGATGATAGGTTGGGTTAGGTTAGGTTATATTACGTTATTGATGTATATGAAGGCCCCACGGAGACGTAGATGCCAACTCGCCAGGAATGTTGTCAAATATTACCGCCGAGATGATAGGTTGGGTTAGGTTAGGTTATATTACGTGATTGATGTATATGAAGGTCCCACGGAGACGTAGAGGCCAACTCGCCAGGAATGATGTCAAACATTACCGCCGAGATGATAGGTTGGGTTAAGTTAGGTAATATTACGTTATTGATGTATATAAAATTCCCACGGAGACGTAGAGGCCAACTCGCCAGGAATGTTGTCAAATATTACCGCCGATGTGTTAGGTTGGGTTAGGTTAGGTTATACTACGTTATTGATGTATATGAAGGCCCCACGGAGACGTAGATGCCAACTCGCCAGGAATGTTGTCAAATATTACCGCCGAGATGATAGGTTGGGTTAGGTTAGGTTATATTACGTTATTGATGTATATGAAGGTCCCACGGAGACGTAGAGGTCAACTCGCCAGGAATGTTGTCAAATATTACCGCCGAGATGATAGGTTGGGCTAGGTTAGGTTATATTACGTTATTGATGTATATAAAGGTCCCACGGAAACATAGAGGCCAACTCGCCAGGAATGTTGTCAAATATTACCGCCGATGTGTTAGGTTGGGTTAGGTTAGGTTATACTACGTTATTGATGCATATGAAGGTCCCACGGAGACGTAGAGGTCAACTCGCCAGGAATGTTGTCAAATATTACCGCCGAGATGATAGGTTGGGCTAGGTTAGGTTATATTACGTTATTGATGTATATAAAGGTCCCACGGAAACATAGAGGCCAACAAGCCAGGAATGTTGTCAAATATTACCGCCGAGATGTTACGTTGGTTTAGGTTAGGTTAAATTACGTTATTGATGTATATAAAAGTCCCACGGAGGCGTAGAGGCCAACTCGCCAGGAATGTTGTGAAACATTACCGCCGAGATGTTAGGTTGGGTTGGGTTAGGTAATATTACGTTATTGATGTATATGAAGGTCCCACGGTGACGTAGAGGCCAACTAGCCAGGAATGTTGTCAAATATTACCGACGATGTGTTAGGTTGGGTTAGGTTAGGTTATACTACGTTATTGATGTATATGAAGGCCCCACGGAGACGTAGATGCCAACTCGCCAGGAATGATGTCAAACATTACCGCCGAGATGATAGGTTGGGTTAGGTTAGGTTATATTACGTTATTGATGTATATGAAGGCCCCACGGAGACGTAGAGGCCAACTCGCCAGGAATGTTGTCAAATATTACCGCCGAGATGATAGGTTGGGCTAGGTTAGGTTATATTACGTTATTGATGTATATGAAGTTCCCACGGAGACGTAGAGGCCAACTCGCCAGGAATGTTGTCAAATATTACCGCCGATGTGTTAGGTTGGGCTAGGTTAGGTTATATTACGTTATTGATGTATATAAAGGTCCCACGGAAACATAGAGGCCAACAAGCCAGGAATGTTGTCAAATATTACCGCCGAGATGTTACGTTGGTTTAGGTTAGGTTAAATTACGTTATTGATGTATATAAAATTCGCACGGAGGCGTAGAGGCCAACTCGCCAGGAATGTTGTCAAACATTACCGCCGAGATGTTAGGTTGGGTTAGGTTAGGTAATATTACGTTATTGATGTATATGAAGGTCCCACGGTGACGTAGAGGCCAACTCGCCAGGAATGTTGTCAAATATTACCGCCGATGTGTTAGGATGGGTTAGGTTAGGTTATACTACGTTATTGATGTATATGAAGGCCCCACGGAGACGTAGATGCCAACTCGCCAGGAATGTTGTCAAATATTACCGCCGAGATGATAGGTTGGGTTAGGTTAGGTTATATTACGTTATTGATGTATATGAAGGTCCCACGGAGACGTAGAGGCCAACTCGCCAGGAATGTTGTCAAATGTTACCGCCGAGATGATAGGTTGGGCTAGGTTAGGTTATATTACGTTATTGATGTATATAAAGGTCCCACGGAAACATAGAGGCCAACAAGCCAGGAATGTTGTCAAATATTACCGCCGAGATGTTAGGTTGGGTTAGGACAGGTAATATTATGTTATTGATGTATATGAAGGCCCCACGGAAACATGGAGGCCAACAAGACAGGAATGTTGTCAAATATTACCGCCGAGATGATAGGTTGGGCTAGGTTAGGTTATATTACGTTATTGATGTATATAAAGGTCCCACGGAAACATAGAGGCCAACAAGCCAGGAATGTTGTCAAATATTACCGCCGAGATGTTACGTTGGTTTAGGTTAGGTTAAATTACGTTATTGATGTATATAAAAGTCCCACGGAGGCGTAGAGGCCAACTCGCCAGGAATGTTGTCAAACATTACCGCCGAGATGATAGGTTGGGTTAGGTTAGGTTATATTACGTTATTGATGTATATGAAGGCCCCACGGAGACGTAGAGGCCAACTCGCGAGAAATGTTGTCAAATATTACCGCCGAGATGATAGGTTGGGTTAGGTTAGGTTATATTACGTTATTGATGTATATGAAGGTCCCACTGAGAGGTAGAGGCCAACTCGCCAGGAATGTTGTCAAATATTAGTGCCGAGATGTTAGGTTGGGTTAAGTTAGGTAATATTACGTTATTGATGTATATAAAATTCCCACGGAGACGTAGAGGCCAACACGCCAGGAATGTTGTAAAATATTAGTGCCGAGATCTTAGGTTGGGTTAGGTTAGGTTATATTACGTTATTGATGTATATGAAGTTCCCACGGAGACGTAGAGGCCAACTCGCCAGGAATGTTGTCAAATATTACCGCCGATGTGATAGGTTGGGTTAGGTTAGGTTATACTACGTTATTGATGTATATGAAGGCCCCACGGAGACGTAGATTCCAACTCGCCAGAAATGTTGTCAAATATTACCGCCGAGATGATAGGTTGGGTTAGGTTAGGTTATATTACGTTATTGATGTATATGAAGGTCCCACGGAGACGTAGAGGCCAACTCGCCAGGAATGTTGTCAAATATTACCGCCGAGATGATAGGTTGGGCTAGGTTAGGTTACATTACGTTATTGATGTATATAAAGGTCCCACGGAAACATAGAGGCCAACAAGCCAGGAATGTTGTCAAATATTACCGCCGAGATGTTAGGTTGGGTTAGGACAGGTAATATTATGTTATTGATGTATATGAAGGCCCCACGGAAACATGGAGGCCAACAAGACAGGAATGTTGTCAAATATTACCGCCGAGATGATAGGTTGGGCTAGGTTAGGTTATATTACGTTATTGATGTATATAAAGGTCCCACGGAAACATAGAGGCCAACAAGCCAGGAATGTTGTCAAATATTACCGCCGAGATGTTAGGTTGGGTTAGGACAGGTTATATTACGTTATTGATGTATATGAAGTTCCCACGGAGACGTAGAGGACAACTCGCCAGGAATGTTGTCAAATATTACCGCCGATGTGATAGGTTGGGTTAGGTTAGGTTATACTACGTTATTGATGTATATGAAGGCCCCACGGAGACGTAGATTCCAACTCGCCAGAAATGTTGTCAAATATTACCGCCGAGATGTTAGGTTGGGTTAGGACAGGTAATATTATGTTATTGATGTATATGAAGGCCCCACGGAAACATGGAGGCCAACAAGACAGGAATGTTGTCAAATATTACCGCCGAGATGATAGGTTGGGCTAGGTTAGGTTATGTTACGTTATTGATGTATATAAAGGTCCCACGGTGACGTAGAGGCCAACTCGCCAGGAATGTTGTCAAATATTACCGCCGATGTGTTACGTTGGGTTAGGTTAGGTTATACTACGTTATTGATGTATATGAAGGCCCCACGGAGACGTAGATGCCAACTCGCCAGGAATGTTGTCAAACATTACCGCCGAGATGATAAGTTGGGTTAGGTTAGGTTATATTACGTTATTGATGTATATGAAGGTCCCACGGAGACGTAGAGGCCAACTCGCCAGGAATGTTGTCAAATATTACCGCCGAGATGATAGGTTGGGCTAGGTTAGGTTATATTACGTTATTGATGTATATGAAGTTCCCACGGAGACGTAGAGGCCAACTCGCCAGGAATGTTGTCAAATATTACCGCCGATGTGTTAGGTTGGGTTAGGTTAGGTTATACTACGTTATTCATGTATATGAAGGCCCCACGGAGACGTAGATGCCAACTCGCCAGGAATGTTGTCAAATATTACCGCCGAGATGATAGGTTGGGTTAGGTTAGGTTATATTACGTTATTGATGTATATGAAGGTCCCACGGAGACGTAGAGGCCAACTCGCCAGGAATGTTGTCAAATATTACCGCCGAGATGATAGGTTGGGCTAGGTTAGGTTATATTACGTTATTGATGTATATAAAGGTCCCACGGAAACATAGAGGTCAACTCGCCAGGAATGTTGTCAAATATTACCGCCGATGTGTTAGGTTGGGTTAGGTTAGGTTATACTACGTTATTGATGTATATGAAGGCCCCACGGAGACGTAGATGCCAACTCGCCAGGAATGTTGTCAAATATTACCGCCGAGATGATAGGTTGGGTTAGGTTAGGTTATATTACGTTATTGATGTATATGAAGGTCCCACGGAGACGTAGAGGCCAACTCGCCAGGAATGTTGTCAAATATTACCGCCGAGATGTTACGTTGGTTTAGGTTAGGTTAAATTACGTTATTGATGTATATGAAGGTCCCACTGAGAGGTAGAGGCCAACTCGCCAGGAATGTTGTCAAATATTAGTGCCGAGATGTTAGGTTGGGTTAAGTTAGGTAATATTACGTTATTGATGTATATAAAATTCCCACGGAGACGTAGAGGCCAACTCGCCAGGAATGTTGTCAAATATTACCGCCGAGATGTTAGGTTGGGTTAGGACAGGTAATATTATGTTATTGATGTATATGAAGGCCCCACGGAAACATGGAGGCCAACAAGACAGGAATGTTGTCAAATATTACCGCCGAGATGATAGGTTGGGCTAGGTTAGGTTATATTACGTTATTGATGTATATAAAGGTCCCACGGAAACATAGAGGCCAACAAGCCAGGAATGTTGTCAAATATTACCGCCGAGATGTTACGTTGGTTTAGGTTAGGTTAAATTACGTTATTGATGTATATAAAAGTCCCACGGAGGCGTAGAGGCCAACTCGCCAGGAATGTTGTCAAATATTACCGCCGAGATGTTAGGTTGGGTTAGGACAGGTAATATTATGTTATTGATGTATATGAAGGTCCCACGGTGACGTAGAGGCCAACTCGCCAGGAATGTTGTCAAATATTACCGCCGATGTGTTAGGTTGGGTTAGGTTAGGTTATACTACGTTATTGATGTATATGAAGGCCCCACGGAGACGTAGATGCCAACTCGCCAGGAATGTTGTCAAACATTACCGCCGAGATGATAGGTTGGGTTAGGTTAAGTTATATTACGTTATTGATGTATATGAAGGTCCCACGGAGACGTAGAGGCCAACTCGCCAGGAATGTTGTCAAATATTACCGCCGAGATGTTACGTTGGTTTAGGTTAGGTTAAATTACGTTATTGATGTATATGAAGGTCCCACTGAGAGGTAGAGGCCAACTCGCCAGGAATGTTGTCAAATATTAGTGCCGAGATGTTAGGTAGGGTTAAGTTAGGTAATATTACGTTATTGATGTATATAAAATTCCCACGGAGACGTAGAGGCCAACTCGCCAGGAATGTTGTCAAATGTTACCGCCGAGATGATAGGTTGGGCTAGGTTAGGTTATATTACGTTATTGATGTATATAAAGGTCCCACGGAAACATAGAGGCCAACAAGCCAGGAATGTTGTCAAATATTACCGCCGAGATGTTAGGTTGGGTTAGGACAGGTAATATTATGTTATTGATGTATATGAAGGCCCCACGGAAACATGGAGGCCAACAAGACAGGAATGTTGTCAAATATTACCGCCGAGATGATAGGTTGGGCTAGGTTAGGTTATGTTACGTTATTGATGTATATAAAGGTCCCACGGTGACGTAGAGGCCAACTCGCCAGGAATGTTGTCAAATATTACCGCCGATGTGTTACGTTGGGTTAGGTTAGGTTATACTACGTTATTGATGTATATGAAGGCCCCACGGAGACGTAGATGCCAACTCGCCAGGAATGTTGTCAAACATTACCGCCGAGATGATAAGTTGGGTTAGGTTAGGTTATATTACGTTATTGATGTATATGAAGGTCCCACGGAGACGTAGAGGCCAACTCGCCAGGAATGTTGTCAAATATTACCGCCGAGATGATAGGTTGGGCTAGGTTAGGTTATATTACGTTATTGATGTATATGAAGTTCCCACGGAGACGTAGAGGCCAACTCGCCAGGAATGTTGTCAAATATTACCGCCGATGTGTTAGGTTGGGTTAGGTTAGGTTATACTACGTTATTGATGTATATGAAGGCCCCACGGAGACGTAGATGCCAACTCGCCAGGAATGTTGTCAAATATTACCGCCGAGATGATAGGTTGGGTTAGGTTAGGTTATATTACGTTATTGATGTATATGAAGGTCCCACGGAGACGTAGAGGCCAACTCGCCAGGAATGTTGTCAAATATTACCGCCGAGATGATAGGTTGGGCTAGGTTAGGTTATATTACGTTATTGATGTATATAAAGGTCCCACGGAAACATAGAGGTCAACTCGCCAGGAATGTTGTCAAATATTACCGCCGATGTGTTAGGTTGGGTTAGGTTAGGTTATACTACGTTATTGATGTATATGAAGGCCCCACGGAGACGTAGATGCCAACTCGCCAGGAATGTTGTCAAATATTACCGCCGAGATGATACGTTGGGTTAGGTTAGGTTATATTACGTTATTGATGTATATGAAGGTCCCACGGAGACGTAGAGGCCAACTCGCCAGGAATGTTGTCAAATATTACCGCCGAGATGTTACGTTCGTTTAGGTTAGGTTAAATTACGTTACTGATGTATATGAAGGTCCCACTGAGAGGTAGAGGCCAACTCGCCAGGAATGTTGTCAAATATTAGTGCCGAGATGTTAGGTTGGGTTAAGTTAGGTAATATTACGTTATTGATGTATATAAAATTCCCACGGAGACGTAGAGGCCAACTCGCCAGGAATGTTGTCAAATGTTACCGCCGAGATGATAGGTTGGGCTAGGTTAGGTTATATTACGTTATTGATGTATATAAAGGTCCCACGGAAACATAGAGGCCAACAAGCCAGGAATGTTGTCAAATATTACCGCCGAGATGTTAGGTTGGGTTAGGACAGGTAATATTATGTTATTGATGTATATGAAGGCCCCACGGAAACATGGAGGCCAACAAGACAGGAATGTTGTCAAATATTACCGCCGAGATGATAGGTTGGGCTAGGTTAGGTTATATTACGTTATTGATGTATATAAAGGTCCCACGGAAACATAGAGGCCAACAAGCCAGGAATGTTGTCAAATATTACCGCCGAGATGTTACGTTGGTTTAGGTTAGGTTAAATTACGTTATTGATGTATATAAAAGTCCCACGGAGGCGTAGAGGCCAACTCGCCAGGAATGTTGTCAAATATTACCGCCGAGATGTTAGGTTGGGTTAGGACAGGTAATATTATGTTATTGATGTATATGAAGGTCCCACGGTGACGTAGAGGCCAACTCGCCAGGAATGTTGTCAAATATTACCGCCGATGTGTTAGGTTGGGTTAGGTTAGGTTATACTACGTTATTGATGTATATGAAGGCCCCACGGAGACGTAGATGCCAACTCGCCAGGAATGTTGTCAAATATTACCGCCGAGATGATAGGTTGGGTTAGGTTAAGTTATATTACGTTATTGATGTATATGAAGGTCCCACGGAGACGTAGAGGCCAACTCGCCAGGAATGTTGTCAAATGTTACCGCCGAGATGATAGGTTGGGCTAGGTTAGGTTATATTACGTTATTGATGTATATAAAGGTCCCACGGAAACATAGAGGCCAACAAGCCAGGAATGTTGTCAAATATTACCGCCGAGATGTTAGGTTGGGTTAGGACAGGTAATATTATGTTATTGATGTATATGAAGGCCCCACGGAAACATGGAGGCCAACAAGACAGGAATGTTGTCAAATATTACCGCCGAGATGATAGGTTGGGCTAGGTTAGGTTATGTTACGTTATTGATGTATATAAAGGTCCCACGGTGACGTAGAGGCCAACTCGCCAGGAATGTTGTCAAATATTACCGCCGATGTGTTACGTTGGGTTAGGTTACGTTATACTACGTTATTGATGTATATAAAAGTCCCACGGAGGCGTAGAGGCCAACTCGCCAGGAATGTTGTCAAATATTACCGCCGAGATGTTAGGTTGGGTTAGGACAGGTAATATTATGTTATTGATGTATATGAAGGTCCCACGGTGACGTAGAGGCCAACTCGCCAGGAATGTTGTCAAATATTACCGCCGATGTGTTAGGTTGGGTTAGGTTAGGTTATACTACGTTATTGATGTATATGAAGGCCCCACGGAGACGTAGATGCCAACTCGCCAGGAATGTTGTCAAACATTACCGCCGAGATGATAGGTTGGGTTAGGTTAAGTTATATTACGTTATTGATGTATATGAAGGTCCCACGGAGACGTAGAGGCCAACTCGCCAGGAATGTTGTCAAATATTACCGCCGAGATGTTACGTTGGTTTAGGTTAGGTTAAATTACGTTATTGATGTATATGAAGGTCCCACTGAGAGGTAGAGGCCAACTCGCCAGGAATGTTGTCAAATATTAGTGCCGAGATGTTAGGTAGGGTTAAGTTAGGTAATATTACGTTATTGATGTATATAAAATTCCCACGGAGACGTAGAGGCCAACTCGCCAGGAATGTTGTCAAATGTTACCGCCGAGATGATAGGTTGGGCTAGGTTAGGTTATATTACGTTATTGATGTATATAAAGGTCCCACGGAAACATAGAGGCCAACAAGCCAGGAATGTTGTCAAATATTACCGCCGAGATGTTAGGTTGGGTTAGGACAGGTAATATTATGTTATTGATGTATATGAAGGCCCCACGGAAACATGGAGGCCAACAAGACAGGAATGTTGTCAAATATTACCGCCGAGATGATAGGTTGGGCTAGGTTAGGTTATGTTACGTTATTGATGTATATAAAGGTCCCACGGTGACGTAGAGGCCAACTCGCCAGGAATGTTGTCAAATATTACCGCCGATGTGTTACGTTGGGTTAGGTTAGGTTATACTACGTTATTGATGTATATGAAGGCCCCACGGAGACGTAGATGCCAACTCGCCAGGAATGTTGTCAAACATTACCGCCGAGATGATAAGTTGGGTTAGGTTAGGTTATATTACGTTATTGATGTATATGAAGGTCCCACGGAGACGTAGAGGCCAACTCGCCAGGAATGTTGTCAAATATTACCGCCGAGATGATAGGTTGGGCTAGGTTAGATTATATTACGTTATTGATGTATATGAAGTTCCCACGGAGACGTAGAGGCCAACTCGCCAGGAATGTTGTCAAATATTACCGCCGATGTGTTAGGTTGGGTTAGGTTAGGTTATACTACGTTATTGATGTATATGAAGGCCCCACGGAGACGTAGATGCCAACTCGCCAGGAATGTTGTCAAATATTACCGCCGAGATGATAGGTTGGGTTAGGTTAGGTTATATTACGTTATTGATGTATATGAAGGTCCCACGGAGACGTAGAGGCCAACTCGCCAGGAATGTTGTCAAATATTACCGCCGAGATGATAGGTTGGGCTAGGTTAGGTTATATTACGTTATTGATGTATATAAAGGTCCCACGGAAACATAGAGGTCAACTCGCCAGGAATGTTGTCAAATATTACCGCCGATGTGTTAGGTTGGGTTAGGTTAGGTTATACTACGTTATTGATGTATATGAAGGCCCCACGGAGACGTAGATGCCAACTCGCCAGGAATGTTGTCAAATATTACCGCCG